>CATIWC010002033.1:0-163570 GCA_948472305.1 Vicia faba | reverse complement strand
CATATTTCGTATACATTGGTAATAATAAAAATTATATCACGACGCACGATAGTATATTGATTCACCATATTCACATTGTTTTATTGTATAATAGATGTAAACACTTTCAATATTTTTTCTTCTTCTCCATCACATAATGTTAGGTTACTTTATCACTAAGAAACTAAGTTAAAATACTATTAATTAATGACACGTATTTTATATACATTGGTAACAATAAAATTATATAACGACTCTCGATAGTATATTTATTCACCATATTCATATTGTATTATTGTATAATAGATGTAAACAATTTCAATATTTTTATTCTTCTCCATCACAAAATTTTAGGTTACTTCATCACTAAGAAACTAAGTTAAAAGACTATTAATTAATGATACATATTTCATATACACTGGTAACGATTAAAATAATATAACGAGTCTCGATAGTATATTTATTCACATCATATTATTGTAGAATAGATGTAAACAATTTCAATATTTTTCTTCTTCTCCATCACCAAATTTTAGGTTACTACATCACTAGGAAACTAAGTTAAAAGACTGTTAATTAATGAAGCATATTTCATATACATTGGTAATAATTAAAATTATATAACGATGCTTGATAGTATATTTATTCACAATATTCACATTGTATTATGGTATAATAGATGTAAAACAATTTCGATATTTTTCTTCTTCTCCATCATCAAATTTTAGGTTACTTCATCATTAAGATACTAAATTAAAAGACTATTAATTAATGACACATATTTCATGTACATTGGTAATAATTAATATTATATAAGGAGGCTCGATAGTATATTTATTCACCATATTCACTTTGTATTATGGTATAATAGATGTAAACAATTTCAATATTTTTCTTCTTCTCCCTTACAGAATTTTAGGTTACTTCATCCCCAAGAAAACTAAGTTAAAAGACTATTAATTAATGACACATATTTCATATACATTGATAACAATTAAAATTATATAACCACTCTCGATAGTATATTTATTCACCATACTCACATTGTATTATGGTATAATAGATGTACCCAATTTTAATATTTTTATTTATCTCCATCACCAAATTTTAGGTAACTACATAACTAAGAAACTAAGTTAAATGACTACTAATTAACGACGCATATTTCATATACATTGGTAATAATTAAAATTATATAACGAGGCTCGATAGTTTATTTATTCACCATATTCACATTGTAATTATGGTATAATAGATGTAAACAAATTAATATTTTTCTTCTTCTCCATCACCAAATTTTAGCTTACTTCATCATTAAGAAACTAAATTAAAAGACTATTGATTAATGACACATATTTCGTATACATTGGTAATAATAAAAATTATATCACGACGCACGATAGTATATTGATTCACCATATTCACATTGTTTTTATTGTATAATAGATGTAAACACTTTCAATATTTTTTCTTCTTCTCCATCACATAATGTTAGGTTACTTTATCACTAAGAAACTAAGTTAAAATACTATTAATTAATGACACGTATTTTATATACATTGGTAACAATAAAATTATATAACGACTCTCGATAGTATATTTATTCACCATATTCATATTGTATTATTGTATAATAGATGTAAACAATTTCAATATTTTTATTCTTCTCCATCACAAAATTTTAGGTTACTTCATCACTAAGAAACTAAGTTAAAAGACTATTAATTAATGATACATATTTCATATACACTGGTAACGATTAAAATAATATAACGAGTCTCGATAGTATATTTATTCACATCATATTATGGTAGAATATATGTAAACAATTTCAATATTTTTCTTCTTCTCCATCACCAAATTATAGGTTACTACATCATAAGGAAACTAAGTTAAAAGACTGTTAATTAATGGAGCATATTTCATATACATTGGGTAATAATTAAAATTATATAACGATGCTTGATAGTATATTTATTCAAAATATTCACATTGTATTATGGTATAAATAGATGTAAACAATTTCGATATTTTTTCTTCTTCTCCATCACCAAATTTTAGGTTACTTCATCATTAAGATACTAAATTAAAAGACTATTAATTAATGACACATATTTCATATACATTGGTAATAATTAATATTATATAAGGAGGCTCGATAGTATATTTATTCACCATATTCACTTTGTATTATGGTATAATAGATGTAAACAATTTCAATATTTTTCTTCTTCTCCCTTACAGAATTTTAGGTTACTTCATCCCCAAGAAACTAAGTTAAAAGACTATTAATTAATGACACATATTTCATATACATTGGTAACAATTAAAATTATATAACCACTCTCGATAGTATATTTATTCACCATACTCACATTGTATTAATGGTATAATAGATGTACCCAATTTTAATATTTTTATTCATCTCCCATCACCAAATTTTAGGTAACTACATAACTAAGAAACTAAGTTAAATGACTACTAATTAACGACGCATATTTTCGTATACATTGGTAATAATTAAAATTATATAACGAGGCTCGATAGTTTATTTATTCATCATATTCACATTGTATTATGGTATAATAGATGTAAACAAATTAATATTTTTCTTCTTCTCCATCACCAAATTTTAGCTTACTTCCTCATTAAGAAACTAAATTAAAAGACTATTGATTAATGACACATATTTCGTATACATTGGTAATAATAAAAATTATATCACGACGCACGATAGTATATTGATTCACCATATTCACATTGTTTTATTGTATAATAGATGTAAACACTTTCAATATTTTTTCTTCTTCTCCATCACATAATGTTAGGTTACTTTATCACTAAGAAAACTAAGTTAAAATACTATTAATTAATGACACGTATTTTATATACATTGGTAACAATAAAATTATATAACGACTCTCGATAGTATATTTATTCACCATATTCATATTGTATTATTGTATAATAGATGTAAACAATTTCAATATTTTTTATTCTTCTCCATCACAAAATTTTAGGTTACTTCATCACTAAGAAACTAAGTTAAAAGACTATTAATTAATGATACATATTTCATATACACTGGTAACGATTAAAATAATATAACGAGTCTCGATAGTATATTTATTCACATCATATTATGGTAGAATAGATGTAAACAATTTCAATATTTTTCTTCTTCTCCATCACCAAATTATAGGTTACTACATCACTAGGAAAACTAAGTTAAAAGACTGTTAATTAATGAAGCATATTTCATATACATTGGTAATAATTAAAATTATATAACGATGCTTGATAGTATATTTATTCAAAATATTCACATTGTATTATGGTATAATAGATGTAAACAATTTCGATATTTTTCTTCTTCTCCATCACCAAATTTTAGGTTACTTCATCATTAAGATACTAAATTAAAAGACTATTAATTAATGACACATATTTCATATACATTGGTAATAAGTAATATTATATAAGGAGGCTCGATAGTATATTTATTCACCATATTCACTTTGTATTATGGTATAATAGATGTAAACAATTTCAATATTTTTCTTCTTCTCCCTTACAGAATTTTAGGTTACTTCATCCCCAAGAAACTAAGTTAAAAGACTATTAATTAATGACACATATTTCATATACATTGGTAACAATTAAAATTATATAACCACTCTCGATAGTATATTTATTCACCATACTCACATTGTATTATGGTATAATAGATGTACCCAATTTTAAATATTTTTATTCATCTCCATCACCAAATTTTAGGTAACTACATAACTAAGAAACTAAGTAAATGACTACTAATTAACGACGCATATTTCGTATACATTGGTAATAATTAAAATTATATAACGAGGCTCGATAGTTTATTTATTCATCATATTCACATTGTATTATGGTATAATAGATGTAAACAAATTAATATTTTTCTTCTTCTCCATCACCAAATTTTAGCTTACTTCATCATTAAGATACTAAATTAAAAGGACTATTGATTAATGACACATATTTCGTATACATTGGTAATAATAAAAATTATATCACGACGCAACGATAGTATATTGATTCACCATATTCACATTGTTTTATTGTATAATAGATGTAAACACTTTCAATATTTTTTCTTCTTCTCCATCACATAATGTTAGGTTACTTTATCACTAAGAAACTAAGTTAAAAATACTATTAATTAATGACACGTATTTTATATACATTGGTAACAATAAAATTATATAACGACTCTCGATAGTATATTTATTCACGATATTCATATTGTATTATTTTATAATAGATGTAAACAATTTCAATATTTTTATTCTTCTCCATCACAAAATTTTAGGTTACTTCATCACTAAGAAACTAAGTTAAAAGACTATTAATTAATGATACATATTTCATATACACTGGTAACGATTAAAATAATATAACGAGTCTCGATAGTATATTTATTCACATCATATTATGGTAGAATAGATGTAAACAATTTCAATATTTTTCTTCTTCTCCATCACCAAATTATAGGTTACTACATCACTAGGAAACTAAGTTAAAAGACTGTTAATTAATGAAGCATATTTCATATACATTGGTAATAATTAAAATTATATAACGATGCTTGATAGTATATTTATTCAAAATATTCACATTGTATTATGGTATAATAGATGTAAACAATTTCGATATTTTTCTTCTTCTCCATCACCAAATTTTAGGTTACTTCATCATTAAGATACTAAATTAAAAGACTATTAATTAATGACACATATTTCATATACATTGGTAATAAGTAATATTATATAAGGAGGCTCGATAGTATATTTATTCACCATATTCACTTTTGTATTATGGTATAATTGATGTAAACAATTTCAATATTTTTCTTCTTCTCCCTTACAGAATTTTAGGTTACTTCATCCCCAAGAAACTAAGTTAAAAGACTATTAATTAATGACACATATTTCATATACATTGGTAACAATTAAAATTATATAACCACTCTCGATAGTATATTTATTCACCATACTCACATTGTATTATGGTATAATAGATGTACCCAATTTTATATTTTTATTCATCTCCATCACCAAATTTTAGGTAACTACATAACTAAGAAACTAAGTTAAATGACTACTAATTAACGACGCATATTTCGTATACATTGGTAATAATTAAAATTATATAACGAGGCTCAATAGTTTATTTATTCATCATATTCACATTGTATTATGGTATAATAGATGTAAACAAATTAATATTTTTCTTCTTCTCCATCACCAAATTTTAGCTTACTTCATCATTAAGAAACTAAATTAAAAGACTATTGATTAATGACACATATTTCGTATACATTGGTAATAATAAAAATTATATCACGACGCACGATAGTATATTGATTCACCATATTCACATTGTTTTATTGTATAATAGATGTAAACACTTTCAATATTTTTTCTTCTTCTCCATCACATAATGTTAGGTTACTTTATCACTAAGAAACTAAGTTAAAATACTATTAATTAATGACACGTATTTTATATACATTGGTAACAATAAAATTATATAACGACTCTCGATAGTATATTTATTCACGATATTCAATATTGTATTATTTTATAATAGATGTAAACAATTTCAATATTTTTATTCTTCTCCATCACAAAATTTTAGGTTACTTCATCACTAAGAAACTAAGTTAAAAAGACTATTAATTAATGATACATATTTTCATATACACTGGTAACGATTAAAATAATATAACGAGTCTCGATAGTATATTTATTCACATCATATTATGGTAGAATAGATGTAAACAATTTCAATATTTTTCTTCTTCTCCATCACCAAATTATAGGTTACTACATCACTAGGAAACTAAGTTAAAAGACTGTTAATTAATGAAGCATATTTCATATACATTGGTAATAATTAAAATTATATAACGATGCTTGATAGTATATTTATTCAAAATATTCACATTGTATTATGGTATAATAGATGTAAACAATTTCGATATTTTTCTTCTTCTCCATCACCAAATTTTAGGTTACTTCATCATTAAGATACTAAATTAAAAGACTATTAATTAATGACACATATTTCATATACATTGGTAATAAGTAATATTATATAAGGAGGCTCGATAGTATATTTATTCACCATATTCACTTTGTATTATGGTATAATTGATGTAAACAATTTCAATATTTTTCTTCTTCTCCCTTACAGAATTTTAGGTTACTTCTTCCCCAAGAAACTAAGTTAAAAGACTATTAATTAATGACACATATTTCATATACATTGGTCACAATTAAAATTATATAACCACTCTCGATAGTATATTTATTCACCATACTCACATTGTATTATGGTATAATAGATGTACCCAATTTTAATATTTTTATTCATCTCCATCACCAAATTTTAGGTAACTACATAACTAAGAAAACTAAGTTAAATGACTACTAATTAACGACGCATATTTCGTATACATTGGTAATAATTAAAATTATATAACGAGGCTCGATAGTTTATTTATTCATCATATTCACATTGTATTATGGTATAATAGATGTAAACAAATTAATATTTTTCTTCTTCTCCATCACCAAATTTTAGCTTACTTCATCATTAAGAAAACTAAAATTAAAAGACTATTGATTAATGACACATATTTCGTATACATTGGTAATAATAAAAATTATATCACGACGCACGATAGTATATTGATTCACCATATTCACATTGTTTTATTGTATAATAGATGTAAACACTTTCAATATTTTTTCTTCTTCTCCATCACATAATGTTAGGTTACTTTATCACTAAGAAACTAAGTTAAAATACTATTAATTAATGGACACGTATTTTATATACATTGGTAACAATAAAATTATATAACGACTCTCGATAGTATATTTATTCACGATATTCATATTGTATTATTTTATAATAGATGTAAACAATTTCAATATTTTTATTCTTCTCCATCACAAAATTTTAGGTTACTTCATCACTAAGAAACTAAGTTAAAAGACTATTAATTAATGATACATATTTCATATACACTGGTAACGATTAAAAATAATATAACGAGTCTCAATAGTATATTTATTCACATCATATTATGGTTGAATAGATGTAAACAATTTCAATATTTTTCTTCTTCTCCATCACCAAATTATAGGTTACTACATCACTAGGAAACTAAGTTAAAAGACTGTTAATTAATGAAGCATATTTCATATACATTGGTAATAATTAAAATTATATAACGATGCTTGATAGTATATTTATTCAAAAATATTCACATTGTATTATGGTATAATAGATGTAAACAATTTCGATATTTTTCTTCTTCTCCATCACCAAATTTTAGGTTACTTCATCATTAAGATACTAAATTAAAAGACTATTAATTAATGACACATATTTCATATACATTGGTAATAATTAATATTATATAAGGAGGCTCGATAGTATATTTATTCACCATATTCACTTTGTATTATGGTATAATAGATGTAAACAATTTCAATATTTTTCTTCTTCTCCCTTACAGAATTTTAGGTTACTTCATCCCCAAGAAACTAAGTTAAAAGACTATTAATTAATGACACATATTTCATATACATTGGTAACAATTAAAATTATATAACCACTCTCGATAGTATATTTTATTCACCATACTCACATTGTATTATGGTATAATAGATGTACCCAATTTTTAATATTTTTATTCATCTCCATCACCAAATTTTAGGTAACTACATAACTAAGAAACTAAGTTAAATGACTACTAATTAACGACGCATATTTCGTATACATTGGTAATAATTTAAAATTATATAACGAGGCTCGATAGTTTATTCATTCATCATATTCACATTGTATTAAGGTATAATAGATGTAAACAAATTAATATTTTTCTTCTTCTCCATCACCAAATTTTAGCTTACTTCATCATTAAGAAACTAAATTAAAAGACTATTGATTAATGACACATATTTCGTATACATTGGTAATAATAAAAATTATATCACGACGCACGATAGTATATTGATTCACCATATTCACATTGTTTTTTTTTATTTTTATTTTTTTAATAGATGTAAACACTTTCAATATTTTTTCTTCTTCTCCATCACATAATGTTAGGTTACTTTATTACTAAGAAACTAAGTTAAAATACTATTAATTAATGACACGTATTTTATATACATTGGTAACAATAAAATTATATAACGACTCTCGATAGTATATTTATTCACCATATTCATATTGTATTATTGTATAATAGATGTAAACAATTTCAATATTTTTATTCTTCTCCATCACAAAATTTTAGGTTACTTCATCACTAAGAAACTAAGTTAAAAGACTATTAATTAATGATACATATTTCATATACACTGGTAACGATTAAAATAATATAACGAGTCTCGATAGTATATTTTATTCACATCATATTATGGTAGAATAGATGTAAACAATTTCAATATTTTTCTTCTTCTCCATCACCAAATTATAGGTTACTACATCACTAGGAAACTAAGTTAAAAGACTGTTAATTAATGAAGCATATTTCATATACATTGGTAATAATTAAAATTATATAACGATGCTTGATAGTATATTTATTCAAAATATTCACATTGTATTTATGGTATAATAGATGTAAAACAATTTCGATATTTTTCTTCTTCTCCATCACCAAATTTTAGGTTACTTCATCATTAAGATATTAAATTAAAAGACTATTAATTAATGACACATATTTCATATACATTGGTAATAATTAATATTATATAAGGAGGCTCGATAGTATATTTATTCACCATATTCACTTTGTATTATGGTATAATAGATGTAAACAATTTCAATATTTTTCTTCTTCTCCCTTACAGAATTTTAGGTTACTTCATCCCCAAGAAACTAAGTTAAAAGACTATTAATTAATGACACATATTTCATATACATTGGTAACAATTAAAATTATATAACCACTCTCGATAGTATATTTATTCACCATGCTCACATTGTAATTATGGTATAATAGATGTACCCAATTTTAATATTTTTATTCATCTCCATCACCAAATTTTAGGTAACTACATAACTAAGAAACTAAGTTAAATGACTACTAATTAACGACGCATATTTCGTATACATTGGTAATAATTAAAATTATATAACGAGGCTCGATAGTTTATTTATTCATCATATTCACATTGTATTATGGTATAATAGATGTAAACAAATTAATATTTTTCTTCTTCACCATCACCAAATTTTAGCTTACTTCATCATTAAGAAAACTAAATTAAAAGACTATTGATTAATGACACATATTTCGTATACATTGGTAATAATAAAAATTATATCACGACGCACGATAGTATATTGATTCACCATATTCACATAGTTTTATTGTATAATAGATGTAAACACTTTCAATATTTTTTCTTCTTCTCCATCACATAATGTTAGGTTACTTTATCACTAAGAAACTAAGTTAAAATACTATTAATTAATGACACGTATTTTATATACATTGGTAACAATAAAATTATATAACGACTCTCGATAGTATATTTATTCACCATATTCATATTGTATTATTGTATAATAGATGTAAACAATTTCAATATTTTTATTCTTCTCCATCACAAAATTTTAGGTTACTTCATCACTAAGAAACTAAGTTAAAAGACTATTAATTAATGATACATATTTCATATACACTGGTAACGATTAAAATAATATAACGAGTCTCGATAGTATATTTATTCACATCATATTATGGTAGAATAGATGTAAACAATTTCAATATTTTTCTTCTTCTCCATCACCAAATTATAGGTTACTACATCACTAGGAAACTAAGTTAAAAGACTGTTAATTAATGAAGCATATTTTCATATACATTGGTAATAATTAAAATTATATAACGATGCTTGATAGTATATTTATTCAAAATATTCACATTGTATTATGGTATAATAGATGTAAACAATTTCGATATTTTTCTTCTTCTCCATCACCAAATTTTAGGTTACTTCATCATTAAGATATTAAATTAAAAGACTATTAATTAATGACACATATTTCATATACATTGGTAATAATTAATATTATATAAGGAGGCTCGATAGTATATTTATTCACCATATTCACTTTGTATTATGGTATAATAGATGTAAACAATTTCAATATTTTTCTTCTTCTCCCTTACAGAATTTTAGGTTACTTCATCCCCAAGAAACTAAGTTAAAAGACTATTAATTAATGACACATATTTTCATATACATTGGTAACAATTAAAATTATATAACCACTCTCGATAGTATATTTATTCACCATACTCACATTGTATTATGGTATAATAGATGTACCCAATTTTAATATTTTTTATTCATCTCCATCACCAAATTTTAGGTAACTACATAACTAAGAAAACTAAGTTAAATGACTACTAATTAACGACGCATATTTCATATACATTGGTAATAATTAAAATTATATAACGAGGCTCGATAGTTTATTTATTCATCATATTCACATTGTATTATGGTATAATAGATGTAAACAAATTAATATTTTTCTTCTTCTCCGTCACCAAATTTTAGCTTACTTCATCATTAAGAAACTAAATTAAAAGACTATTGATTAATGACACTATTTCGTATACATTGGTAATAATAAAAATTATATCACGACGCACGATAGTATATTGATTCACCATATTCACATAGTTTTATTGTATAATAGATGTAAACACTTTCAATATTTTTTCTTCTTCTCCATCACATAATGTTAGGTTACTTTATCACTAAGAAACTAAGTTAAAATACTATTAATTAATGACACGTATTTTATATACATTGGTAACAATAAAATTATATAACGACTCTCGATAGTAATATTTATTCACCATATTAATATTGTATTATTGTATAATAGATGTAAACAATTTCAATATTTTTATTCTTCTCCATCACAAAATTTTAGGTTACTTCATCACTAAGAAACTAAGTTAAAAGGACTATTAATTAATGATACATATTTCATATACACTGGTAACGATTAAAATAATATAACGAGTCTGGATAGTATATTTATTCACATCATATTATGGTAGAATAGATGTAAACAATTTCAATATTTTTCTTCTTCTCCATCACCAAATTATAGGTTACTACATCACTAGGAAACTAAGTTAAAAGACTGTTAATTAATGAAGCATCTTTCATATACATTGGTAATAATTAAAATTATATAACGATGCTTGATAGTATATTTATTCAAAATATTCACATTGTATTATGGTATAATAGATGTAAACAATTGCGATATTTTACTTCTTCTCCATCACCAAATTTTAGGTTACTTCATCATTAAGATACTAAATTAAAAGACTATTAATTAATGACACATATTTCATATACATTGGTAATAATTAATATTATATAAGGAGGCTCGATAGTATATTTATTCACCATATTCACTTTGTATTATGGTATAATAGATGTAAACAATTTCAATATTTTTCTTCTTCTCCCTTACAGAATTTTAGGTTACTTCATCCCCAAGAAACTAAGTTAAAAGACTATTAATTAATGACACATATTTCATATACATTGGTAACAATTAAAATTATATAACCACTCTCGATAGTATATTTATTCACCATACTCACATTGTATTATGGTATAATAGATGTACCCAATTTTAATATTTTTATTCATCTCCATCACCAAATTTTAGGTAACTACATAACTAAGAAAACTAAGTTAAATGACTACTAATTAACGACGCATATTTCGTATACATTGGTAATAATTAAAATTATATAACGAGGCTCGATAGTTTATTTATTCATCATATTCACATTGTATTATGGTATAATAGATGTAAACAAATTAATATTTTTCTTCTTCTCCATCACCAAATTTTAGCTTACTTCATCATTAAGAAACTAAATTAAAAGACTATTGATTAATGACACATATTTCGTATACATTGGTAAATAATAAAAATTATATCACGACGCACGATAGTATATTGATTCACCATATTCACATTGTTTTATTGTATAATAGATGTAAACACTTTCAATATTTTTTTCTTCATCTCCATCACATAATGTTAGGTTACTTTATCACTAAGAAAACTAAGTTAAAATACTATTAATTAATGACACGTATTTTATATACATTGGTAACAATAAAATTATATAACGACTCTCGATAGTATATTTATTCACCATATTCATATTGTATTATTGTATAATAGATGTAAACAATTTCAATATTTTTATTCTTCTCCATCACAAAATTTTAGGTTACTTCATCACTAAGAAACTAAGTTAAAAGACTATTAATTAATGATACATATTTCATATACACTGGTAACGATTAAAATAATATAACGAGTCTCGATAGTATATTTATTCACATCATATTATGGTAGAATAGATGTAAACAATTTCAATATTTTTCTTCTTCTCCATCACCAAATTATAGGTTACTACATCACTAGGAAACTAAGTTAAAAGACTGTTAATTAATGAAGCATATTTCATATACATTGGTAATAATTAAAATTATATAACGATGCTTGATAGTATATTTATTCAAAATATTCACATTGTATTATGGTATAATAGATGTAAACAATTTCGATATTTTACTTCTTCTCCATCACCAAATTTTAGGTTACTTCATCATTAAGATACTAAATTAAAAGACTATTAATTAATGACACATATTTCATATACATTGGTAATAATTAATATTATATAAGGAGGCTCGATAGTATATTTATTCACCATATTCACTTTGTATTATGGTATAATAGATGTAAACAATTTCAATATTTTTCTTCTTCTCCCTTACAGAATTTTAGGTTACTTCGTCCCCAAGAAACTAAGTTAACAGACTATTAATTAATGACACATATTTCATATACATTGGTAACAATTAAAATTATATAACCACTCTCGATAGTATATTTATTCACCATACTCACATTGTATTATGGTATAATAGATGTACCCAATTTTAATATTTTTATTCATCTCCATCACCAAATTTTAGGTAACTACATAACTAAGAAACTAAGTTAAATGACTACTAATTAACGACGCATATTTCGTATACATTGGTAATAATTAAAATTATATAACGAGGCTCGATAGTTTATTTATTCATCATATTCACATTGTATTATGGTATAATAGATGTAAACAAATTAATATTTTTCTTCTTCTCCATCACCAAATTTTAGCTTACTTCATCATTAAGAAACTAAATTAAAAGACTATTGATTAATGACACATATTTCGTATACATTGGTAATAATAAAAATTATATCACGACGCACGATAGTATATTGATTCACCATATTCACATTGTTTTATTGTATAATAGATGTAAACACTTTCAATATTTTTTCTTCATCTCCATCACATAATGTTAGGTTACTTTATCACTAAGAAACTAAGTTAAAATACTATTAATTAATGACACGTATTTTATATACATTGTTAACAATAAAATTATATAACGACTCTCGATAGTATATTTATTCACCATATTCATATTGTATTATTGTATAATAGATGTAAACAATTTCAATATTTTTATTCTTCTCCATCACAAAATTTTAGGTTACTTCATCACTAAGAAACTAAGTTAAAAGACTATTAATTAATGATACATATTTCATATACACTGGTAACGATTAAAATAATATAACGAGTCTCGATAGTATATTTATTCACATCATATTATGGTAGAATAGATGTAAACAATTTCAATATTTTTCTTCTTCTCCATCACCAAATTATAGGTTACTACATCACTAGGAAACTAAGTTAAAAGACTGTTAATTAATGAAGCATATTTCATATACATTGGTAATAATTAAAATTATATAACGATGCTTGATAGTATATTTATTCAAAATATTCACATTGTATTATGGTATAATAGATGTAAACAATTTCGATATTTTTCTTCTTCTCCATCACCAAATTTTAGGTTACTTCATCATTAAGATACTAAATTAAAAGACTATTAATTAATGACACATATTTCATATACATTGGTAATAATTAATATTATATAAGGAGGCTCGATGGTATATTTATTCACCATATTCACTTTGTATTATGGTATAATAGATGTAAACAATTTCAATATTTTTCTTCTTCTCCCTTACAGAATTTTAGGTTACTTCATCCCCAAGAAAGTAAGTTAAAAGACTATTAATTAATGACACATATTTCATATACATTGGTAACAATTAAAATTATATAACCACTCTCGATAGTATATTTATTCACCATACTCACATTGTATTATGGTATAATAGATGTACCCAATTTTAATATTTTTATTCATCTCCATCACCAAATTTTAGGTAACTACATAACTAAGAAACTAAGTTAAATGACTACTAATTAACGACGCATATTTCATATACATTGGTAATAATTAAAATTATATAACGAGGCTCGATAGTTTATTTATTCATCATATTCACATTGTATTATGGTATAATAGATGTAAACAAATTAATATTTTTCTTCTTCTCCATCACCAAATTTTAGCTTACTTCATCATTAAGAAACTAAATTAAAAGACTATTGATTAATGACACATATTTCGTATACATTGGTAATAATAAAAATTATATCACGACGCACGATAGTATATTGATTCACCATATTCACATTGTTTTATTGTATAATAGATGTAAACACTTTCAATATTTTTTCTTCTTCTCCATCACATAATGTTAGGTTACTTTATCACTAAGAAACTAAGTTAAAATACTATTAATTAATGACACGTATTTTATATACATTGGTAACAATAAAATTATATAACGACTCTCGATAGTATATTTATTCACCATATTCATATTGTATTATTGTATAATAGATGTAAACAATTTCAATATTTTTATTCTTCTCCATCACAAAATTTTAGGTTACTTCATCACTAAGAAACTAAGTTAAAAGACTATTAATTAATGATACATATTTCATATACACTGGTAACGATTAAAATAATATAACGAGTCTCGATAGTATATTTATTCACATCATATTATGGTAGAATAGATGTAAACAATTTCAATATTTTTCTTCTTCTCCATCACCAAATTATAGGTTACTACATCACTAGGAAACTAAGTTAAAAGACTGTTAATTAATGAAGCATATTTCATATACATTGGTAATAATTAAAATTATATAACGATGCTTGATAGTATATTTATTCAAAATATTCACATTGTATTATGGTATAATAGATGTAAACAATTTCGATATTTTTCTTCTTCTCCATCACCAAATTTTAGGTTACTTCATCATTAAGATACTAAATTAAAAGACTATTAATTAATGACACATATTTCATATACATTGGTAATAATTAATATTATATAAGGAGGCTCGATAGTATATTTATTCACCATATTCACTTTGTATTATGGTATAATAGATGTAAACAATTTCAATATTTTTCTTCTTCTCCCTTACAGAATTTTAGGTTACTTCATCCCCAAGAAACTAAGTTAAAAGACTATTAATTAATGACACATATTTCATATACATTGGTAACAATTAAAATTATATAACCACTCTCGATAGTATATTTATTCACCATACTCACATTGTATTATGGTATAATAGATGTACCCAATTTTAATATTTTTATTCATCTCCATCACCAAATTTTAGGTAACTACATAACTAAGAAACTAAGTTAAATGACTACTAATTAACGACGCATATTTCATATACATTGGTAATAATTAAAATTATATAACGAGGCTCGATAGTTTATTTATTCATCATATTCACATCATATTATGGTATAATAGATGTAAACAAATTAATATTTTTCTTCTTCTCCATCACCAAATTTTAGCTTACTTCATCATTAAGAAACTAAATTAAAAGACTATTGATTAATGACACATATTTCGTATACATTGGTAATAATAAAAATTATATCACGACGCACGATAGTATATTGATTCACCATATTCACATTGTTTTATTGTATAATAGATGTAAACACTTTCAATATTTTTTCTTCTTCTCCATCACATAATGTTAGGTTACTTTATCACTAAGAAACTAAGTTAAAATACTATTAATTAATGACACGTATTTTATATACATTGGTAACAATAAAATTATATAACGACTCTCGATAGTATATTTATTCACCATATTCATATTGTATTATTGTATAATAGATGTAAACAATTTCAATATTTTTATTCTTCTCCATCACAAAATTTTAGGTTACTTCATCACTAAGAAACTAAGTTAAAAGACTATTAATTAATGATACATATTTCATATACACTGGTAACGATTAAAATAATATAACGAGTCTCGATAGTATATTTATTCACATCATATTATGGTAGAATAGATGTAAACAATTTCAATATTTTTCTTCTTCTCCATCACCAAATTATAGGTTACTACATCACTAGGAAACTAAGTTAAAAGACTGTTAATTAATGAAGCATATTTCATATACATTGGTAATAATTAAAATTATATAACGATGCTTGATAGTATATTTATTCAAAATATTCACATTGTATTATGGTATAATAGATGTAAACAATTTCGATATTTTTCTTCTTCTCCATCACCAAATTTTAGGTTACTTCATCATTAAGATACTAAATTAAAAGACTATTAATTAATGACACATATTTCATATACATTGGTAATAATTAATATTATATAAGGAGGCTCGATAGTATATTTATTCACCATATTCACTTTGTATTATGGTATAATAGATGTAAACAATTTCAATATTTTTCTTCTTCTCCCTTACAGAATTTTAGGTTACTTCATCCCCAAGAAACTACGTTAAAAGACTATTAATTAATGACACATATTTCATATACATTGGTAACAATTAAAATTATATAACCACTCTCGATAGTATATTTATTCACCATACTCACATTGTATTATGGTATAATAGATGTACCCAATTTTAATATTTTTATTCATCTCCATCACCAAATTTTAGGTAACTACATAACTAAGAAACTAAGTTAAATGACTACTAATTAACGACGCATATTTCATATACATTGGTAATAATTAAAATTATATAACGAGGCTCGATAGTTTATTTATTCATCATATTCACATCATATTATGGTATAATAGATGTAAACAAATTAATATTTTTCTTCTTCTCCATCACCAAATTTTAGCTTACTTCATCATTAAGAAACTAAATTAAAAGACTATTGATTAATGACACATATTTCGTATACATTGGTAATAATAAAAATTATATCACGACGCACGATAGTATATTGATTCACCATATTCACATTGTTTTATTGTATAATAGATGTAAACACTTTCAATATTTTTTCTTCTTCTCCATCACATAATGTTAGGTTATTTTATCACTAAGAAACTAAGTTAAAATACTATTAATTAATGACACGTATTTTATATACATTGGTAACAATAAAATTATATAACGACTCTCGATAGTATATTTATTCACCATATTCATATTGTATTATTGTATAATAGATGTAAACAATTTCAATATTTTTATTCTTCTCCATCACAAAATTTTAGGTTACTTCATCACTAAGAAACTAAGTTAAAAGACTATTAATTAATGATACATATTTCATATACACTGGTAACGATTAAAATAATATAACGAGTCTCGATAGTATATTTATTCACATCATATTATGGTAGAATAGATGTAAACAATTTCAATATTTTTCTTCTTCTCCATCACCAAATTATAGGTTACTACATCACTAGGAAACTAAGTTAAAAGACTGTTAATTAATGAAGCATATTTCATATACATTGGTAATAATTAAAATTATATAACGATGCTTGATAGTATATTTATTCAAAATATTCACATTGTATTATGGTATAATAGATGTAAACAATTTCGATATTTTTCTTCTTCTCCATCACCAAATTTTAGGTTACTTCATCATTAAGATACTAAATTAAAAGACTATTAATTAATGACACATATTTCATATACATTGGTAATAATTAATATTATATAAGGAGGCTCGATAGTATATTTATTCACCATATTCACTTTGTATTATGGTATAATAGATGTAAACAATTTCAATATTTTTCTTCTTCTCCCTTACAGAATTTTAGGTTACTTCATCCCCAAGAAACTAAGTTAAAAGACTATTAATTAATGACACATATTTCATATACATTGGTAACAATTAAAATTATATAACCACTCTCGATAGTATATTTATTCACCATACTCACATTGTATTATGGTATAATAGATGTACCCAATTTTAATATTTTTATTCATCTCCATCACCAAATTTTAGGTAACTACATAACTAAGAAACTAAGTTAAATGACTACTAATTAACGACGCATATTTCATATACATTGGTAATAATTAAAATTATATAACGAGGCTCGATAGTTTATTTATTCATCATATTCACATTGTATTATGGTATAATAGATGTAAACAAATTAATATTTTTCTTCTTCTCCATCACCAAATTTTAGCTTACTTCATCATTAAGAAACTAAATTAAAAGACTATTGATTAATGACACATATTTCGTATACATTGGTAATAATAAAAATTATATCACGACGCACGATAGTATATTGATTCACCATATTCACATTGTTTTATTGTATAATAGATGTAAACACTTTCAATATTTTTTCTTCTTCTCCATCACATAATGTTAGGTTACTTTATCACTAAGAAACTAACTTAAAATACTATTAATTAATGACACGTATTTTATATACATTGGTAACAATAAAATTATATAACGACTCTCGATAGTATATTTATTCACCATATTCATATTGTATTATTGTATAATAGATGTAAACAATTTCAATATTTTTATTCTTCTCCATCACAAAATTTTAGGTTACTTCATCACTAAGAAACTAAGTTAAAAGACTATTAATTAATGATACATATTTCATATACACTGGTAACGATTAAAATAATATAACGAGTCTCGATAGTATATTTATTCACATCATATTATGGTAGAATAGATGTAAACAATTTCAATATTTTTCTTCTTCTCCATCACCAAATTATAGGTTACTACATCACTAGGAAACTAAGTTAAAAGACTGTTAATTAATGAAGCATATTTCATATACATTGGTAATAATTAAAATTATATAACGATGCTTGATAGTATATTTATTCAAAATATTCACATTGTATTATGGTATAATAGATGTAAACAATTTCGATATTTTTCTTCTTCTCCATCACCAAATTTTAGGTTACTTCATCATTAAGATACTAAATTAAAAGACTATTAATTAATGACACATATTTCATATACATTGGTAATAATTAATATTATATAAGGAGGCTCGATAGTATATTTATTCACCATATTCACTTTGTATTATGGTATAATAGATGTAAACAATTTCAATATTTTTCTTCTTCTCCCTTACAGAATTTTAGGTTACTTCATCCCCAAGAAACTACGTTAAAAGACTATTAATTAATGACACATATTTCATATACATTGGTAACAATTAAAATTATATAACCACTCTCGATAGTATATTTATTCACCATACTCACATTGTATTATGGTATAATAGATGTACCCAATTTTAATATTTTTATTCATCTCCATCACCAAATTTTAGGTAACTACATAACTAAGAAACTAAGTTAAATGACTACTAATTAACGACGCATATTTCATATACATTGGTAATAATTAAAATTATATAACGAGGCTCGATAGTTTATTTATTCATCATATTCACATCATATTATGGTATAATAGATGTAAACAAATTAATATTTTTCTTCTTCTCCATCACCAAATTTTAGCTTACTTCATCATTAAGAAACTAAATTAAAAGACTATTGATTAATGACACATATTTCGTATACATTGGTAATAATAAAAATTATATCACGACGCACGATAGTATATTGATTCACCATATTCACATTGTTTTATTGTATAATAGATGTAAACACTTTCAATATTTTTTCTTCTTCTCCATCACATAATGTTAGGTTATTTTATCACTAAGAAACTAAGTTAAAATACTATTAATTAATGACACGTATTTTATATACATTGGTAACAATAAAATTATATAACGACTCTCGATAGTATATTTATTCACCATATTCATATTGTATTATTGTATAATAGATGTAAACAATTTCAATATTTTTATTCTTCTCCATCACAAAATTTTAGGTTACTTCATCACTAAGAAACTAAGTTAAAAGACTATTAATTAATGATACATATTTCATATACACTGGTAACGATTAAAATAATATAACGAGTCTCGATAGTATATTTATTCACATCATATTATGGTAGAATAGATGTAAACAATTTCAATATTTTTCTTCTTCTCCATCACCAAATTATAGGTTACTACATCACTAGGAAACTAAGTTAAAAGACTGTTAATTAATGAAGCATATTTCATATACATTGGTAATAATTAAAATTATATAACGATGCTTGATAGTATATTTATTCAAAATATTCACATTGTATTATGGTATAATAGATGTAAACAATTTCGATATTTTTCTTCTTCTCCATCACCAAATTTTAGGTTACTTCATCATTAAGATACTAAATTAAAAGACTATTAATTAATGACACATATTTCATATACATTGGTAATAATTAATATTATATAAGGAGGCTCGATAGTATATTTATTCACCATATTCACTTTGTATTATGGTATAATAGATGTAAACAATTTCAATATTTTTCTTCTTCTCCCTTACAGAATTTTAGGTTACTTCATCCCCAAGAAACTAAGTTAAAAGACTATTAATTAATGACACATATTTCATATACATTGGTAACAATTAAAATTATATAACCACTCTCGATAGTATATTTATTCACCATACTCACATTGTATTATGGTATAATAGATGTACCCAATTTTAATATTTTTATTCATCTCCATCACCAAATTTTAGGTAACTACATAACTAAGAAACTAAGTTAAATGACTACTAATTAACGACGCATATTTCATATACATTGGTAATAATTAAAATTATATAACGAGGCTCGATAGTTTATTTATTCATCATATTCACATCATATTATGGTATAATAGATGTAAACAAATTAATATTTTTCTTCTTCTCCATCACCAAATTTTAGCTTACTTCATCATTAAGAAACTAAATTAAAAGACTATTGATTAATGACACATATTTCGTATACATTGGTAATAATAAAAATTATATCACGACGCACGATAGTATATTGATTCACCATATTCACATTGTTTTATTGTATAATAGATGTAAACACTTTCAATATTTTTTCTTCTTCTCCATCACATAATGTTAGGTTACTTTATCACTAAGAAACTAAGTTAAAATACTATTAATTAATGACACGTATTTTATATACATTGGTAACAATAAAATTATATAACGACTCTCGATAGTATATTTATTCACCATATTCATATTGTATTATTGTATAATAGATGTAAACAATTTCAATATTTTTATTCTTCTCCATCACAAAATTTTAGGTTACTTCATCACTAAGAAACTAAGTTAAAAGACTATTAATTAATGATACATATTTCATATACACTGGTAACGATTAAAATAATATAACGAGTCTCGATAGTATATTTATTCACCATATTCACTTTGTATTATGGTATAATAGATGTAAACAATTTCAATATTTTTCTTCTTCTCCCTTACAGAATTTTAGGTTACTTCATCCCCAAGAAACTAAGTTAAAAGACTATTAATTAATGACACATACTTCATATACATTGGTAACAATTAAAATTATATAACCACTCTCGATAGTATATTTATTCACCATACTCACATTGTATTATGGTATAATAGATGTACCCAATTTTAATATTTTTATTCATCTCCATCACCAAATTTTAGGTTACTTCATCATTAAGAAACTAAATTAAAAGACTATTGATTAATGACACATATTTCGTATACATTGGTAATAATAAAAATTATATCACGACGCACGATAGTATATTGATTCACCATATTCACATTGTTTTATTGTATAATAGATGTAAACACTTTCAATATTTTTTCTTCTTCTCCATCACAGAATGTTAGGTTACTTAATCACTAAGAAACTAAGTTAAAATACTATTAATTGATGACACGTATTTTACATACATTGGAAACAATAAAATTATATAACGACTCTCGATAGTATATTTATTCACCATATTCATATTGTATTATTGTATAATAGATGTAAACAATTTCAATATTTGTATTCTTCTCCATCACGACATTTTAAGTTACTTCATCACTAAGAAAACTAAGTTAAAAGATTATTAATTAATGATACATATTTCATATACACCGGGTAACAATTAAAATTATTTAACGACTCTCGATAGTATATTTATTCACCATATTCACATCATATTATGGTAGAATAGATGTAAACAATTTCAATATTTTTCTTCTTCACCATCACCAAATTTTAGGTTACTACATCACTAGGAAACTAAGTTAAAAGACTGTTAATTAATGAAACATATTTCATATACAATTGTAATAATTAAAATTATATAACGATGCTTGATAGTATATTTATTCACAATATTCACATTGTATTATGGTATAATAGATTTAAACAATTTCAATATTTTTCTTCTTCTCCATCACCAAATTTTAGGTTACTTCATCATTAAGAAACTAAATTAAAAGACTATTAATTAATGACACATATTTCATATACATTGGTAATAATTAATATTATATAAGGAGGCTCGATAGTATATTTATTCACCATATTCACTTTGTATTATGGTATAATAGATGTAAAAAATTCAATATTTTTCTTCTTCTCCCTTACAGAATTTTAGGTTACTTCATCCTCAAGAAACTAAGTTAAAAGACTATTAATTAATGACACATATTTCATATACATTGGTAACAATTAAAATTATATAACCACTCTCGATAGTATATTTATTCACCATATTCACATTGTATTATGGTATAATAGATGTACCCAATTTCAATATTTTTATTCATCTCCATCACCAAATTTTAGGTAACTACATAACTAAGAAACTAAGTTAAATGACTTTTAATTAACGATGCATATTTCATATACATTGGTAATAACTAAAATTATATAACGAGGCTCCATAGTTTATTTATTCACCATATTCACATTGTATTATGGTATAATATATGTAAACAAATTAATATTTTTCTTCTTCTCCATCACCAAATTTTAGCTTACTTCATCATTAAGAAACTAAATTAAAAGACTACTTATTAATGACACATATTTCGTATACATTGGTAATAATAAAAATTATATCACGACGCACGATAGTATATTGATTCACCATATTCACATTGTTTTATTGTATAATAGATGTAAACACTTTCAATATTTTTTCTTCTTCTCCATCACAGAATGTTAGGTTACTTAATCACTAAGAAAATAAGTTAAAATACTATTAATTAATGACACGTATTTTATATACATTGGTAACAATAAAATTATATAACGACTCTCGATAGTATATTTATTCACCATATTCACATCATATTATGGTAGAATAGATGTAAACAGTTTCAATATTTTTATTCTTCTCCATCACAAAATTTTAGGTTACTACATCACTAGGAAACTAAGTTAAAAGACTGTTAATTAATGAAGCATATTTCATATACATTGGTAATAATTAAAATTATATAACGATGCTTGATAGTATATTTATTCACAATATTCACATTGTATTATGGTATAATAGATGTAAACAATTTCAATATTTTTCTTCTTCTCCATCACCAAATTTTAGGTTACTTCATCATAAAGAAACTAAATTAAAAGACTATTAATTACTGACATATATTTCACATACATTGGTAATAATTAATATTATATAAGGAGGCTCGATAGTATATTTATTCACCATATTCACTTTGTATTATGGTATAATAGATGTAAAAAATTTCAATATTTTTCTTCTTCTCCCTTACAGAATTTTAGGTTACTTCATCCCCAAGAAACTAAGTTAAAAGACTATTAATTAATGACACATATTTCATATACATTGGTAACAATTAAAATTATATAACCACTCTCGATAGTATATTTATTCACCATATTCACATTGTATTATGGTATAATAGATGTACCCAATTACAATATTTTTATTCATCTCCATCACCAAATTTTAGGTAACTACATAACTAAGAAACTAAGTTAAATGACTATTAATTAACGACGCATATTTCATATACATTGGTAATAATTAAAATTTTATAACGAGGCTCGATAGTTTATTTATTCACCATATTCACATTGTATTATGGTATAATATATGTAAACAAATTAATATTTTTCTTCTTCTCCATCACCAAATTTTAGCTTATATCATCATTAAGAAACTAAATTAAAAGACTACTGATTAATGACACATATTTCGTATACATTGTTAATAATAAAAATTATATCACGACGCACGATAGTATATTGATTCACCATATTCACATTGTTTTATTGTATAATAGATGTAAACACTTTCAATATTTTTTCTTCTTCTCCATCACAGAATGTTAGGTTACTTAATCACTAAGAAACTAAGTTAAAATACTATTAATTAATGACACGTATTTTATATACATTGGTAACAATAAAATTATATAACGAATCTCGATAGTATATTTATTCACCATATTCACATCATATTATGGTGGAATAGATGTAAACAATTTCAATATTTTTCTTCTTCTCCATCACCAAATTTTAGGTTACTACATCACTAGGAAACTAAGTTAAAAGACTGTTAATTAATGAAACATATTTCATATACATTTGTAATAATTAAAATTATATAACGATGCTTGATAGTATATTTATTCACAATATTCACATTGTATTATGGTATAATAGATTTAAACAATTTCAATATTTTTCTTCTTCTCCATCACCAAATTTTAGGTTACTTCATCATTAAGAAACTAAATTAAAAGACTATTAATTAATGACACATATTTCATATACATTGGTAATAATTAATATTATATAAGGAGGCTCGATAGTATATTTATTCACCATATTCACTTTGTATTATGGTATAATAGATGTAAAAAATTCAATATTTTTCTTCTTCTCCCTTACAGAATTTTAGGTTACTTCATCCTCAAGAAACTAAGTTAAAAGACTATTAATTAATGACACATATTTCATATACATTGGTAACAATTAAAATTATATAACCACTCTCGATAGTATATTTATTCACCATATTCACATTGTATTATGGTATAATAGATGTACCCAATTTCAATATTTTTATTCATCTCCATCACCAAATTTTAGGTAACTACATAACTAAGAAACTAAGTTAAATGACTTTTAATTAACGATGCATATTTCATATACATTGGTAATAACTAAAATTATATAACGAGGCTCCATAGTTTATTTATTCACCATATTCACATTGTATTATGGTATAATATATGTAAACAAATTAATATTTTTCTTCTTCTCCATCACCAAATTTTAGCTTACTTCATCATTAAGAAACTAAATTAAAAGACTACTTATTAATGACACATATTTCGTATACATTGGTAATAATAAAAATTATATCACGACGCACGATAGTATATTGATTCACCATATTCACATTGTTTTATTGTATAATAGATGTAAACACTTTCAATATTTTTTCTTCTTCTCCATCACAGAATGTTAGGTTACTTAATCACTAAGAAAATAAGTTAAAATACTATTAATTAATGACACGTATTTTATATACATTGGTAACAATAAAATTATATAACGACTCTCGATAGTATATTTATTCACCATATTCACATCATATTATGGTAGAATAGATGTAAACAGTTTCAATATTTTTATTCTTCTCCATCACAAAATTTTAGGTTACTACATCACTAGGAAACTAAGTTAAAAGACTGTTAATTAATGAAGCATATTTCATATACATTGGTAATAATTAAAATTATATAACGATGCTTGATAGTATATTTATTCACAATATTCACATTGTATTATGGTATAATAGATGTAAACAATTTCAATATTTTTCTTCTTCTCCATCACCAAATTTTAGGTTACTTCATCATAAAGAAACTAAATTAAAAGACTATTAATTACTGACATATATTTCACATACATTGGTAATAATTAATATTATATAAGGAGGCTCGATAGTATATTTATTCACCATATTCACTTTGTATTATGGTATAATAGATGTAAAAAATTTCAATATTTTTCTTCTTCTCCCTTACAGAATTTTAGGTTACTTCATCCCCAAGAAACTAAGTTAAAAGACTATTAATTAATGACACATATTTCATATACATTGGTAACAATTAAAATTATATAACCACTCTCGATAGTATATTTATTCACCATATTCACATTGTATTATGGTATAATAGATGTACCCAATTACAATATTTTTATTCATCTCCATCACCAAATTTTAGGTAACTACATAACTAAGAAACTAAGTTAAATGACTATTAATTAACGACGCATATTTCATATACATTGGTAATAATTAAAATTTTATAACGAGGCTCGATAGTTTATTTATTCACCATATTCACATTGTATTATGGTATAATATATGTAAACAAATTAATATTTTTCTTCTTCTCCATCACCAAATTTTAGCTTATATCATCATTAAGAAACTAAATTAAAAGACTACTGATTAATGACACATATTTCGTATACATTGTTAATAATAAAAATTATATCACGACGCACGATAGTATATTGATTCACCATATTCACATTGTTTTATTGTATAATAGATGTAAACACTTTCAATATTTTTTCTTCTTCTCCATCACAGAATGTTAGGTTACTTAATCACTAAGAAACTAAGTTAAAATACTATTAATTAATGACACGTATTTTATATACATTGGTAACAATAAAATTATATAACGAATCTCGATAGTATATTTATTCACCATATTCACATCATATTATGGTGGAATAGATGTAAACAATTTCAATATTTTTCTTCTTCTCCATCACCAAATTTTAGGTTACTACATCACTAGGAAACTAAGTTAAAAGACTGTTAATTAATGAAACATATTTCATATACATTTGTAATAATTAAAATTATATAACGATGCTTTATAGTATATTTATTCAAAATATTCACATTGTATTATGGTATAATAGATGTAAACAATTTAAATATTTTTCTTCTTCTCCATCCCCAAATATTAGGTTACTTCATCATTAAGAAACTAAATGAAAATACTATTAATTAATGACACATATTTCATATACATTGGTAATAATTAAAATTATATAAGGAGGCTCGATAGTATATTTATTAACCATATTCACTTTGTATTATGGTATAATAGATGTAAACAATTTCAATATTTTTCTTCTTCTCCATCACAAAATTTTAGGTTACTTCATCCCCAAGAAACATAGTTAAAATACTATTAATTAATGACACATATTTCATATACATTGGTAACAATTAAAATTATATAACCACTCTCGATAGTATATTTATTCACCATATTCACATTGTATTATGGTATAATAGATGTACACAATTTAATATTTTTCTTCTTCTCCATCACCAAATTTTAGGTTACTTCATCAGTAAGAAACTAAATTAAAAGACTATTGATTAATGACACATATTTCGTATACATTGGTAATAATAAAAATTATATCACGACGCACGATAGTATATTGATTAACCATATTCACATTGTTTTATTGTATAATAGATGTAAACACTTTCAATATTTTTATTCTTCTCCATCACGACATTTTAAGTTACTTCATCACTAAGAAACTAAGTTAAAATACTATTAATTGATGATACATATTTCATATACACCGGTAACAATTAAAATTATTTAACGACTCTCGATAGTTTATTTATTCACCATATTCACATCATATTATGGTAGAATAGATGTAAACAGTTTCAATATTTTTCTTCTTCTCCATCACCAAATTTTAGGTTACTACATCACTAGGAAACTAAGTTAAAAGACTGTTAATTAATGAAACATATTTCATATACATTGGTAATAATTAAAATTATATAACGATGCTTGATAGTATATTTATTCACAATATTCACATTGTATTATGGTATAATAGATGTAAACAATTTAAATATTTTTCTTCTTCTCCATCCCTAAATATTAGGTTACTTCATCATTAAGAAACTAAATGAAAAGACTATTAATTAATGACACATATTTCATATACATTGGTAATAATTAATATTATATAAGGAGGCTCGATAGTATATTTATTCACCATATTCACTTTGTAATATGGTATAATAGATGTAAAAAAATTCAATATTTTTCTTCTTCTCCCTTACAGAATTTTAGGTTACTTCATCCCCAAGAAACTAAGTTAAAAGACTATTAATTAATGAAACATATTTCATATACATTGGTAACAATTAAAATTATATAACCACTCTCGATAGTATATTTATTCACCATATTCACATTGTATTATGGTATAATAGATGTACCCAATTTCAATATTTTTATTCATCTCCATCACCAAATTTTAGGTAACTACATAACTAGGAAACTAAGTTAAATGACTATTAATTAACGACGCATATTTCATATACATTGGTAATAATTAAAATTATATAACGAGGCTCGATAGTTTATTTATTCACCATATTTATATTGTATTATGGTATAATAGATGTAAACAAATTAATATTTTTCTTCTTCTCCATCACCAAATTTTAGCTTACTTCATCATTAAGAAACTAAATTAAAAGACTATTGATTAATGACACATATTTCGTATACATTGGTAATAATAAAAATTATATCACGACGCACGATAGTATATTGATTCACCATATTCACATTGTTTTATTGTATAATAGATGTAAACACTTTCAATATTTTTTCTTCTTCTCCATCACAGAATGTTAGGTTACTTAATCACTAAGAAACTAAGTTAAAATACTATTAATTAATGACACGTATTTTATATACATTGGTAACAATAAAATTATATAACGACTCTCGATAGTATATTTATTCACCATATTCATATTTTATTATTGTATAATAGATGTAAACAATTTCAATATTTTTATTCTTCTCCATCACAAAATTTTAGGTTACTTCATCACTAAGAAACTAAGTTAAAAGACTATTAATTAATGATACATATTTCATATACACCGGTAACAATTAAAATTATTTAACGACTCTCGATAGTATATTTATTTACCATATTCACATCATATTATGGTAGAATAGATGTAAACAATTTCAATATTTTTCTTCTTCTCCATCACCAAATTTTAGGTTACTACATCACTAGGAAACTAAGTTAAAAGACTGTTAATTAATGAAACATATTTCATATACATTTGTAATAATTAAAATTATATAACGATGCTTGATAGTATATTTATTCACAATATTCACATTGTATTATGGTATAATATATGTAAACAATTTAAATATTTTTCTTCTTCTCCATCCCCAAATATTAGGTTACTTCATCATTAAGAAACTAAATGAAAATACTATTAATTAATGACACATATTTCATATACATTGGTAATAATTAAAATTATATAAGGAGGCTCGATAGTATATTTATTAACCATATTCACTTTGTATTATGGTATAATAGATGTAAACAATTTCAATATTTTTCTTCTTCTCCATCACAAAATTTTAGGTTACTTCATCCCGAAGAAACTAAGTTAAAATACTATTAATTAATGACACATATTTCATATACATTGGTAACAATTAAAATTATATAACCACTCTCGATAGTATATTTATTCACCATATTCACATTGTATTATGGTATAATAGATGTACACAATTTAATATTTTTCTTCTTCTCCATCACCAAATTTTAGGTACTTCATCAGTAAGAAACTAAATTAAAAGACTATTGATTAATGACACATATTTCGTATACATTGGTAATAATAAAAATTATATCACGACGCACGATAGTATATTGATTCACCATATTCACATTGTTTTATTGTATAATAGATGTAAACACTTTCAATATTTTTTCTTCTTCTCCATCACAGAATGTTAGGTTACTTAATCACTCAGAAACTAAGTTAAAATACTATTAATTGATAACACGTATTTTATATACATTGGAAATACTAAAATTATATAACGACTCTCGATAGTATATTTTTTCACCATATTCATATTGTATTATTGTATAATAGATGAAAACAATTTCAATATTTTTATTCTTCTCCATCACGACATTTTAAGTTACTTCATCACTAAGAAACTAAGTTAAAAGACTTTTAATTAATGATACATATTTCATATACACTGGTAACAATTAAAATTATTTAACGACTCTCGATAGTATATTTATTCACCATATTCACATCATATTATGGTAGAATAGATGTAAACAGTTTCAATATTTTTCTTCTTCTCCATCACCAAATTTTAGGTTACTACATCACTAGGAAACTAAGTTAAAAGACTGTTAATTAATGAAACATATTTCATATACATTGGTATTAATTAAAATTATATAACGATGCTTGATAATATATTTATTCACCATATTCACATTGTATTATGGTATAATAGATGTAAACAATTTCAATATTTTTCTTCTTCTCCATCACCAAATTTTAGGTTACTTCATCATTAAGAAACTAAATTAAAAGACTATTAATTAATGACACATATTTCATATACATTGGTAATAATTAAAATTATATAAGGAGGCTCGATAGTATATTTATTCACCATATTCACTTTGTATTATGGTATAATAGATCTAAACAATTTCAATATTTTTCTTCTTCTCCATCACAAAATTTTAGGTTACTTCATCCCGAAGAAACTAAGTTAAAAGACTATTAATTAATGACACATATTTCATATACATTGGTAACAATTAAAATTATATAACCACTCTCGATAGTATATTTATTCACCATATTCACATTGTATTATGGTATAATAGATGTAAACAATTTAATATCTATCTTCTTCTCCATCACAAAATTTTAGGTTACTTCATCACTAAGAAACTAAGTTAAAAGACTATTAATTAATGATACATATTTCATATACACCGGTAACAATTAAAATTATTTAACGACTCTCGATAGTATATTTATTCACCATATTCACATCATATTATGGTAGAATAGATGTAAACAATTTTAATATTTTTCTTCTTCTCCATTACCAAATTTTAGGTTACTACATCACTAGGAAACTAAGTTAAAAGACTGTTAATTAATGAAACATATTTCATATACATTGGTATTAATTAAAATTATATAACGATGCTTGATAATATATTTATTCACCATATTCACATTGTATTATGGTATAATAGATGTAAACAGTTTCAATATTTTTCTTCTTCTCCATCACCAAATTTTAGGTTACTTCATCATTAAGAAACTAAATTAAAAGACTATTAATTAATGACACATATTTCATATACATTGGTAATAATTAAAATTATATAAGGAGGCTCGATAGTATATTTATTCACCATATTCACTTTTTATTATGGTATAATAGATGTAAACAATTTCAATATTTTTCTTCTTCTCCATCACAAAATTTTAGGTTACTTCATCCCGAAGAAACTAAGTTAAAAGACTATTAATTAATGACACATATTTCATATACATTGGTAACAATTAAAATTATATAACCACTCTAGATAGTATATTTATTCACCATATTCACATTGTATTATGGTATAATAGATGTAAACAATTTAATATCTTTCTTCTTCTCCATCACCAAATTTTAGGTTACTTCATCATTAAGAAACTAAATTAAAAGACTATTGATTAATGACACATATTTCGTATACATTGGTAATAATAAAAATTATATCACGACGCACGATAGTATATTGATTCACCATATTCACATTGTTTTATTGTATAATAGATGTAAACACTTTCAATATTTTTTCTTCTTTTCCATCACAGAATGTTAGGTTACTTAATCACTCAGAAACCAAGTTAAAATACTATTAATTGATAACACGTATTTTATATACATTGGAAATACTAAAATTATATAACGACTCTCGATAGTATATTTATTCACCATATTCATATTGTATTATTGTATAATAGATGAAAACAATTTCAATATTTTTATTCTTCTCCATCACGACATTTTAAGTTACTTCATCACTAAGAAACTAAGTTAAAAGACTTTTAATTAATGATACATATTTCATATACACCGGTAACAATTAAAATTATTTAACGACTCTCGATAGTATATTTATTCACCATATTCACATCATATTATGGTAGAATAGATGTAAACAATTTCAATATTTTTCTTCTTCTCCATCACCAAATTTTAGGTTACTACATCACTAGGAAACTAAGTTAAAAGACTGTTAATTAATGAAACATATTTCATATACATTGGTAATAATTAAAATTATATAACGATGCTTGATAGTATATTTATTCACAATATTCACATTGTATTATGGTATAATAGATGTAAACAATTTAAATATTTTTCTTCTTCTCCATCCCTAAATATTAGGTTACTTCATCATTAAGAAACTAAATGAAAAGACTATTAATTAATGACACATATTTCATATACATTGGTAATAATTAATATTATATAAGGAGGCTCGATAGTATATTTATTCACCATATTTACTTTGTATTATGGTATAATAGATGTAAACAATTTCAATATTTTTCTTCTTCTCCCTTACAGAATTTTAGGTTACTTCATCCCCAAGAAACTAAGTTAAAAGACTATTAATTAATGAAACATATTTCATATACATTGGTAACAATTAAAATTATATAACCACTCTCGATAGTATATTTATTCACCATATTCACATTGTATTATGGTATAATAGATGTACCCAATTTCAATATTTTTATTCATCTCCATCACCAAATTTTACGTAACTACATAACTAGGAAACTAAGTTAAATGACTATTAATTAACGACGCATATTTCATATACATTGGTAATAATTAAAATTATATAACGAGGCTCGATAGTTTATTTATTCACCATATTCACATTGTATTATGGTATAATAGATGTAAACAAATTAATATTTTTCTTCTTCTCCATCACCAAATTTTAGCTTACTTCATCATTAAGAAACTAAATTAAAAGACTATTGATTAATGACACATATTTCGTATACATTGGTAATAATAAAAATTATATCACGACGCACGATAGTATATTGATTAACCATATTCACATTGTTTTATTGTATAATAGATGTAAACAATTTCAATATTTTTTCTTCTTCTCCATCACAGAATGTTAGGTTACTTAATCACTAAGAAACTAAGTTAAAATACTATTAATTAATGACACGTATTTTATATACATTGGTAACAATAAAATTATATAACGACTCTCGATAGTATATTTATTCACCATATTAATATTTTATTATTGTATAATAGATGTAAACAATTTAAATATTTTTATTCTTCTCCATCACAAAATTTTAGGTTACTTCATCACTAAGAAACTAAGTTAAAAGACTATTAATTAATGATACATATTTCATATACACTGGTAACAATTAAAATAATATAACGAGTCTCGATAGTATATTTAATCACCATATTCACATCATATTATGGTAGAATAGATGTAAACAATTTCAATATTTTTCTTCTTCTCCATCACCAAATTTTAGGTTACTACATCACATGGAAACTAAGTTAAAAGACTGTTAATTAATGAAACATATTTCATATACATTGGTAATAATTAAAATTATATAACGATGCTTGATAATATATTTATTCACCATATTCACATTGTATTATTGTATAATAGATGTAAACAATTTCAATATTTTTCTTCTTCTCCATCACCAAATTTTAGGTTACTTCATCATTAAGAAACTAAATTAAAAGACTATTAATTAATGACACATATTTCATATGCATTGGTAATAATTAAAATTATATAAGGAGGCTCGATAGTATATTTATTCACCATATTCACTTTGTATTATGGTATAATAGATGTAAACAATTTCAATATTTTTCTTCTTCTCCATCACAGAATTTTAGGTTACTTCATCCCGAAGAAACTAAGTTAAAAGACTATTAATTAATGACACATATTTCATATACATTGGTAACAATTAAAATTATATAACCACTCTCGATAGTATATTTATTCACCATATTCACATTGTATTATGGTATAATAGATGTAAATAATTTAATATTTTTCTTCTTCTCCATCACCAAATTTTAGGTTACTTCATCATTAAGAAACTAAATTAAAAGACTATTGATTAATGACACATATTTTGTATACATTGGTAATAATAAAAATTATATCACGACGCACGATAGTATATTGATTCACCATATTCACATTGTTTTATTGTATAATAGATGTAAACACTTTCACTATTTTTTCTTCTTCTCCATCACATAATGTTAGGTTACTTAATCACTAAGAAACTAAGTTAAAATACTATTAATTGATGACACGTATTTTATATACATTGGAAACAATAAAATTATATAACGACTCTCGATAGTATATTTATTCACCATATTCATATTGTATTATTGTATAATAGATGTAAACAATTTCAATATTTTTATTCTTCTCCATCACGACATTTTTAGTTACTTCATCACTAAGAAACTAAGTTAGAAGACTATTAATTAATGATACATATTTCATATACACCGGTAACAATTAAAATTATTTAACGACTCTCGATAGTATATTTATTCACCATATTCACATCATATTATGGTATAATAGATGTAAACAATTTCAATATTTTTCTTCTTCTCCATCACCAAATTTTAGGTTTCTACATCAGTAGGAAACTAAGTTAAAAGACTGTTAATTAATGAAACATATTTCATATTCATTGGTAATAATTAAAATTATATAACAATGCTTGATAGTATATTTATTCACAATATTCACATTGTATTATGGTATAATAGATGTAAACAATTTAAATATTTTTCTTCTTCTCCATCCCTAAATATTAGGTTACTTCATCATTAAGAAACTAAATGAAAAGACTATTAATTAATGACACATATTTCATATACATTGGTAATAATTAATATTATATAAGGAGGCTCGATAGAATATTTATTCACCATATTCACTTTGTATTATGGTATAATAGATGTAAACAATTTCAATATTTTTCTTCTTCTCCCTTACAGAATTTTAGGTTACTTCATCCCCAAGAAACTAAGTTAAAAGACTATTAATTAATGACACATATTTCATATACATTGGTAACAATTAAAATTATATAACCACTCTCGATAGTATATTTATTCACCATATTCACATTGTATTATGGTATAATAGATGTACCTAATTTCAATATTTTTATTCATCTCCATCACCAAATTTTAGGTAACTACATAACTAGGAAACTAAGTTAAATGACTATTAATTAACGACGCATATTTCATATACATTGGTAATAATTAAAATTATATAACGAGGCTCGATAGTTTATTTATTCACCATATTCACATTGTATTATGGTATAATAGATGTAAACAAATTAATATTTTTCTTCTTCTCCATCACCAAATTTTAGCTTACTTCATCATTAAGAAACTAAATTAAAAGACTACTGATTAATGACACATATTTCGTATACATTGGTAATAATAAAAATTATATCACGACGCACGATAGTATATTGATTCACCATATTCACATTGTTTTATTGTATAATAGATGTAAACACTTTCAATATTTTTTCTTCTTCTCCATCACAGAATGTTAGGTTACTTAATCACTAAGAAACTAAGTTAAAATACTATTAATTAATGACACGTATTTTATATACATTGGTAACAATAAAATTATATAACGACTCTCAATAGTATATTTATTCACCATATTAATATTTTATTATGGTATAATAGATGTAAACAATTTCAATATTTTTCTTCTTCTCCCTTACAGAATTTTAGGTTACTTCATCCCCAAGAAACTAAGTTAAAAAACTATTAATTAATGACACATATTTCATATACATTGGTAACAATTAAAATTATATAACCACTCTCGATAGTATATTTATTCACCATATTCACATTGTATTATGGTATAATAGATGTACCCAATTTCAATATTTTTATTCATCTTCATCACCAAATTTTAGGTAACTACATAACTAGGAAACTAAGTTAAATGACTATTAATTAACGACGCATATTTCATATACATTGGTAATAATTAAAATTATATAACGAGGCTCGATAGTTTATTTATTCACCATATTCACATTGTATTATGGTATAATAGATGTAAACAAATTAATATTTTTCTTCTTCTCCATCACCAAATTTTAGCTTACTTCATCATTAAGAAACTAAATTAAAAGACTACTGATTAATGACACATATTTCGTATACATTGGTAATAATAAAAATTATATCACGACGCACGATAGTATATTGATTAACCATATTGACATTGTTTTATTGTATAATAGATGTAAACACTTTCAATATTTTTTCTTCTTCTCCATCACAGAATGTTAGGTTACTTAATCACTAAGAAACTAAGTTAAAATACTATTAATTAATGACACGTATTTTATATACATTGGTAACAATAAAATTATATAACGACTCTCGATAGTATATTTATTCACCATATTAATATTTTATTATTGTATAATAGATGTAAACAATTTAAATATTTTTATTCTTCTCCATCACAAAATTTTAGGTTACTTCATCACTAAGAAACTAAGTTAAAAGACTATTAATTAATGATACATATTTCATATACACTGGTAACAATTAAAATAATATAACGAGTCTCGATAGTATATTTAATCACCATATTCACATCATATTATGGTAGAATAGATGTAAACAATTTCAATATTTTTCTTCTTCTCCATCACCAAATTTTAGGTTACTACATCACATGGAAACTAAGTTAAAAGACTGTTAATTAATGAAACATATTTCATATACATTGGTAATAATTAAAATTATATAACGATGCTTGATAATATATTTATTCACCATATTCACATTGTATTATTGTATAATAGATGTAAACAATTTCAATATTTTTCTTCTTCTCCATCACCAAATTTTAGGTTACTTCATCATTAAGAAACTAAATTAAAAGACTATTAATTAATGACACATATTTCATATGCATTGGTAATAATTAAAATTATATAAGGAGGCTCGATAGTATATTTATTCACCATATTCACTTTGTATTATGGTATAATAGATGTAAACAATTTCAATATTTTTCTTCTTCTCCATCACAGAATTTTAGGTTACTTCATCCCGAAGAAACTAAGTTAAAAGACTATTAATTAATGACACATATTTCATATACATTGGTAACAATTAAAATTATATAACCACTCTCGATAGTATATTTATTCACCATATTCACATTGTATTATGGTATAATAGATGTAACTAATTTAATATTTTTCTTCTTCTCCATCACCAAATTTTAGCTTACTTCATCATTAAGAAACTAAATTAAAAGACTATTGATTAATGACACATATTTTGTATACATTGGTAATAATAAAAATTATATCACGACGCACGATAGTATATTGATTCACCATATTCACATTGTTTTATTGTATAATAGATGTAAACACTTTCAATATTTTTTCTTCTTCTCCATCACATAATGTTAGGTTACTTAATCACTAAGAAACTAAGTTAAAATACTATTAATTGATGACACGTATTTTATATACATTGGAAACAATAAAATTATATAACGACTCTCGATAGTATATTTATTCACCATATTCATATTGTATTATTGTATAATAGATGTAAACAATTTCAATATTTTTATTCTTCTCCATCACGACATTTTAAGTTACTTCATCACTAAGAATCTAAGTTAGAAGACTATTAATTAATGATACATATTTCATATACACCGGTAACAATTAAAATTATTTAACGACTCTCGATAGTATATTTATTCACCATATTCACATCATATTATGGTATAATAGATGTAAACAATTTCAATATTTTTCTTCTTCTCCATCACCAAATTTTAGGTTTCTACATCACTAGGAAACTAAGTTAAAAGACTGTTAATTAATGAAACATATTTCATATACATTGGTAATAATTAAAATTATATAACGATGCTTGATAGTATATTTATTCACAATATTCACATTGTATTATGGTATAATAGATGTAAACAATTTAAATATTTTTCTTCTTCTCCATCCCTAAATATTAGGTTACTTCATCATTAAGAAACTAAATGAAAAGACTATTAATTAATGACACATATTTCATATACATTGTTAATAATTAATATTATATAAGGAGGCTCGATAGAATATTTATTCACCATATTCACTTTGTATTATGGTATAATAGATGTAAACAATTTCAATATTTTTCTTCTTCTCCCTTACAGAATTTTAGGTTACTTCATCCCCAAGAAACTAAGTTAAAAGACTATTAATTAATGACACATATTTCATATACATTGGTAACAATTAAAATTATATAACCACTCTCGATAGTATATTTATTCACCATATTCACATTGTATTATGGTATAATAGATGTACCTAATTTCAATATTTTTATTCATCTCCATCACCAAATTTTAGGTAACTACATAACTAGGAAACTAAGTTAAATGACTATTAATTAACGACGCATATTTCATATACATTGGTAATAATTAAAATTATATAACGAGGCTCGATAGTTTATTTATTCACCATATTCACATTGTATTATGGTATAATAGATGTAAACAAATTAATATTTTTCTTCTTCTCCATCACCAAATTTTAGCTTACTTCATCATTAAGAAACTAAATTAAAAGACTACTGATTAATGACACATATTTCGTATACATTGGTAATAATAAAAATTATATCACGACGCACGATAGTATATTGATTCACCATATTCACATTGTTTTATTGTATAATAGATGTAAACACTTTCAATATTTTTTCTTCTTCTCCATCACAGAATGTTAGGTTACTTAATCACTAAGAAACTAAGTTAAAATACAATTAATTAATGACACGTATTTTATATACATTGGTAACAATAAAATTATATAACGACTCTCAATAGTATATTTATTCACCATATTAATATTTTATTATGGTATAATAGATGTAAACAATTTCAATATTTTTCTTCTTCTCCCTTACAGAATTTTAGGTTACTTCATCCCCAAGAAACTAAGTTAAAAAACTATTAATTAATGACACATATTTCATATACATTGGTAACAATTAAAATTATATAACCACTCTCGATAGTATATTTATTCACCATATTCACATTGTATTATGGTATAATAGATGTACCCAATTTCAATATTTTTATTCATCTTCATCACCAAATTTTAGGTAACTACATAACTAGGAAACTAAGTTAAATGACTATTAATTAACGACGCATATTTCATATACATTGGTAATAATTAAAATTATATAACGAGGCTCGATAGTTTATTTATTCACCATATTCACATTGTATTATGGTATAATAGATGTAAACAAATTAATATTTTTCTTCTTCTCCATCACCAAATTTTAGCTTACTTCATCATTAAGAAACTAAATTAAAAGACTACTGATTAATGACACATATTTCGTATACATTGGTAATAATAAAAATTATATCACGACGCACGATAGTATATTGATTAACCATATTGACATTGTTTTATTGTATAATAGATGTAAACACTTTCAATATTTTTTCTTCTTCTCCATCACAGAATGTTAGGTTACTTAATCACTAAGAAACTAAGTTAAAATACTATTAATTAATGACACGTATTTTATATACATTGGTAACAATAAAATTATATAACGACTCTCGATAGTATATTTATTCACCATATTAATATTTTATTATTGTATAATAGATGTAAACAATTTAAATATTTTTATTCTTCTCCATCACAAAATTTTAGGTTACTTCATCACTAAGAAACTAAGTTAAAAGACTATTAATTAATGATACATATTTCATATACACTGGTAACAATTAAAATAATATAACGAGTCTCGATAGTATATTTAATCACCATATTCACATCATATTATGGTAGAATAGATGTAAACAATTTCAATATTTTTCTTCTTCTCCATCACCAAATTTTAGGTTACTACATCACATGGAAACTAAGTTAAAAGACTGTTAATTAATGAAACATATTTCATATACATTGGTAATAATTAAAATTATATAACGATGCTTGATAATATATTTATTCACCATATTCACATTGTATTATTGTATAATAGATGTAAACAATTTCAATATTTTTCTTCTTCTCCATCACCAAATTTTAGGTTACTTCATCATTAAGAAACTAAATTAAAAGACTATTAATTAATGACACATATTTCATATGCATTGGTAATAATTAAAATTATATAAGGAGGCTCGATAGTATATTTATTCACCATATTCACTTTGTATTATGGTATAATAGATGTAAACAATTTCAATATTTTTCTTCTTCTCCATCACAGAATTTTAGGTTACTTCATCCCGAAGAAACTAAGTTAAAAGACTATTAATTAATGACACATATTTCATATACATTGGTAACAATTAAAATTATATAACCACTCTCGATAGTATATTTATTCACCATATTCACATTGTATTATGGTATAATAGATGTAACTAATTTAATATTTTTCTTCTTCTCCATCACCAAATTTTAGCTTACTTCATCATTAAGAAACTAAATTAAAAGACTATTGATTAATGACACATATTTTGTATACATTGGTAATAATAAAAATTATATCACGACGCACGATAGTATATTGATTCACCATATTCACATTGTTTTATTGTATAATAGATGTAAACACTTTCAATATTTTTTCTTCTTCTCCATCACATAATGTTAGGTTACTTAATCACTAAGAAACTAAGTTAAAATACTATTAATTGATGACACGTATTTTATATACATTGGAAACAATAAAATTATATAACGACTCTCGATAGTATATTTATTCACCATATTCATATTGTATTATTGTATAATAGATGTAAACAATTTCAATATTTTTATTCTTCTCCATCACGACATTTTAAGTTACTTCATCACTAAGAATCTAAGTTAGAAGACTATTAATTAATGATACATATTTCATATACACCGGTAACAATTAAAATTATTTAACGACTCTCGATAGTATATTTATTCACCATATTCACATCATATTATGGTATAATAGATGTAAACAATTTCAATATTTTTCTTCTTCTCCATCACCAAATTTTAGGTTTCTACATCACTAGGAAACTAAGTTAAAAGACTGTTAATTAATGAAACATATTTCATATACATTGGTAATAATTAAAATTATATAACGATGCTTGATAGTATATTTATTCACAATATTCACATTGTATTATGGTATAATAGATGTAAACAATTTAAATATTTTTCTTCTTCTCCATCCCTAAATATTAGGTTACTTCATCATTAAGAAACTAAATGAAAAGACTATTAATTAATGACACATATTTCATATACATTGTTAATAATTAATATTATATAAGGAGGCTCGATAGAATATTTATTCACCATATTCACTTTGTATTATGGTATAATAGATGTAAACAATTTCAATATTTTTCTTCTTCTCCCTTACAGAATTTTAGGTTACTTCATCCCCAAGAAACTAAGTTAAAAGACTATTAATTAATGACACATATTTCATATACATTGGTAACAATTAAAATTATATAACCACTCTCGATAGTATATTTATTCACCTTATTCACATTGTATTATGGTATAATAGATGTACCTAATTTCAATATTTTTATTCATCTCCATCACCAAATTTTAGGTAACTACATAACTAGGAAACTAAGTTAAATGACTATTAATTAACGACGCATATTTCATATACATTGGTAATAATTAAAATTATATAACGAGGCTCGATAGTTTATTTATTCACCATATTCACATTGTATTATGGTATAATAGATGTACCAAATTAATATTTTTCTTCTTCTCCATCACCAAATTTTAGCTTACTTCATCATTAAGAAACTAAATTAAAAGACTACTGATTAATGACACATATTTCGTATACATTGGTAATAATAAAAATTATATCACGACGCACGATAGTATATTGATTCACCATATTCACATTGTTTTATTGTATAATAGATGTAAACACTTTCAATATTTTTTCTTCTTCTCCATCACAGAATGTTAGGTTACTTAATCACTAAGAAACTAAGTTAAAATACAATTAATTAATGACACGTATTTTATATACATTGGTAACAATAAAATTATATAACGACTCTCAATAGTATATTTATTCACCATATTAATATTTTATTATGGTATAATAGATGTAAACAATTTCAATATTTTTCTTCTTCTCCCTTACAGAATTTTAGGTTACTTCATCCCCAAGAAACTAAGTTAAAAAACTATTAATTAATGACACATATTTCATATACATTGGTAACAATTAAAATTATATAACCACTCTCGATAGTATATTTATTCACCATATTCACATTGTATTATGGTATAATAGATGTACCCAATTTCAATATTTTTATTCATCTTCATCACCAAATTTTAGGTAACTACATAACTAGGAAACTAAGTTAAATGACTATTAATTAACGACGCATATTTCATATACATTGGTAATAATTAAAATTATATAACGAGGCTCGATAGTTTATTTATTCACCATATTCACATTGTATTATGGTATAATAGATGTAAACAAATTAATATTTTTCTTCTTCTCCATCACCAAATTTTAGCTTACTTCATCATTAAGAAACTAAATTAAAAGACTACTGATTAATGACACATATTTCGTATACATTGGTAATAATAAAAATTATATCACGACGCACGATAGTATATTGATTCACCATATTCACATTGTTTTATTGTATAATAGATGTAAACACTTTCAATATTTTTTCTTCTTCTCCGTCACAGAATGTTAGGTTACTTAATCACTAAGAAACTAAGTTAAAATACTATTAATTAATGACACGTATTTTATATACATTGGTAACAATAAAATTATATAACGACTCTCGATAGTATATTTATTCACCATATTAATATTTTATTATTGTATAGTAGATGTAAACAATTTCAATATTTTTATTCTTCTTCATCACAAAATTTTAGGTTACTTCATCACTAAGAAACTAAGTTAAAAGACTATTAATTAATGATACATATTTCATATACACTGGTAACAATTAAAATTATTTAAAGACTCTCGATAGTATATTTATTCACCATATTCACATCATATTATGGTATAATAGATGTAAACAATTTCAATATTTTTCTTCTTCTCCATCACCAAATTTTAGGTTACTACATCACTAGGAAACTAAGTTAAAAGACTGTTAATTAATGAAACATATTTCATATACATTGGTAATAATTAAAATTATATAACGATGCTTGATAATATATTTATTCACCATATTCACATTGTATTATGGTATAATAGATGTAAACAATTTCAATATTTTTCTTCTTCTCCATCACCAAATTTTAGGTTACTTCATCATTAAGAAACTAAATTAAAAGACTATTAATTAATGACACATATTTCATATACATTGGTAATAAGTAAAATTATATAAGGAGGCTCGATAGTATATTTATTCACCATATTCAATTTGTATTATGGTATAATAGATGTAAACAATTTCAATATTTTTCTTCTTCTCCATCACAGAATTTTAGGTTACTTCATCCCGAAGAAACTAAGTTAAAAGACTATTAATTAATGACACATATTTCATATACATTGGTAACAATTAAAATTATATAACCACTCTCGATGGTATATTTATTCACCATATTCACATTGTATTATGGTATAATAGATGTAAATAATTAAATATTTTTCTTCTTCTCCATCACCAAATTTTAGGTTACTTAATCATTAAGAAACTAAATTAAAAGACTATTGATTAATGACACATATTTCGTATACATTGGTAATAATAAAAATTATATCACGACGCACGATAGTATATTGATTCACCATATTCCCATTGTTTTATTGTATAATAGATGTAAACACTTTCAATATTTTTTCTTCTTCTCCATCACATAATGTTAGGTTACTTAATCACTAAGAAACTAAGTTAAAATACTATTAATTGATGACACGTATTTTATATACATTGGAAACAATAAAATTATATAACGACTCTCGATAGTATATTTATTCACCATATTCATATAGTATTATTGTATAATAGATGTAAACAATTTCAATATTTTTATTCTTCTCCATCACGACATTTTAAGTTACTTCATCACTAAGAAACTAAGTTAAAAGACTATTAAATAATGATACATATTTCATATACACCGGTAACAATTAAAATTATTTAACGACTCTCGATAGTATATTTATTCACAATATTCACATTGTATTATGGTATAATAGATGTAAACAATTTCAATATTTTTCTTCTTCTCCATCACCAAATTTTAGGTTACTTCATCATTAAGAAACTAAGTTAAATGACTATTAATTAACGATGCATATTTCATATACATTGGTAATAATTAAAATTATATAACGAGGCTCGATAGTTTATTTATTAACCATATTCACATTGTATTATGGTATAATAGATGTAAACAATTTAAATATTTTTCTTCTTCTCCATCCCCAAATATTAGGTTACTTCATCATTAAGAAACTAAATGAAAAGACTATTAATTAATGACACATATTTCATATACATTGGTAATAATTAAAATTATATAAGGAGGCTCGATAGTATATTTATTCACCATAATCACTTTGTATTATGGTATAACAGATGTAAACAATTTCAATATTTTTCTTCTTCTCCATCACAGAATTTTAGGTTACTTCATCCCCAAGAAACATAGTTAAAATACTATTAATTAATGACACATATTTCATATACATTGGTAACAATTAAAATTATATAACCACTCTCGATAGTATATTTATTCACCATATTCACATTGTATTATGGTATAATAGACTATTGATTAATGACACATATTTCGTATACATTGGTAATAATAAAAATTATATCACGACGCACGATAGTATATTGATTCACCATATTCACATTGTTTTATTGTATAATAGATGTAAACACTTTCAATATTTTTTCTTCTTCTCCATCACAGAATGTTAGGTTACTTAATCACTAAGAAACTAAGTTAAAATACTATTAATTAATGACACGTATTTTATATACATTGGTAACAATAAAATTATATAACGACTCTCGATAGTATATTTATTCACCATATTCACTTTGTATTATGGTATAATAGATGTAAACAATTTCAATATTTTTCTTCTTCTCCATCACAGAATTTTAGGTTACTTCATCCCCAAGAAACATAGTTAAAATACTATTAATTAATGACACATATTTCATATACATTGGTAACAATTAAAATTATATAACCACTCTCGATAGTATATTTATTCACCATATTCACATTGTATTATGGTATAATAGATGTAAACAATTTAATATTTTTCTTCTTCTCCATCACCAAATTTTAGGTTACTTCATCATTAAGAAACTAAATTAAAAGACTATTGATTAATGACACATATTTCATATACATTGGTAATAATAAAAATTATATCACGACGCACGATAGTATATTGATTCACCATATTCACATTGTTTTATTGTATAATAGATGTAAACACTTTCAATAATTTTTCTTCTTCTCCATCACAGAATGTTAGGTTACTTCGTCATTAAGAAACTAAATGAAAAGACTATTAATTAATGACACATATTTCATATACATTGGTAATAATTAAAATTATATAAGGAGGCTCGATAGTATATTTATTCACCATATTCACTTTGTATTATGGTATAATAGATGTAAACAATTTCAATATTTTTCTTCTTCTCCATCACAAAATTTTAGGTTACTTCATCCCTAAGAAACATAGTTAAAATACTATTAATTAATGACACATATTTCATATACATTGGTAACAATTAAAATTATATGACCACTCTCGATAGTATATTTATTCACCATATTCACATTGTATTATGGTATAATAGATGTAAACATATTAATATTTTTCTTCTTCTCCATCACCAAATTTTAGCTTACTTCATCATTAAGAAACTAAATTAAAAGACTATTGATTAATGACACATATTTCGTATACATTGGTAATAATAAAAATTATATCACGACGCACGATAGTATATTGATTCACCATATTCACATTGTTTTATGGTATAATAGATGTAAACACTTTCAATATTTTTTCTTCTTCTCCATCACATAATGTTAGGTTACTTAATCACTAAGAAACTAAGTTAAAATACTATTAATTAATGACACGTATTTTATATACATTGGTAACAATAAAATTATATAACGACTCTCGATAGTATATTTATTCACCATATTCACTTTGTATTATGGTATAATAGATGTAAACAATTTCAATATTTTTCTTCTTCTCCATCACAGAATTTTAGGTTACTTCATCCCCAAGAAACATAGTTAAAATACTATTAATTAATGACACATATTTCATATACATTAGTAACAATTAAAATTATATAACCACTCTCGATAGTATATTTATTCACCATATTCACATTGTATTATGGTATAATAGATGTAAACAATTTAATATTTTTCTTCTTCTCCATCACCAAATTTTAGGTTACTTCATCATTAAGAAACTAAATTAAAAGACTATTGATTAATGACACATATTTCATATACATTGGTAATAATAAAAATTATATCACGACGCACGATAGTATATTGATTCACCATATTCACATTGTTTTATTGTATAATAGATGTAAACACTTTCAATAATTTTTCTTCTTCTCCATCACAAAATGTTAGGTTACTTCGTCATTAAGAAACTAAATGAAAAGACTATTAATTAATGACACATATTTCATATACATTGGTAATAATTAAAATTATATAAGGAGGCTCGATAGTATATTTATTCACCATATTCACTTTGTATTATGGTATAATAGATGTAAACAATTTCAATATTTTTCTTCTTCTCCATCACAAAATTTTAGGTTACTTCATCCCTAAGAAACATAGTTAAAATACTATTAATTAATGACACATATTTCATATACATTGGTAACAATTAAAATTATATAACCACTCTCGATAGTATATTTATTCACCATATTCACATTGTATTATGGTATAATAGATGTAAACATATTAATATTTTTCTTCTTCTCCATCACCAAATTTTAGCTTACTTCATCATTAAGAAACTAAATTAAAAGACTATTGATTAATGACACATATTTCGTATACATTGGTAATAATAAAAATTATATCACGACGCACGATAGTATATTGATTCACCATATTCACATTGTTTTATTGTATAATAGATGTAAACACTTTCAATATTTTTTCTTCTTCTCCATCACATAATGTTAGGTTACTTAATCACTAAGAAACTAAGTTAAAATACTATTAATTAATGACACGTATTTTATATACATTGGTAACAATAAAATTATATAACGACTCTCGATAGTATATTTATTCACCATATTCACTTTGTATTATGGTATAATAGATGTAAACAATTTCAATATTTTTCTTCTTCTCCATCACAGAATTTTAGGTTACTTCATCCCCAAGAAACATAGTTAAAATACTATTAATTAATGACACATATTTCATATACATTGGTAACAATTAAAATTATATAACCACTCTCGATAGTATATTTATTCACCATATTCACATTGTATTATGGTATAACAGATGTAAACAATTTAATATTTTTCTTCTTCTCCATCACCAAATTTTAGGTTACTTCATCATTAAGAAACTAAATTAAAAGACTATTGATTAATGACACATATTTCATATACATTGGTAATAATAAAAATTATATCACGACGCACGATAGTATATTGATTCACCATATTCACATTGTTTTATTGTATAATAGATGTAAACACTTTCAATAATTTTTCTTCTTCTCCATCACAGAATGTTAGGTTACTTCGTCATTAAGAAACTAAATGAAAAGACTATTAATTAATGACACATATTTCATATACATTGGTAATAATTAAAATTATATAAGGAGGCTCGATAGTATATTTATTCACCATATTCACTTTGTATTATGGTATAATAGATGTAAACAATTTCAATATTTTTCTTCTTCTCCATCACAAAATTTTAGGTTACTTCATCCCTAAGAAACATAGTTAAAATACTATTAATTAATGACACATATTTCATATACATTGGTAACAATTAAAATTATATAACCACTCTCGATAGTATATTTATTCACCATATTCACATTGTATTATGGTATAATAGATGTAAACATATTAATATTTTTCTTCTTCTCCATCACCAAATTTTAGCTTACTTCATCATTAAGAAACTAAATTAAAAGACTATTGATTAATGACACATATTTCGTATACATTGGTAATAATAAAAATTATATCACGACGCACGATAGTATATTGATTCACCATATTCACATTGTTTTATTGTATAATAGATGTAAACACTTTCAATATTTTTTCTTCTTCTCCATCACATAATGTTAGGTTACTTAATCACTAAGAAACTAAGTTAAAATACTATTAATTAATGACACGTATTTTATATACATTGGTAACAATAAAATTATATAACGACTCTCGATAGTATATTTATTCACCATATTAATATTTTATTATTGTATAGTAGATGTAAACAATTTCAATATTTTTATTCTTCTCCATCACAAAATTTTAGGTTACTTCATCACTAAGAAACTAAGTTAAAAGACTATTAATTAATGATACATATTTCATATACACTGGTAACAATTAAAATTATTTAACGACTCTCGATAGTATATTTATTCACCATATTCACATCATATTATGGTATAATAGATGTAAACAATTTCAATATTTTTCTTCTTCTCCATCACCAAATTTTAGGTTACTACATCACTAGGAAACTATGTTAAAAGACTGTTAATTAATGAAACATATTTCATATACATTGGTAATAATTAAAATTATATAACGATGCTTGATAATATATTTATTCACCATATTCACATTGTATTATGGTATAATAGATGTAAACAATTTCAATATTTTTCTTCTTCTCCATCACCAAATTTTAGGTTACTTCATCATTAAGAAACTAAATTAAAAGACTATTAATTAATGACACATATTTCATATACATTGGTAATAAGTAAAATTATATAAGGAGGCTCGATAGTATATTTATTCACCATATTCAATTTGTATTATGGTATAATAGATGTAAACAATTTCAATATTTTTCTTCTTCTCCATCACAGAATTTTAGGTTACTTCATCCCGAAGAAACTAAGTTAAAAGACTATTAATTAATGACACATATTTCATATACATTGGTAACAATTAAAATTATATAACCACTCTCGATGGTATATTTATTCACCATATTCACATTGTATTATGGTATAATAGATGTAAATAATTAAATATTTTTCTTCTTCTCCATCACCAAATTTTAGGTTACTTCATCATTAAGAAACTAAATTAAAAGACTATTGATTAATGACACATATTTCGTATACATTGGTAATAATAAAAATTATATCACGACGCACGATAGTATATTGATTCACCATATTCACATTGTTTTATTGTATAATAGATGTAAACACTTTCAATAATTTTTCTTCTTCTCCATCACAGAATGTTAGGTTACTTCGTCATTAAGAAACTAAATGAAAAGACTATTAATTAATGACACATATTTCATATACATTGGTAATAATTAAAATTATATAAGGAGGCTCGATAGTATATTTATTCACCATATTCACTTTGTATTATGGTATAATAGATGTAAACAATTTCAATATTTTTCTTCTTCTCCATCACAAAATTTTAGGTTACTTCATCCCTAAGAAACATAGTTAAAATACTATTAATTAATGACACATATTTCATATACATTGGTAACAATTAAAATTATATAACCACTCTCGATAGTATATTTATTCACCATATTCACATTGTATTATGGTATAATAGATGTAAACATATTAATATTTTTCTTCTTCTCCATCACCAAATTTTAGCTTACTTCATCATTAAGAAACTAAATTAAAAGACTATTGATTAATGACACATATTTCGTATACATTGGTAATAATAAAAATTATATCACGACGCACGATAGTATATTGATTCACCATATTCACATTGTTTTATTGTATAATAGATGTAAACACTTTCAATATTTTTTCTTCTTCTCCATCACATAATGTTAGGTTACTTAATCACTAAGAAACTAAGTTAAAATACTATTAATTAATGACACGTATTTTATATACATTGGTAACAATAAAATTATATAACGACTCTCGATAGTATATTTATTCACCATATTAATATTTTATTATTGTATAGTAGATGTAAACAATTTCAATATTTTTATTCTTCTCCATCACAAAATTTTAGGTTACTTCATCACTAAGAAACTAAGTTAAAAGACTATTAATTAATGATACATATTTCATATACACTGGTAACAATTAAAATTATTTAACGACTCTCGATAGTATATTTATTCACCATATTCACATCATATTATGGTATAATAGATGTAAACAATTTCAATATTTTTCTTCTTCTCCATCACCAAATTTTAGGTTACTACATCACTAGGAAACTATGTTAAAAGACTGTTAATTAATGAAACATATTTCATATACATTGGTAATAATTAAAATTATATAACGATGCTTGATAATATATTTATTCACCATATTCACATTGTATTATGGTATAATAGATGTAAACAATTTCAATATTTTTCTTCTTCTCCATCACCAAATTTTAGGTTACTTCATCATTAAGAAACTAAATTAAAAGACTATTAATTAATGACACATATTTCATATACATTGGTAATAAGTAAAATTATATAAGGAGGCTCGATAGTATATTTATTCACCATATTCAATTTGTATTATGGTATAATAGATGTAAACAATTTCAATATTTTTCTTCTTCTCCATCACAGAATTTTAGGTTACTTCATCCCGAAGAAACTAAGTTAAAAGACTATTAATTAATGACACATATTTCATATACATTGGTAACAATTAAAATTATATAACCACTCTCGATGGTATATTTATTCACCATATTCACATTGTATTATGGTATAATAGATGTAAATAATTAAATATTTTTCTTCTTCTCCATCACCAAATTTTAGGTTACTTCATCATTAAGAAACTAAATTAAAAGACTATTGATTAATGACACATATTTCGTATACATTGGTAATAATAAAAATTATATCACGACGCACGATAGTATATTGATTCACCATATTCACATTGTTTTATTGTATAATAGATGTAAACACTTTCAATAATTTTTCTTCTTCTCCATCACAGAATGTTAGGTTACTTCGTCATTAAGAAACTAAATGAAAAGACTATTAATTAATGACACATATTTCATATACATTGGTAATAATTAAAATTATATAAGGAGGCTCGATAGTATATTTATTCACCATATTCACTTTGTATTATGGTATAATAGATGTAAACAATTTCAATATTTTTCTTCTTCTCCATCACAAAATTTTAGGTTACTTCATCCCTAAGAAACATAGTTAAAATACTATTAATTAATGACACATATTTCATATACATTGGTAACAATTAAAATTATATAACCACTCTCGATAGTATATTTATTCACCATATTCACATTGTATTATGGTATAATAGATGTAAACATATTAATATTTTTCTTCTTCTCCATCACCAAATTTTAGCTTACTTCATCATTAAGAAACTAAATTAAAAGACTATTGATTAATGACACATATTTCGTATACATTGGTAATAATAAAAATTATATCACGACGCATGATAGTATATTGATTCACCATATTCACATTGTTTTATTGTATAATAGATGTAAACACTTTCAATATTTTTTCTTCTTCTCCATCACATAATGTTAGGTTACTTAATCACTAAGAAACTAAGTTAAAATACTATTAATTAATGACACGTATTTCATATACATTGGTAATAATTAAAATTATATAAGGAGGCTCGATAGTATATTTATTCACCATATTCACTTTGTATTATGGTATAATAGATGTAAACAATTTCAATATTTTTCTTCTTCTCCATCACAGAATTTTAGGTTACTTCATCCCCAAGAAACATAGTTAAAATACTATTAATTAATGACACATATTTCATATACATTGGTAACAATTAAAATTATATAACCACTCTCGATAGTATATTTATTCACCATATTCACATTGTATTATGGTATAATAGATGTAAACAAATTAATATTTTTCCTCTTCTCCATCACCAAATTTTAGCTTACTTCATCATTAAGAAACTAAATTAAAAGACTATTGATTAATGACACATATTTCGTATACATTGGTAATAATAAAAATTATATCACGACGCACGATAGTATATTGATTCACCATATTCACATTGTTTTATTGTATAATAGATGTAAACACTTTCAATAATTTTTCTTCTTCTCCATCACAGAATGTTAGGTTACTTAATCACTAAGAAACTAAGTTAAAATACTATTAATTAATGACACGTATTTCATATACATTGGTAATAATTAAAATTATATAAGGAGGCTCGATAGTATATTTATTCACCATATTCACTTGGTATTATGGTATAATAGATGTAAACAATTTCAATATTTTTCTTCTTCTCCATCACATAATGTTAGGTTACTTCGTCATTAAGAAACTAAATGAAAAGACTATTAATTAATGACACATATTTCATATACATTGGTAATAATTAAAATTATATAACCACTCTCGATAGTATATTTATTAACCATATTCACATTGTATTATGGTATAATAGATGTAAACATATTAATATTTTTCTTCTTCTCTATCACCAAATTTTAGCTTACTTCATCATTAAGAAACTAAATTAAAAGACTATTGATTAATGACACATATTTCGTATACATTGGTAATAATAAAAATTATATCACGACGCACGATAGTATATTGATTCACCATATTCACATTGTTTTATTGTATAATAGATTTAAACACTTTCAATATTTTTTCTTCTTCTCCATCACATAATGTTAGGTTACTTAATCACTAAGAAACTAAGTTAAAATACTATTAATTAATGACACGTATTTCATATACATTGGTAATAATTAAAATTATATAAGGAGGCTCGATAGTATATTTATTCACCATATTCACTTTGTATTATGGTATAATAGATGTAAACAATTTCAATATTTTTCTTCTTCTCCCTCACAGAATTTTAGGTTACTTCATCCCCAAGAAACATAGTTAAAATACTATTAATTAATGACACATATTTCATATACATTGGTAACAATTAAAATTATATAACCACTCTCGATAGTATATTTATTCACCATATTCACATTGTATTATGGTATAATAGATGTAAACAATTTAATATTTTTCTTCTTCTCCATCACCAAATTTTAGGTTACTTCATCATTAAGAAACTAAATTAAAAGACTATTGATTAATGACACATATTTCGTATACATTGGTAATAATAAAAATTATATCACGACGCACGATAGTATATTGATTCACCATATTCACATTGTTTTATTGTATAATAGATGTAAACACTTTCAATAATTTTTCTTCTTCTCCATCACAGAATGTTAGGTTACTTCGTCATTAAGAAACTAAATGAAAAGACTATTAATTAATGACACATATTTCATATACATTGGTAATAATTAAAATTATATAAGGAGGCTCGATAGTATATTTATTCACCATATTCACTTTGTATTATGGTATAATAGATGTAAACAATTTCAATATTTTTCTTCTTCTCCATCACAAAATTTTAGGTTACTTCATCCCTAAGAAACATAGTTAAAATACTATTAATTAATGACACATATTTCATATACATTGGTAACAATTAAAATTATATAACCACTCTCGATAGTATATTTATTCACCATATTCACATTGTATTATGGTATAATAGATGTAAACATATTAATATTTTTCTTCTTCTCCATCACCAAATTTTAGCTTACTTCATCATTAAGAAACTAAATTAAAAGACTATTGATTAATGACACATATTTCGTATACATTGGTAATAATAAAAATTATATCACGACGCACGATAGTATATTGATTCACCATATTCACATTGTTTTATTGTATAATAGATGTAAACACTTTCAATATTTTTTCTTCTTCTCCATCACATAATGTTAGGTTACTTAATCACTAAGAAACTAAGTTAAAATACTATTAATTAATGACACGTATTTCATATACATTGGTAATAATTAAAATTATATAAGGAGGCTCGATAGTATATTTATTCACCATATTCACTTTGTATTATGGTATAATAGATGTAAACAATTTCAATATTTTTCTTCTTCTCCATCACAGAATTTTAGGTTACTTCATCCCCAAGAAACATAGTTAAAATACTATTAATTAATGACACATATTTCATATACATTGGTAACAATTAAAATTATATAACCACTCTCGATAGTATATTTATTCACCATATTCACATTGTATTATGGTATAATAGATGTAAACAAATTAATATTTTTCCTCTTCTCCATCACCAAATTTTAGCTTACTTCATCATTAAGAAACTAAATTAAAAGACTATTGATTAATGACACATATTTCGTATACATTGGTAATAATAAAAATTATATCACGACGCACGATAGTATATTGATTCACCATATTCACATTGTTTTATTGTATAATAGATGTAAACACTTTCAATATTTTTTCTTCTTCTCCATCACAGAATGTTAGGTTACTTAATCACTAAGAAACTAAGTTAAAATACTATTAATTAATGACACGTATTTCATATACATTGGTAATAATTAAAATTATATAAGGAGGCTCGATAGTATATTTATTCACCATATTCACTTTGTATTATGGTATAATAGATGTAAACAATTTCAATATTTTTCTTCTTCTCCATCACAGAATTTTAGGTTACTTCATCCCCAAGAAACATAGTTAAAATACTATTAATTAATGACACATATTTCATATACATTGGTAACAATTAAAATTATATAACCACTCTCGATAGTATATTTATTCACCATATTCACTTTGTATTATGGTATAATAGATGTAAACAATTTCAATATTTTTCTTCTTCTCCATCACAGAATTTTAGGTTACTTCATCCCCAAGAAACATAGTTAAAATACTATTAATTAATGACACGTATTTTATATACATTGGTAACAATAAAATTATATAACGAATCTCGATAGTATATTTATTCACCATATTCATATTGTATTATTGTATAATAGATGTAAACAATTTCAATATTTTTATTCTTCTCCATCACCAAATTTTAGGTTACTTCATCATTAAGAAACTAAATTAAAAGACTATTAATTAATGACACATATTTCATATACATTGGTAATAATTAATATCATATAAGGAGGCTCGATAGTATATTTATTCACCATATTCACTTTGTATTATGGTATAATAGATGTAAACAATTTCAATATTTTTCTTCTTCTCCCTTACAGAATTTTAGGTTACTTCATCCCCAAGAAACTAAGTTAAAAGACTATTAATTAATGACACATATTTCATATACATTGGTATCAATTAAAATTATATAACCACTCTCGATAGTATATTTATTCACCATATTCACATTGTATTATGGTATAATACATGTACCCAATTTCAATATTTTTATTCATCTCCATCACCAAATTTTAGGTAACTACATAACTAAGAAACTAAGTTAAATGACTATTAATTAACGATGCATATTTAATATACATTGGTAATAATAAAAATTATATCACGATGCACGATAGTATATTGATTCACCATATTCACATTGTTATATTGTATAATAGATGTAAACACTTTCAATATTTTTTCTTCATCTCCATCACAGAATGTTAGGTTACTAAATCACTAAGAAACAAAGTTAAAATACTATTAATTGATGACACGTATTTTATATACAATGGAAACAATAAAATTATATAACGACTCTCGATAGTATATTTTTCAACATATCCAAATTGTATTATTGTATAATAGATGTAAACAATATCAATATTTTTATTCTTCTCCATCATGAAATTTTAAGTTACTTCATCACTAAGAAACTAAGTTAAAAGACTATTAATTAATGATACATATTTTATATACACTGGTAACAATTAAAATTATTTAACGACTCTCGATAGTATATTTATTCACCATATTCACATCATATTATGGTAGAATAGATGTAAACAATTTCAATATTTTTCTTCTTCTCCATCACCAAATTTTAGGTTACTACATCACTAGGAAACTAAGTTAAAAGACTGTTAATTAATGAAGCATATTTCATATACATTGGTAATAATTAAAATTATATAACGATGCTTGATAGTATATTTATTCACAATATTTACATTGTATTATGGTATAATAGATGTAAACAATTTCAATATTTTTCTTCTTCTCCATCACCAAAATTTAGGTTACTTCATCATTATGAAACTAAATTAAAAGACTATTAATTAATGACACATATTTCATATACATTGGTAATAATTAATATTATATAAGGAGGCTCGATAGTATATTTATTCACCATATTCACTTTGTATTATGGTATAATAGATGTAAACAATTTCAATATTTTTCTTCTTCTCCCTTACAGAATTTTAAGTTACTTCATCCCCAAGAAACTAAGGTAAAAGACTATTAATTAATGACACATATTTCATATACATTGGTAACAATTAAAATTATATAACCACTCTCGATAGTTTATTTATTCACCATATTCACATTGTATTATGGTATAATAGATGTAAACATTTTAAATATTTTTCTTCTTCTCCATCCCCAAATATTAGGTTACTTCATCATTAAGAAACTAAATGAAAAGACTATTAATTAATGACACATATTTCATATACATTGGTAATAATTAAAATTATATAAGGAGGCTCGATAGTATATTTATTCACCATATTCACTTTCTATTATGGTATAATAGATGTAAACAATTTCAATTTTTTTCTTCTTCTCCATCACAGAATTTTAGGTTACTTCATCCCTAAGAAACATAGTTAAAATACTATTAATTAATGACACATATTTCATATACATTGGTAACAATTAAAATTATATAACCACTCTCGATAGTATATTTATTCACCATATTTACATTGTATTATGGTATAATAGATGTAAACAAATTAATATTTTTCTTCTTCTCCATCACCAAATTTTAGGTTACTTAATCATTAAGAAACTAAATTAAAAGACTATTGATTAATGACACATATTTCGTATACATTGGTAATAATAAAAATTATATCACGACGCACGATAGTATATTGATTCACCATATTCCCATTGTTTTATTGTATAATAGATGTAAACACTTTCAATATTTTTTCTTCTTCTCCATCACATAATGTTAGGTTACTTAATCACTAAGAAACTAAGTTAAAATACTATTAATTGATGACACGTATTTTATATACATTGGAAACAATAAAATTATATAACGACTCTCGATAGTATATTTATTCACCATATTCATATAGTATTATTGTATAATAGATGTAAACAATTTCAATATTTTTATTCATCTCCATCACGACATTTTAAGTTACTTCATCACTAAGAAACTAAGTTAAAAGACTATTAAATAATGATACATATTTCATATACACCGGTAACAATTAAAATTATTTAACGACTCTCGATAGTATATTTATTCACAATATTCACATTGTATTATGGTATAATAGATGTAAACAATTTCAATATTTTTCTTCTTCTCCATCACCAAATTTTAGGTTACTTCATCATTAAGAAACTAAGTTAAATGACTATTAATTAACGATGCATATTTCATATACATTGGTAATAATTAAAATTATATAACGAGGCTCGATAGTTTATTTATTAACCATATTCACATTGTATTATGGTATAATAGATGTAAACAATTTAAATATTTTTCTTCTTCTCCATCCCCAAATATTAGGTTACTTCATCATTAAGAAACTAAATGAAAAGACTATTAATTAATGACACGTATTTTATATACATTGGTAACAATAAAATTATATAACGACTCTCGATAGTATATTTATTCACCATATTCACTTTGTATTATGGTATAATAGATGTAAACAATTTCAATATTTTTCTTCTTCTCCATCACAGAATTTTAGGTTACTTCATCCCCAAGAAACATAGTTAAAATACTATTAATTAATGACACATATTTCATATACATTGGTAACAATTAAAATTATATAACCACTCTCGATAGTATATTTATTCACCATATTCACATTGTATTATGGTATAATAGATGTAAACAATTTAATATTTTTCTTCTTCTCCATCACCAAATTTTAGGTTACTTCATCATTAAGAAACTAAATTAAAAGACTATTGATTAATGACACATATTTCATATACATTGGTAATAATAAAAATTATATCACGACGCACGATAGTATATTGATTCACCATATTCACATTGTTTTATTGTATAATAGATGTAAACACTTTCAATAATTTTTCTTCTTCTCCATCACAGAATGTTAGGTTACTTCGTCATTAAGAAACTAAATGAAAAGACTATTAATTAATGACACATATTTCATATACATTGGTAATAATTAAAATTATATAAGGAGGCTCGATAGTATATTTATTCACCATATTCACTTTGTATTATGGTATAATAGATGTAAACAATTTCAATATTTTTCTTCTTCTCCATCACAAAATTTAAGGTTACTTCATCCCTAAGAAACATAGTTAAAATACTATTAATTAATGACACATATTTCATATACATTGGTAACAATTAAAATTATATGACCACTCTCGATAGTATATTTATTCACCATATTCACATTGTATTATGGTATAATAGATGTAAACATATTAATATTTTTCTTCTTCTCCATCACCAAAATTTAGCTTACTTCATCATTAAGAAACTAAATTAAAAGACTATTGATTAATGACACATATTTCGTATACATTGGTAATAATAAAAATTATATCACGACGCACGATAGTATATTGATTCACCATATTCACATTGTTTTATGGTATAATAGATGTAAACACTTTCAATATTTTTTCTTCTTCTCCATCACATAATGTTAGGTTACTTAATCACTAAGAAACTAAGTTAAAATACTATTAATTAATGACACGTATTTTATATACATTGGTAACAATAAAATTATATAACGACTCTCGATAGTATATTTATTCACCATATTCACTTTGTATTATGGTATAATAGATGTAAACAATTTCAATATTTTTCTTCTTCTCCATCACAGAATTTTAGGTTACTTCATCCCCAAGAAACATAGTTAAAATACTATTAATTAATGACACATATTTCATATACATTAGTAACAATTAAAATTATATAACCACTCTCGATAGTATATTTATTCACCATATTCACATTGTATTATGGTATAATAGATGTAAACAATTTAATATTTTTCTTCTTCTCCATCACCAAATTTTAGGTTACTTCATCATTAAGAAACTAAATTAAAAGACTATTGATTAATGACACATATTTCATATACATTGGTAATAATAAAAATTATATCACGACGCACGATAGTATATTGATTCAACATATTCACATTGTTTTATTGTATAATAGATGTAAACACTTTCAATAATTTTTCTTCTTCTCCATCACAGAATGTTAGGTTACTTCGTCATTAAGAAACTAAATGAAAAGACTATTAATTAATGACACATATTTCATATACATTGGTAATAATTAAAATTATATAAGGAGGCTCGATAGTATATTTATTCACCATATTCACTTTGTATTATGGTATAATAGATGTAAACAATTTCAATATTTTTCTTCTTCTCCATCACAAAATTTTAGGTTACTTCATCCCTAAGAAACATAGTTAAAATACTATTAATTAATGACACATATTTCATATACATTGGTAACAATTAAAATTATATAACCACTCTCGATAGTATATTTATTCACCATATTCACATTGTATTATGGTATAATAGATGTAAACATATTAATATTTTTCTTCTTCTCCATCACCAAATTTTAGCTTACTTCATCATTAAGAAACTAAATTAAAAGACTATTGATTAATGACACATATTTCGTATACATTGGTAATAATAAAAATTATATCACGACGCACGATAGTATATTGATTCACCATATTCACATTGTTTTATTGTATAATAGATGTAAACACTTTCAATATTTTTTCTTCTTCTCCATCACATAATGTTAGGTTACTTAATCACTAAGAAACTAAGTTAAAATACTATTAATTAATGACACGTATTTTATATACATTGGTAACAATAAAATTATATAACGACTCTCGATAGTATATTTATTCACCATATTCACTTTGTATTATGGTATAATAGATGTAAACAATTTCAATATTTTTCTTCTTCTCCATCACAGAATTTTAGGTTACTTCATCCCCAAGAAACATAGTTAAAATACTATTAATTAATGACACATATTTCATATACATTGGTAACAATTAAAATTATATAACCACTCTCGATAGTATATTTATTCACCATATTCACATTGTATTATGGTATAACAGATGTAAACAATTTAATATTTTTCTTCTTCTCCATCACCAAATTTTAGGTTACTTCATCATTAAGAAACTAAATTAAAAGACTATTGATTAATGACACATATTTCATATACATTGGTAATAATAAAAATTATATCACGACGCACGATAGTATATTGATTCACCATATTCACATTGTTTTATTGTATAATAGATGTAAACACTTTCAATAATTTTTCTTCTTCTCCATCACAGAATGTTAGGTTACTTCGTCATTAAGAAACTAAATGAAAAGACTATTAATTAATGACACATATTTCATATACATTGGTAATAATTAAAATTATATAAGGAGGCTCGATAGTATATTTATTCACCATATTCACTTTGTATTATGGTATAATAGATGTAAACAATTTCAATATTTTTCTTCTTCTCCATCACAAAATTTTAGGTTACTTCATCCCTAAGAAACATAGTTAAAATACTATTAATTAATGACACATATTTCATATACATTGGTAACAATTAAAATTATATAACCACTCTCGATAGTATATTGATTCACCATATTCACATTGTATTATGGTATAATAGATGTAAACATATTAATATTTTTCTTCTTCTCCATCACCAAATTTTAGCTTACTTCATCATTAAGAAACTAAATTAAAAGACTATTGATTAATGACACATATTTCGTATACATTGGTAATAATAAAAATTATATCACGACGCACGATAGTATATTGATTCACCATATTCACATTGTTTTATTGTATAATAGATGTAAACACTTTCAATATTTTTTCTTCTTCTCCATCACATAATGTTAGGTTACTTAATCACTAAGAAACTAAGTTAAAATACTATTAATTAATGACACGTATTTTATATACATTGGTAACAATAAAATTTTATAACGACTCTCGATAGTATATTTATTCACCATATTAATATTTTATTATTGTATAGTAGATGTAAACAATTTCAATATTTTTATTCTTCTCCATCACAAAATTTTAGGTTACTTCATCACTAAGAAACTAAGTTAAAAGACTATTAATTAATGATACATATTTCATATACACTGGTAACAATTAAAATTATTTAACGACTCTCGATAGTATATTTATTCACCATATTCACATCATATTATGGTATAATAGATGTAAACAATTTCAATATTTTTCTTCTTCTCCATCACCAAATTTTAGGTTACTACATCACTAGGAAACTATGTTAAAAGACTGTTAATTAATGAAACATATTTCATATACATTGGTAATAATTAAAATTATATAACGATGCTTGATAATATATTTATTCACCATATTCACATTGTATTATGGTATAATAGATGTAAACAATTTCAATATTTTTCTTCTTCTCCATCACCAAATTTTAGGTTACTTCATCATTAAGAAACTAAATTAAAAGACTATTAATTAATGACACATATTTCATATACATTGGTAATAAGTAAAATTATATAAGGAGGCTCGATAGTATATTTATTCACCATATTCAATTTGTATTATGGTATAATAGATGTAAACAATTTCAATATTTTTCTTCTTCTCCATCACAGAATTTTAGGTTACTTCATCCCGAAGAAACTAAGTTAAAAGACTATTAATTAATGACACATATTTCATATACATTGGTAACAATTAAAATTATATAACCACTCTCGATGGTATATTTATTCACCATATTCACATTGTATTATGGTATAATAGATGTAAATAATTAAATATTTTTCTTCTTCTCCATCACCAAATTTTAGGTTACTTCATCATTAAGAAACTAAATTAAAAGACTATTGATTAATGACACATATTTCGTATACATTGGTAATAATAAAAATTATATCACGACGCACGATAGTATATTGATTCACCATATTCACATTGTTTTATTGTATAATAGATGTAAACACTTTCAATAATTTTTCTTCTTCTCCATCACAGAATGTTAGGTTACTTCGTCATTAAGAAACTAAATGAAAAGACTATTAATTAATGACACATATTTCATATACATTGGTAATAATTAAAATTATATAAGGAGGCTCGATAGTATATTTATTCACCATATTCACTTTGTATTATGGTATAATAGATGTAAACAATTTCAATATGTTTCTTCTTCTCCATCACAAAATTTTAGGTTACTTCATCCCTAAGAAACATAGTTAAAATACTATTAATTAATGACACATATTTCATATACATTGGTAACAATTAAAATTATATAACCACTCTCGATAGTATATTTATTCACCATATTCACATTGTATTATGGTATAATAGATGTAAACATATTAATATTTTTCTTCTTCTCCATCACCAAATTTTAGCTTACTTCATCATTAAGAAACTAAATTAAAAGACTATTGATTAATGACACATATTTCGTATACATTGGTAATAATAAAAATTATATCACGACGCATGATAGTATATTGATTCACCATATTCACATTGTTTTATTGTATAATAGATGTAAACACTTTCAATATTTTTTCTTCTTCTCCATCACATAATGTTAGGTTACTTAATCACTAAGAAACTAAGTTAAAATACTATTAATTAATGACACGTATTTCATATACATTGGTAATAATTAAAATTATATAAGGAGGCTCGATAGTATATTTATTCACCATATTCACTTTGTATTATGGTATAATAGATGTAAACAATTTCAATATTTTTCTTCTTCTCCATCACAGAATTTTAGGTTACTTCATCCCCAAGAAACATAGTTAAAATACTATTAATTAATGACACATATTTCATATACATTGGTAACAATTAAAATTATATAACCACTCTCGATAGTATATTTATTCACCATATTCACATTGTATTATGGTATAATAGATGTAAACAAATTAATATTTTTCCTCTTCTCCATCACCAAATTTTAGCTTACTTCATCATTAAGAAACTAAATTAAAAGACTATTGATTAATGACACATATTTCGTATACATTGGTAATAATAAAAATTATATCACGACGCACGATAGTATATTGATTCACCATATTCACATTGTTTTATTGTATAATAGATGTAAACACTTTCAATAATTTTTCTTCTTCTCCATCACAGAATGTTAGGTTACTTAATCACTAAGAAACTAAGTTAAAATACTATTAATTAATGACACGTATTTCATATACATTGGTAATAATTAAAATTATATAAGGAGGCTCGATAGTATATTTATTCACCATATTCACTTTGTATTATGGTATAATAGATGTAAACAATTTCAATATTTTTCTTCTTCTCCATCACATAATGTTAGGTTACTTCGTCATTAAGAAACTAAATGAAAAGACTATTAATTAATGACACATATTTCATATACATTGGTAATAATTAAAATTATATAACCACTCTCGATAGTATATTTATTAACCATATTCACATTGTATTATGGTATAATAGATGTAAACATATTAATATTTTTCTTCTTCTCCATCACCAAATTTTAGCTTACTTCATCATTAAGAAACTAAATTAAAAGACTATTGATTAATGACACATATTTCGTATACATTGGTAATAATAAAAATTATATCACGACGCACGATAGTATATTGATTCACCATATTCACATTGTTTTATTGTATAATAGATTTAAACACTTTCAATATTTTTTCTTCTTCTCCATCACATAATGTTAGGTTACTTAATCACTAAGAAACTAAGTTAAAATACTATTAATTAATGACACGTATTTCATATACATTGGTAATAATTAAAATTATATAAGGAGGCTCGATAGTATATTTATTCACCATATTCACTTTGTATTATGGTATAATAGATGTAAACAATTTCAATATTTTTCTTCTTCTCCATCACAGAATTTTAGGTTACTTCATCCCCAAGAAACATAGTTAAAATACTATTAATTAATGACACATATTTCATATACATTGGTAACAATTAAAATTATATAACCACTCTCGATAGTATATTTATTCACCATATTCACATTGTATTATGGTATAATAGATGTAAACAATTTAATATTTTTCTTCTTCTCCATCACCAAATTTTAGGTTACTTCATCATTAAGAAACTAAATTAAAAGACTATTGATTAATGACACATATTTCGTATACATTGGTAATAATAAAAATTATATCACGACGCACGATAGTATATTGATTCACCATATTCACATTGTTTTATTGTATAATAGATTTAAACACTTTCAATATTTTTTCTTCTTCTCCATCACATAATGTTAGGTTACTTAATCACTAAGAAACTAAGTTAAAATACTATTAATTAATGACACGTATTTCATATACATTGGTAATAATTAAAATTATATAAGGAGGCTCGATAGTATATTTATTCACCATATTCACTTTGTATTATGGTATAATAGATGTAAACAATTTCAATATTTTTCTTCTTCTCCATCACAGAATTTTAGGTTACTTCATCCCCAAGAAACATAGTTAAAATACTATTAATTAATGACACATATTTCATATACATTGGTAACAATTAAAATTATATAACCACTCTCGATAGTATATTTATTCACCATATTCACATTGTATTATGGTATAATAGATGTAAACAATTTAATATTTTTCTTCTTCTCCATCACCAAATTTTAGGTTACTTCATCATTAAGAAACTAAATTAAAAGACTATTGATTAATGACACATATTTCGTATACATTGGTAATAATAAAAATTATATCACGACGCACGATAGTATATTGATTCACCATATTCACATTGTTTTATTGTATAATAGATGTAAACACTTTCAATAATTTTTCTTCTTCTCCATCACAGAATGTTAGGTTACTTCGTCATTAAGAAACTAAATGAAAAGACTATTAATTAATGACACATATTTCATATACATTGGTAATAATTAAAATTATATAAGGAGGCTCGATAGTATATTTATTCACCATATTCACTTTGTATTATGGTATAATAGATGTAAACAATTTCAATATTTTTCTTCTTCTCCATCACAAAATTTTAGGTTACTTCATCCCTAAGAAACATAGTTAAAATACTATTAATTAATGACACATATTTCATATACATTGGTAACAATTAAAATTATATAACCACTCTCGATAGTATATTTATTCACCATATTCACATTGTATTATGGTATAATAGATGTAAACATATTAATATTTTTCTTCTTCTCCATCACCAAATTTTAGCTTACTTCATCTTTAAGAAACTAAATTAAAAGACTATTGATTAATGACACATATTTCGTATACATTGGTAATAATAAAAATTATATCACGACGCACGATAGTATATTGATTCACCATATTCACATTGTTTTATTGTATAATAGATGTAAACACTTTCAATATTTTTTCTTCTTCTCCATCACATAATGTTAGGTTACTTAATCACTAAGAAACTAAGTTAAAATACTATTAATTAATGACACGTATTTCATATACATTGGTAATAATTAAAATTATATAAGGAGGCTCGATAGTATATTTATTCACCATATTCACTTTGTATTATGGTATAATAGATGTAAACAATTTCAATATTTTTCTTCTTCTCCATCACAGAATTTTAGGTTACTTCATCCCCAAGAAACATAGTTAAAATACTATTAATTAATGACACATATTTCATATACATTGGTAACAATTAAAATTATATAACCACTCTCGATAGTATATTTATTCACCATATTCACATTGTATTATGGTATAATAGATGTAAACAAATTAATATTTTTCTTCTTCTCCATCACCAAATTTTAGGTTACTTCATCTTTAAGAAACTAAATTAAAAGACTATTGATTAATGACACATATTTCGTATACATTGGTAATAATAAAAATTATATCACGACGCACGATAGTATATTGATTCACCATATTCACATTGTTTTATTGTATAATAGATGTAAACACTTTCAATAATTTTTCTTCTTCTCCATCACAGAATGTTAGGTTACTTCGTCATTAAGAAACTAAATGAAAAGACTATTAATTAATGACACATATTTCATATACATTGGTAATAATTAAAATTATATAAGGAGGCTCGATAGTATATTTATTCACCATATTCACTTTGTATTATGGTATAATAGATGTAAACAATTTCAATATTTTTCTTCTTCTCCATCACAAAATTTTAGGTTACTTCATCCCTAAGAAACATAGTTAAAATACTATTAATTAATGACACATATTTCATATACATTGGTAACAATTAAAATTATATAACCACTCTCGATAGTATATTTATTCACCATATTCACATTGTATTATGGTATAATAGATGTAAACATATTAATATTTTTCTTCTTCTCCATCACCAAATTTTAGCTTACTTCATCTTTAAGAAACTAAATTAAAAGACTATTGATTAATGACACATATTTCGTATACATTGGTAATAATAAAAATTATATCACGACGCACGATAGTATATTGATTCACCATATTCACATTGTTTTATTGTATAATAGATGTAAACACTTTCAATATTTTTTCTTCTTCTCCATCACATAATGTTAGGTTACTTAATCACTAAGAAACTAAGTTAAAATACTATTAATTAATGACACGTATTTCATATACATTGGTAATAATTAAAATTATATAAGGAGGCTCGATAGTATATTTATTCACCATATTCACTTTGTATTATGGTATAATAGATGTAAACAATTTCAATATTTTTCTTCTTCTCCATCACAGAATTTTAGGTTACTTCATCCCCAAGAAACATAGTTAAAATACTATTAATTAATGACACATATTTCATATACATTGGTAACAATTAAAATTATATAACCACTCTCGATAGTATATTTATTCACCATATTCACATTGTATTATGGTATAATAGATGTAAACAAATTAATATTTTTCCTCTTCTCCATCACCAAATTTTAGCTTACTTCATCATTAAGAAACTAAATTAAAAGACTATTGATTAATGACACATATTTCGTATACATTGGTAATAATAAAAATTATATCACGACGCACGATAGTATATTGATTCACCATATTCACATTGTTTTATTGTATAATAGATGTAAACACTTTCAATATTTTTTCTTCTTCTCCATCACAGAATGTTAGGTTACTTAATCACTAAGAAACTAAGTTAAAATACTATTAATTAATGACACGTATTTCATATACATTGGTAATAATTAAAATTATATAAGGAGGCTCGATAGTATATTTATTCACCATATTCACTTTGTATTATGGTATAATAGATGTAAACAATTTCAATATTTTTCTTCTTCTCCATCACAGAATTTTAGGTTACTTCATCCCCAAGAAACATAGTTAAAATACTATTAATTAATGACACATATTTCATATACATTGGTAACAATTAAAATTATATAACCACTCTCGATAGTATATTTATTCACCATATTCACTTTGTATTATGGTATAATAGATGTAAACAATTTCAATATTTTTCTTCTTCTCCATCACAGAATTTTAGGTTACTTCATCCCCAAGAAACATAGTTAAAATACTATTAATTAATGACACGTATTTTATATACATTGGTAACAATAAAATTATATAACGAATCTCGATAGTATATTTATTCACCATATTCATATTGTATTATTGTATAATAGATGTAAACAATTTCAATATTTTTATTCTTCTCCATCACCAAATTTTAGGTTACTTCATCATTAAGAAACTAAATTAAAAGACTATTAATTAATGACACATATTTCATATACATTGGTAATAATTAATATCATATAAGGAGGCTCGATAGTATATTTATTCACCATATTCACTTTGTATTATGGTATAATAGATGTAAACAATTTCAATATTTTTCTTCTTCTCCCTTACAGAATTTTAGGTTACTTCATCCCCAAGAAACTAAGTTAAAAGACTATTAATTAATGACACATATTTCATATACATTGGTATCAATTAAAATTATATAACCACTCTCGATAGTATATTTATTCACCATATTCACATTGTATTATGGTATAATACATGTACCCAATTTCAATATTTTTATTCATCTCCATCACCAAATTTTAGGTAACTACATAACTAAGAAACTAAGTTAAATGACTATTAATTAACGATGCATATTTAATATACATTGGTAATAATAAAAATTATATCACGATGCACGATAGTATATTGATTCACCATATTCACATTGTTATATTGTATAATAGATGTAAACACTTTCAATATTTTTTCTTCATCTCCATCACAGAATGTTAGGTTACTAAATCACTAAGAAACAAAGTTAAAATACTATTAATTGATGACACGTATTTTATATACAATGGAAACAATAAAATTATATAACGACTCTCGATAGTATATTTTTCAACATATCCAAATTGTATTATTGTATAATAGATGTAAACAATATCAATATTTTTATTCTTCTCCATCATGAAATTTTAAGTTACTTCATCACTAAGAAACTAAGTTAAAAGACTATCAATTAATGATACATATTTTATATACACTGGTAACAATTAAAATTATTTAACGACTCTCGATAGTATATTTATTCACCATATTCACATCATATTATGGTAGAATAGATGTAAACAATTTCAATATTTTTCTTCTTCTCCATCACCAAATTTTAGGTTACTACATCACTAGGAAACTAAGTTAAAAGACTGTTAATTAATGAAGCATATTTCATATACATTGGTAATAATTAAAATTATATAACGATGCTTGATAGTATATTTATTCACAATATTTACATTGTATTATGGTATAATAGATGTAAACAATTTCAATATTTTTCTTCTTCTCCATCACCAAAATTTAGGTTACTTCATCATTATGAAACTAAATTAAAAGACTATTAATTAATGACACATATTTCATATACATTGGTAATAATTAATATTATATAAGGAGGCTCGATAGTATATTTATTCACCATATTCACTTTGTATTATGGTATAATAGATGTAAACAATTTCAATATTTTTCTTCTTCTCCCTTACAGAATTTTAAGTTACTTCATCCCCAAGAAACTAAGGTAAAAGACTATTAATTAATGACACATATTTCATATACATTGGTAACAATTAAAATTATATAACCACTCTCGATAGTTTATTTATTCACCATATTCACATTGTATTATGGTATAATAGATGTAAACATTTTAAATATTTTTCTTCTTCTCCATCCCCAAATATTAGGTTACTTCATCATTAAGAAACTAAATGAAAAGACTATTAATTAATGACACATATTTCATATACATTGGTAATAATTAAAATTATATAAGGAGGCTCGATAGTATATTTATTCACCATATTCACTTTCTATTATGGTATAATAGATGTAAACAATTTCAATTTTTTTCTTCTTCTCCATCACAGAATTTTAGGTTACTTCATCCCTAAGAAACATAGTTAAAATACTATTAATTAATGACACATATTTCATATACATTGGTAACAATTAAAATTATATAACCACTCTCGATAGTATATTTATTCACCATATTCACATTGTATTATGGTATAATAGATGTAAACAAATTAATATTTTTCTTCTTCTCCATCACCAAATTTTAGCTTACTTCATCATTAAGAAACTAAATTAAAAGACTATTGATTAATGACACATATTTCGTATACATTGGTAATAATAAAAATTATATCACGACGCACGATAGTATATTGATTCACCATATTCACAATTTTTTATTGTATAATAGATGTAAACACTTTAAATATTTTTTCTTCTTCTCCATCACAGAATGTTAGGTTACATAATCACTAAGAAACTAAGTTAAAATACTATTAATTAATGACACGTATTTTATATACATTGGTAACAATAAAATTATATAACGACTCTCGATAGTATATTTATTCACCATATTCATATTGTATTATTGTATAATAGATGTAAACAATTTAAATATTTTTATTCTTCTCCATCACAAAATTTTAGGTTACTTCATCACTAAAAACTAAGTTAAAAGACTATTAATTAATGATACATATTTCATATACACTGGTAACAATTAAAATAATATAACGAGTCTCGATAGTATATTTATTCACCATATTCACATCATATTATGGTAGAATAGATGTAAACAGTTTCAATATTTTTCTTCTTCTCCATCACCAAATTTTAGGTTACTACATCACTAGGAAACTAAGTTAAAAGACTGTTAATTAATGAAACATATTTCATATACAATGGTAATAATTAAAATTATATAACAATGCTTGATAATATATTTATTCACCATATTCACATTGTATTATGGTATAATAGATGTAAACAATTTCAATATTTTTCTTCTTCTCCATCCCCAAATATTAGGTTACTTCATCATTAAGAAACTAAATGAAAAGACTATTAATTAATGACACATATTTCATATACATTGGTAATAATTAAAATTATATAAGGAAGCTCGATAGTATATTTATTCACCATATTCACTTTGTATTATGGTATAATAGATGTAAACAATTTCAATATTTTTCTTCTTCTCCATCACAGAACTTTAGGTTATTTCATCCCCAAGAAACATAGTTAAAATACTATTAATTAATGACACATATTTCATATACATTGGTAACAATTAAAATTATATAACCACTCTCGATAGTATATTTATTCACCATATTCACATTGTATTATGGTATAATAGACTATTGATTAATGACACATATTTCGTATACATTGGTAATAATAAAAATTATATCACGATGCACGATAGTATATTGATTCACCATATTCACATTGTTTTATTGTATAATAGATGTAAACACTTTCAATATTTTTTCTTCTTCTCCATCACAGAATGTTAGGTTACTTAATCACTAAGAAACTAAGTTAAAATACTATTAATTGATGACACGTATTTTATATACATTGGAAACAATAAAATTATATAACAACTCTCGATAGTATATTGATTCACCATATTCATATTGTATTATTGTATAATAGATGTAAACAATTTCAATATTTTTATTCTTCTCCATCACGACATTTTAAGTTACTTCATCACTAAGAAACTAAGTTAAAAGACTATTAATTAATGATACATATTTCATATACACCGGTAACAATTAAAATTATTTAAAGACTCTCGATAGTATATTTATTCACCATATTCACATCATATTATGGTAGAATAGATGTAAACAATTTCAATATTTTTCTTCTTCTCCATCACCAAATTTTAGGTTACTACATCACTAGGAAACTAAGTTAAAAGACTGTTAATTAATGAAGCATATTTCATATACATTGGTAATAATTAAAATTATATAACGATGCTTGATTGTATATTTATTCACAATATTCACATTGTATTATGGTATAATAGATGTAAACAATTTCAATATTTATCTTCTTCTCCATCACCAAATTTTAGGTTACTTCATCATTAAGAAACTAAATTAAAAGACTATTAATTAATGACACATATTTCATATACATTGGTAATAATTAATATTATATAAGGAGGCTTGATAGTATATTTATTCACCATATTCACTTTGTATTATGGTATAATAGATGTAAACAATTTCAATATTTTTCTTCTTCTCCCTTACAGAATTTTAGGTTACTTCATCCCCAAGAAACTAATTTAAAAGACTATTAATTAATGACACATATTTCATATACATTGGTATCAATTAAAATTATATAACCACTCTCGATAGTATATTTATTCACCATATTCACATTGTATTATGGTATAATAGATGTAACGAATTTCAATATTTTTATTCATCTCCATCACCAAATTTTAGGTAACTACATAACTAAGAAACTAAGTTAAATGACTATTAATTAACGACGCATATTTCATATACATTGGTAATAATTAAAATTATATAATGAGGCTCGATAGTTTATTTATTCACCATATTCACATTGTATTATGGTATAATAGATGTAAACAATTTAAATATTTTTCTTCTTCTCCATCCCCAAATATTAGGTTACTTCATCATTAAGAAACTAAATGAAAAGACTATTAATTAATGACACATATTTCATATACATTGGTAATAATTAAAATTATATACGGAGGCTCGATAGTATATTTATTCACCATATTCACTTTGTATTATGGTATAATAGATGTAAACAATTTCAATATTTTTCTTCTTCTCCATCACAGAATTTTAGGTTACTTCATCCCTAAGAAACATAGTTAAAATACTATTAATTAATGACACATATTTCATATACATTGGTAACAATTAAAATTATATAACCACTCTCGATAGTATATTTATTCACCATATTCACATTGTATTATGGTATAATAGATGTAAACAAATTAATATTTTTCTTCTTCTCCATCACCAAATTTTAGCTTACTTCATCATTAAGAAACTAAATTAAAAGACTATTGATTAATGACACATATTTCGTATACATTGGTAATAATAAAAATTATATCACGACGCACGATAGTATATTGATTCACCATATTCACAATTTTTTATTGTATAATAGATGTAAACACTTTAAATATTTTTTCTTCTTCTCCATCACAGAATGTTAGGTTACATAATCACTAAGAAACTAAGTTAAAATACTATTAATTAATGACACGTATTTTATATACATTGGTAACAATAAAATTATATAACGACTCTCGATAGTATATTTATTCACCATATTCATATTGTATTATTGTATAATAGATGTAAACAATTTAAATATTTTTATTCTTCTCCATCACAAAATTTTAGGTTACTTCATCACTAAAAACTAAGTTAAAAGACTATTAATTAATGATACATATTTCATATACACTGGTAACAATTAAAATAATATAACGAGTCTCGATAGTATATTTATTCACCATATTCACATCATATTATGGTAGAATAGATGTAAACAGTTTCAATATTTTTCTTCTTCTCCATCACCAAATTTTAGGTTACTACATCACTAGGAAACTAAGTTAAAAGACTGTTAATTAATGAAACATATTTCATATACAATGGTAATAATTAAAATTATATAACAATGCTTGATAATATATTTATTCACCATATTCACATTGTATTATGGTATAATAGATGTAAACAATTTCAATATTTTTCTTCTTCTCCATCCCCAAATATTAGGTTACTTCATCATTAAGAAACTAAATGAAAAGACTATTAATTAATGACACATATTTCATATACATTGGTAATAATTAAAATTATATAAGGAAGCTCGATAGTATATTTATTCACCATATTCACTTTGTATTATGGTATAATAGATGTAAACAATTTCAATATTTTTCTTCTTCTCCATCACAGAACTTTAGGTTATTTCATCCCCAAGAAACATAGTTAAAATACTATTAATTAATGACACATATTTCATATACATTGGTAACAATTAAAATTATATAACCACTCTCGATAGTATATTTATTCACCATATTCACATTGTATTATGGTATAATAGACTATTGATTAATGACACATATTTCGTATACATTGGTAATAATAAAAATTATATCACGATGCACGATAGTATATTGATTCACCATATTCACATTGTTTTATTGTATAATAGATGTAAACACTTTCAATATTTTTTCTTCTTCTCCATCACAGAATGTTAGGTTACTTAATCACTAAGAAACTAAGTTAAAATACTATTAATTGATGACACGTATTTTATATACATTGGAAACAATAAAATTATATAACAACTCTCGATAGTATATTGATTCACCATATTCATATTGTATTATTGTATAATAGATGTAAACAATTTCAATATTTTTATTCTTCTCCATCACGACATTTTAAGTTACTTCATCACTAAGAAACTAAGTTAAAAGACTATTAATTAATGATACATATTTCATATACACCGGTAACAATTAAAATTATTTAAAGACTCTCGATAGTATATTTATTCACCATATTCACATCATATTATGGTAGAATAGATGTAAACAATTTCAATATTTTTCTTCTTCTCCATCACCAAATTTTAGGTTACTACATCACTAGGAAACTAAGTTAAAAGACTGTTAATTAATGAAGCATATTTCATATACATTGGTAATAATTAAAATTATATAACGATGCTTGATTGTATATTTATTCACAATATTCACATTGTATTATGGTATAATAGATGTAAACAATTTCAATATTTATCTTCTTCTCCATCACCAAATTTTAGGTTACTTCATCATTAAGAAACTAAATTAAAAGACTATTAATTAATGACACATATTTCATATACATTGGTAATAATTAATATTATATAAGGAGGCTTGATAGTATATTTATTCACCATATTCACTTTGTATTATGGTATAATAGATGTAAACAATTTCAATATTTTTCTTCTTCTCCCTTACAGAATTTTAGGTTACTTCATCCCCAAGAAACTAATTTAAAAGACTATTAATTAATGACACATATTTCATATACATTGGTATCAATTAAAATTATATAACCACTCTCGATAGTATATTTATTCACCATATTCACATTGTATTATGGTATAATAGATGTAACGAATTTCAATATTTTTATTCATCTCCATCACCAAATTTTAGGTAACTACATAACTAAGAAACTAAGTTAAATGACTATTAATTAACGACGCATATTTCATATACATTGGTAATAATTAAAATTATATAATGAGGCTCGATAGTTTATTTATTCACCATATTCACATTGTATTATGGTATAATAGATGTAAACAATTTAAATATTTTTCTTCTTCTCCATCCCCAAATATTAGGTTACTTCATCATTAAGAAACTAAATGAAAAGACTATTAATTAATGACACATATTTCATATACATTGGTAATAATTAAAATTATATACGGAGGCTCGATAGTATATTTATTCACCATATTCACTTTGTATTATGGTATAATAGATGTAAACAATTTCAATATTTTTCTTCTTCTCCATCACAGAATTTTAGGTTACTTCATCCCTAAGAAACATAGTTAAAATATTATTAATTAATGACACATATTTCATATACATTGGTAACAATTAAAATTATATAACCACTCTCGATAGTATATTTATTCACCATATTCACATTGTATTATGGTATAATAGATGTAAACAAATTAATATTTTTCTTCTTCTCCATCACCAAATTTTAGCTTACTTCATCTTTAAGAAACTAAATTAAAAGACTATTGATTAATGACACATATTTCGTTTACATTGGTAATAATAAATATTATATCACGATGCACGATAGTATATTGATTCACCATATTCACATCGTTTTATTGTATAATAGATGTAAACACTTTCAATATTTTTTCTTCTTCTCCATCACAGAATGTTAGGTTAATTAATCACTAAGAAACTAAGTTAAAATACTATTAATTAATGACACGTATTTTATATACATTGGTAACAATAAAATTATATAACGACTCTCGTTAGTATATTTATTCACCATATCCATATTGTATTATTGTATAATAGATGTAAACAATTTCAATATTTTTATTCTTCTCCATCACTAAATTTTAAGTTACTTCATCACTAAGAAACTAAGTTAAAAGACTATTAATTAATGATACATATTTTATATACACCGGTAACAATTAAAATTATTTAACGACTCTCGATAGTATATTTATTCACCATATTCACATCATATTATGGTAGAATAGATGTAAACAATTTCAATATTTTTCTTCTTCTCCATCACCAAATTTTAGGTTACTACATCACTAGGAAACTAAGTTAAAAGACTGTTAATTAATGAAACATATTTCATATACATTGGCAATAATTAAAATTATATAACGATGCTTGATAGTATATTTATTCACAATATTCACATTGTATTATGGTATAATAGATGTAAACAATTTAAATGTTTTTCTTCTTCTCCATCCCCAAATATTAGGTTACTTCATCATTAAGAAACTAAATTAAAAGACTATTAATTAATGACACATATTTCATATACATTGGTAATAATTAAAATTATATAAGGAGGCTCGATAGTATATTTATTCACCATATTCACTTTGTATTATGGTATAATAGATGTAAACAATTTCAATATTTTTCTTCTTCTCCATCACAGAATTTTAGGTTACTTCATCCCTAAGAAACATAGTTAAAATACTATTAATTAATGACACATATTTCATATACATTGGTAACAATTAAAATTATATAACCACTCTCGATAGTATATTTATTCACCATATTCACATTGTATTATGGTATAATAGATGTAAACAAAATAATATTTTTCTTCTTCTCCATCACCAAATTTTAGCTTACTTCATCATTAATTAACTAAATTAAAAGACTATTGATTAATGACACATATTTCGTATACATTGGTAATAATAAAAATTATATCACGACGCACGATAGTATGTTGATTCACCATATTCACATCGTTTTATTGTATAATAGAAGTAAACACTTTCAATATTTTTTCTTCTTCTCCATCACAGAATGTTAGGTTACTTAATCACTAAGAAACTAAGTTAAAATACTATTAATTAATGACACGTATTTTATATACATTGGTAACAATAAAATTATATAACGACTCTCGATAGTATATTTATTCACCATATTCATATTGTATTATTGTCTAATAGATGTAAACAATTTCAATATTTTTATTCTTCTCCATCACAAAATTTTAGGTTACTTCATCACTAAGAAACTAAGGTAAAAGACTATTAATTAATGATACATATTTCATATACACTGGTAACAATTAAAATAATATAACGAGTCTCGATAGTATATTTATTCACCATATTCAAATCATATTATGGTATAATAGATGTGAACAATTTCAATATTTTTCTTCTTCTCCATCACCAAATTTTAGGTTACTACATCACTAGGAAACTAAGTTAAAAGACTGTTAATTAATGAAACATATTTCATATACATTGGTAATAATTAAAATTATATAACAATGCTTGATAATATATTTATTCACCATATTCACATTGTATTATGGTATAATAGATGTAAAAAATTTCAATATTTTTCTTCTTCTCCATCACCAAATTTTAGGTTACTTCATCATTAAGAAACTAAATTAAAAGACTATTAATTAATGACACATATTTCACATACATTGGTAATAATTAAAATTATATAAGGAGGCTCGATAGTATATTTATTCACCATATTCACTTTGTATTATGGTATAATATATGTAAACAATTTCAATATTTTTCTTCTTCTCCATCACAGAATTTTAGGTTACTTCATCCCGGAGAAACTAAGTTAAAAGACTATTAATTAATGACACATATTTCATATACATTGGTAACAATTAAAATTATATAACCACTCTCGATAGTATATTTATTCACCATATTCACATTGTATTATGGTATAATAGATGTAAACAATTTAATATTTTTCTTCTTCTCCATCACCAAATTTTAGGTTACTTCATCATTAAGAAACTAAATTAAAAGACTATTGATTAATGACACATATTTCGTATACATTGGTAATAATAAAAATTATATCACGACGCACGATAGTATATTGATTCACCATATTCACATTGTTTTATTGTATAATAGATGTAAACAGTTTCAATATTTTTTCTTCTTCTCCATCACAGAATGTTAGGTTACTTAATCACTAAGAAACTAAGTTAAAATACTATTAATTGATGACACGTATTTTATATACATTGGAAACAATAAAATTATATAACGACTCTCGATAGTATATTTATTCACCATATTCATATTGTATTTTTGTATAATAGATGTAAACAATTTCAATATTTTTATTCTTCTCCATCACGACATTTTAAGTTACTTCATCACTAAGAAACTAAGTTAAAAGACTATTAATTAATGAAACATATTTCATATACACCAGTAACAATTAAAATTATTTAACGACTCTCGATAGTATATTTATTCACCATATTTACATCATATTATGGTAGAATAGATGTAAACAATTTCAATATTTTTCTTCTTCTCCATCACCAAATTCTAGGTTACTACATCACTAGGAAACTAAGTTAAAAGACTGTTAATTAATGAAACATATTTCATATACATTGGTAATAATTAAAATTATATAACGATGCTTGATAGTATATTTATTCACAATATTCACATTGTATTATGGTATAATAGATGTAAACAATTCAAATATTTTTCTTCTTCTCCATCCCCAAATATTAGGTTACTTCATCATTAAGAAACTAAATGAAAAGACTATTAATTAATGACACATATTTCATATACATTGGTAATAATTAAAATTATATAAGGAGGCTCGATAGTATATTTATTCACCATATTCACTTTGTTTTATGGTATAATAGATGTAAACAATTTAAATATTTTTGTTCTTCTCCATCACAGAATTTTAGGTTACTTCATCCCCAAGAAACATAGTTAAAATACTATTAATTAATGACACATATCTCATATACATTGGTAACAATTAAAATTATATAACCACTCTCGATAGTATATTTATTCACCATATTCACATTGTATTATGGTATAATAGACGTAAACAATTTAATATTTTTCTTCTTCTCCATCACCAAATTTTAGGTTACTTCATCATTAAGAAACTAAATTAAAAGAGTATTGATTAATGACACATATTTCGTATACATTGGTAATAATAAAAATTATATCACGACGCACGATAGTATATTGATTCACCATATTCACATTGTTTTATTGTATAAAAGATGTAAACACTTTCAATATTTTTTCTTCTTCTCCATCACAGAATGTTAGGTTACTTAATCACTAAGAAACTAAGTTAAAATACTATTAATTGATGACACGTATTTTATATACATTGGAAACAATAAAATTATATAACGACTCTCGATAGTATATTTATTCACCATATTCATATTGTATTATTGTATAATAGATGTAAACAATTTCAATATTTTTATTCTTCTCCATCACGACATTTTAAGTTACTTCATCACTAAGAAACTAAGTTACTAGACTATTAATTAATGATACATATTTCATATACACCAGTAACAATTAAAATTATTTAACGACTCTAGATAGTATATTTATTCACCATATTCACATCATATTATGGTAGAATAGATGTAAACAATTTCAATATTTTTCTTCTTCTCCATCACCAAATTTTAGGTTACTACTGTAACACCCCGGTTTCAATTATTTGATTATTTAATTGGAAAATTATTTTATTAGAATTAATAAAATAAAAAGGAATTATTTATTTTGGAATATTGGAAGAAAATAAAAGAAATAAGAAATATTGGGATTTTTAAGTTATGTTTGGAACTTGAGTTATTTTTCTCATTATTCACGATAACACAGAAGTTGGAATTTGGGGAAATAGAGCTCTGAAGAACGAAGAACGCAGAACATCTCTCAAAAGTTCAAAGCTGCTAATTGATAAGGTAAGGGGGCTAATACTCAATTTACCTTTGTTTATGGGTTTATGTACGGTTGATTTGGGTAATCGTAGGGAAAATCCCAATTGTTAGATGTTACTAGGAATCGATACCCTTAGGATTGAACCTTGTTAGAAATGGGTTAGGTTCCCAATTGTGATGAATCGATTAGGAATTTTAGGTCCCAAATGGTGAATTGGGAGTATATCTCATGATCGTGAATTTACCTTAGAGGTTTTAGGGATAACCTCAATGTTATCAGATTTTCCCCCAAAAGGATGAATAATCACCTTAAGGTTACTATGATGATTGTTAGTAATTAGGAAATTGATGTGTTGTTTTGATTTACACAAAGCCGATGTCGTTAGGTACCGAAATGCGCGTTTTGGATGGCATTTTTCGCGTTTGGCTACTGTTATGAGCTGCTGCAGGTTCAGGAAAAATCTGACCCGCGCTCATCAACACGGGCCGTGTTGTTTAACACGGGCACCCGTGTTGATTCACTGTGTTGCCAAAAATTGTGTTTTCCTGACACAATTCAACACGGGCCGTGTTGTTTAACACGGGCACCCGTGTTGATCCCCTGTAATGAGAAAATATGTGCTTTCTGGGCACTTTTCAACACGGGCCGTGTTGATTTACACGGGCACCCGTGTTGATGCTGTTGTGTTGAATTTCTGAATTTTGTTTTCTGTGTTTTATTGTGGATTTTATTGTCATGCTTGTAGATGATGTTATCAAGCATGAATTATGATATAACTTGATATGATTGATGTTTAATAGTATGCTGAGTGGTTACATGCTATTCATATCATGTTATGTTTGATATTGTTGATGTTGCATGATATGTTGATTGATGTTAAGAGTATGCTGAGTGTTACATACTTTACATATCATGTTGCATTTGTTAATTCCCATTGTGTGGAATTAACATGGTGGCCAATATACGTGTCCGCGATTTAATGGAACGTTGAGGTGGTAGCCGTGTCTGCGATATAATGGAACGGTGAGTTATCCGTGACCCGAGATTTAATGGGGCGGTAAAGTGGTACCACATGCATGGGTGTGTTGCATTACATTGAATATGACATGAATGGATGATTTTTCCAATGTTGTATTTGATTGATTGTATGCATGTATTGATACTAAATGGTTAACGATGTTGATGTTAATAGTAAGTATGAAAAGTATGATATTAGGAATATATGAATTGTAAAGGTCTTTGTAATCTATAAAACATGCTAATTGTTGGGTGATGCTTATGGTTTCCTGAATTTATTATTATGAACGTATAATCAAATGTATAGTTGAGATGCTCACCCTTACTGTTGAATGTTTCAGATTAAGGAGCTTCGTTCAGGTGCTTGGCGAAGGCTTGTCGTTTTTAGTTTAATTCCATTTTAGTATTGTCCGGGTCATGCTCTGGTAGTTGTAACTCCGGGAACGGTTGTTTGTCGAGCTGCTTAGTCAGACTCGTTTATTTCTTTATACTTGTTATAATATGATGTTGACATTTTTCCAGGTGTTAATCCCTGATGATTTTGAAAAATATTATAACATTGGTCTATTAATTAAATTATTCCGCTGTGTATACATGTATGAGTTACTACTATAATTATGCATGACAGGAACTTCTTTTATTAAAAGAGAATTGTGACATCCTCGTTATTACATGCACTCTGAAAATATAATTTTAATTATTTTGCGAAATTTTATGCGGGATTTTAGAGGGTGTTACAATAGTGGTATCAGAGCATAGTCGGTCGTTGCGACCAGAGTCTTGAGTCAGTCATCCCTTTTGTATGCGATTAGTGTAAGGTAACACTGTCGATACTGTATTCTAATGAGGAGTATGTTTTAATTCTCAGGAATATGGCTGGAAGAGGTAACGGACGAAATGATGCTGCACTAGCTGAGGCTTTGGGGATGTTAGCTGGTGTACTTGCTGGAAACCCAACTGGAGGCGTGATTGGTGCTGATAGGCAATTGGGAAACTTCCAAAGGAACAATCCTCCGTTGTTCAAAGGTACACATGACCCTGAAGGTGCGCAGAAGTGGCTGAAGGAAATCGAAAGGATTTTCCGTGTGATTGATTGTGCTGAAGATCTGAAAGTCAGATATGGTACGCATATGTTGGCAGAAGAGGCCGACGACTGGTGGGTTGCCACAAGGACTGAAATGGTTCAGGATGGAGAGGCACTGACTTGGGATAACTTCAGAAGGGCTTTTCTGAGGAGGTACTTTCCTGAAGATGTTCGGGGAAGAAAGGAAATTGAGTTTTTGGAGCTTAAGCAGGGCAATCTGACTGTTAGTGAGTATGCTACTAAGTTCACTGAGCTGGCAAAGTATTATGCACACTACAACAATGATGAGGCTGGAGAATTCTCTAAATGTATCAAATTTGAGAATGGTCTCCGAGATGAGATTAAGCAGGGAATCAGGTACCAGCGTATTCGTAGATTTTCTGATCTGGTGGATTGTAGCAGAATCTTGGAAGAAGATATTACCAAGAATAGGTCGTCTCACTCTCGTGGGGCTGTTGATAAAAAGGGAAAGCAACATATGGACCGTGGCAAGCCATATGGTAGAGATAACCAGAGATCAGGTGGATGGAAAAGGCCTAGTGGGGGAGATTCTAAGGCTCCTATCAGATGCTACGGGTGTTGTGAGTCTGGTCATCACATTCGGGATTGCAAGAGTGATGAGAAGAAGTGCTATAAATGTGGAAAGGCTGGTCATTTGTCTAGTGATTGCAATGGGAAGCCTGTTACTTGTTACAATTGTGGCGAAGAAGGTCACATTCGTCCGCAGTGTCCTAAACCTAGGAAGGATCAGTCAGGTGGAAAAGTGTTTGCTTTGTCTGGATCTGAGACTACTCCAGAGGATCGATTGATTAAAGGTACGTGTTTTATTCATGGCACACCTTTAGTTGCAATTATTGATACTGGTGCAACTCATTCTTTCATTTCTTTGGATTGTGCTGAGAGGTTGAAACTGGACATATCTAGTATGCGAGGTAGCATGGTTGTTGATACTCCTGCATCGGGTTCAGTGACAACTTCACTTGTATGTAGGAATTGTCCTATTGAGATTTTTGGTAGAGGTTTCGGCATAGATTTAGTGTGCCTACCGCTTGAACAAATTGATATTATCCTTGGGATGAACTGGTTGGAATTCAACCGGGTTCATCTGAACTGTTTTGCTAAGACGGTGATTTTTCCAGAAGCAGTTGGTGTCGAGAATTTGACTATGACTGCTAGGCAGGTACAAGAAGCAATGGAAGACGGTGCTAATGTGTTTATGTTATTTGCTTCGTTAGATGCAACAGGAAAGGTCGGGAGTGGCGAATTGCCAGTGGTGTGTGATTTTCCAGAAGTCTTTCCTGATGATGTTAGTGAGTTACCTCCTGAGAGAGAAGTGGAATTCTCTATAGATTTGATTCCTGGTACGAGACTGGTGTCGATGGCGCCATATCGTATGTCTGCATCTGAGTTGGCTGAATTGAAGAGCCAGTTGGAAGATTTATTGGAGAAGAAGTTTATTCGTCCAAGTGTTTCGCCTTGGGGTGCTCCGGTATTGTTGGTTAAGAAGAAAGAAGGTTCTATGAGACTGTGTGTTGATTACAGGCAATTGAACAAGGTAACCATTAAGAATCGGTATCCATTACCGAGGATTGATAATTTAATGGATCAGCTAATTGGAGCCAGTGTATTCAGTAAGATTGACTTGAGATCTGGATATCATCAGATTCGTGTGAAAGCGGAAGATATTCAAAAGACTGCTTTTCGAACGAGGTATGGGCATTATGAATATTCTGTTATGCCGTTCGGAGTTACTAATGCACCTGGTGTTTTCATGGAATATATGAACAGGATTTTTCATCCGTATCTGGATAAGTTTGTTGTGGTTTTTATTGATGACATTCTGATTTATTCCAAGAATGACGAAGAGCATGCGGAACATCTCAGAATTGTGTTAGAGTTGTTGAAAGATAAGAAGTTGTATGCAAAGTTGTCCAAATGTGAGTTCTGGCTGAATGAAGTTAGTTTTCTTGGACATGTGATTTCTAAGAATGGTATTGCAGTGGATCCTACGAAAGTAGAAGCAGTATCTCAGTGGGAAGCACCGAAGACTGTTTCTGAAATCAGAAGTTTTCTTGGTCTTGTAGGTTATTACAGAAAGTTTATCGAAGTATTCTCAAAGTTAGCATTGCCGTTGACGAAGTTGACTCGTAAAGGACAAGCGTTTATTTGGGATTCTGATTGTGAGAAAGGTTTCCAAGAATTGAAGCGGAGAATGACTAGTGCTCCTATTCTGATTTTGCCGAATCCGGTGAAATCTTTTGTGGTCTATTGTGATGCATCTCTGCTGGGTTTAGGTGGTGTTCTAATGCAGAATCAACAGGTAGTTGCGTATGCTTCGAGACAGTTGAAGGTTCATGAAAGGAACTATCCTACTCATGACTTAGAGTTGGCAGCAGTTGTGTTTGTCTTGAAATTGTGGAGACATTATCTGTATGGTTCGAGATTTGAAGTGTATAGTGATCATAAGAGTTTGAAGTATCTTTTCGATCAGAAGGAGCTCAATATGAGGCAAAGAAGGTGGCTGGAATTTCTCAAAGATTATGATTTTGGTTTGAATTACCATCCTGGTAAGGCAAATGTGGTTGCAGATGCTTTGAGCAGGAAATCCTTGCATATGTCTATGATGATGGTTCGTGAATTGGAGTTAATTGAACAATTCCGAGATTTGAGTTTAATTTGTGAAAGTACTCCGAAGTGTGTTCGTTTGGGTATGTTGAAACTTACTAGTGGTATTCTAGAAGAGATCAGGATCGGGCAGAAATCCGATGTTAATTTAGTTGATAAATTGACATTGGTCAACCAAGGTCAAGGTGGTGAGTTCAGAATTGATGAAAATGATGTTATGAGATTTGGCGATAGAGTTTGTGTTCCTGATGTTGCGGAAATCAAGAAGAGTATATTAGAGGAAGGACATCGCAGTGGGATGAGTATTCATCCGGGTGCCACGAAAATGTATCATGATTTGAAGAAATTGTTTTGGTGGCCGGGAATGAAAAAGGAAATAGCTGAATTTGTATATGCATGTCTAATCTGTCAGAAATCGAAGATTGAGCATCAGAAGCCGTCTGGATTTATGCAACCGATGTTTATTCCAGAATGGAAGTGGGATAGTATTTCTATGGATTTTGTATCCGGGTTGCCGAGGACTCCTAAGAATTGTGAAGCGATATGGGTTATTGTGGATAGACTGACTAAGTCTGCTCATTTTATACCGGTGCGAATGGATTACTCAATGGAAAGATTGGCACATTTGTACATTGAGAAAATAGTGAGTTTGCATGGAGTTCCTTCTAGTATTGTGTCGGATAGAGATCCGAGATTCACTTCGAAATTTTGGGAAGGATTGCAGAAGGCTTTGGGTACTAAATTGAGGTTGAGTTCAGCTTACCATCCTCAGACTGATGGACAGACGGAGAGGACGATTCAATCGTTAGAAGATTTATTGCGTGCTTGCGTTTTAGAGAAGGGTGGAGCTTGGGATAGCTATTTGCCATTGATTGAATTTACTTATAACAATAGTTACCATTCGAGTATTGGTATGGCTCCGTTTGAGGCATTGTATGGTAGACGGTGTAGAACGCCTTTGTGTTGGTATGAATCTGGAGAGAGTTCAATAATTGGGCCAGAGATTGTTCAGCAGACTACTGAAAAGATCAAATTGATTCAAGAGAAGATGAGAGCTTCTCAGAGTCATCAGAAAAGTTATCATGATAAGAGGAGAAAGAATTTAGAATTCAGTGCTGGAGATCATGTGTTTACGAGAGTTACTCCGATGACGGGTATTGGTCGAGCGTTGAAATCTAAGAAGTTGACTCCGCGTTTTATTGGTCCGTTTCAGATTACGGAAAGAGTTGGAGAAGTTGCTTATCGTATTGCTTTACCTCCGAGACTCGCGAATTTGCACGATGTTTTTCATGTTTCTCAGCTGAGGAGATACATTCCAGACCCATCTCATGTAATCCAAATAGATGATGTACAGGTGAGAGATAACCTGACAGTAGAAACCTTGCCTATGAGGATAGAAGATCGGGAAGTGAAACAGTTAAGAGGTAAAGAGATTGCATTAGTGAAGGTTGCTTGGGGAGGTCCAGCAGATGGAAATATCACTAGGGAGCTGGAGAGCCAGATGAAAGAGGCTTATCCTGAGCTGTTCGTCTAAGGTATGTTTTCGAGGACGAAAACTCTTTTAGTGGGGGAGAGTTGTAACACCCCGGTTTCAATTATTTGATTATTTAATTGGAAAATTATTTTATTAGAATTAATAAAATAAAAAGGAATTATTTATTTTGGAATATTGGAAGAAAATAAAAGAAATAAGAAATATTGGGATTTTTAAGTTATGTTTGGAACTTGAGTTATTTTTCTCATTATTCACGATAACACAGAAGTTGGAATTTGGGGAAATAGAGCTCTGAAGAACGAAGAACGCAGAACATCGCTCAAAAGTTCAAAGCTGCTAATTGATAAGGTAAGGGGGCTAATACTCAATTTACCTTTGTTTATGGGTTTATGTACGGTTGATTTGGGTAATCGTAGGGAAAATCCCAATTGTTAGATGTTACTAGGAATCGATACCCTTAGGATTGAACCTTGTTAGAAATGGGTTAGGTTCCCAATTGTGATGAATCGATTAGGAATTTTAGGTCCCAAATGGTGAATTGGGAGTATATCTCATGATCGTGAATTTACCTTAGAGGTTTTAGGGATAACCTCAATGTTATCAGATTTTCCCCCAAAAGGATGAATAATCACCTTAAGGTTACTATGATGATTGTTAGTAATTAGGAAATTGATGTGTTGTTTTGATTTACACAAAGCCGATGTCGTTAGGTACCGAAATGCGCGTTTTGGATGGCATTTTTCGCGTTTGGATACTGTTATGAGCTGCTGCAGTTTCAGGAAAAATCTGACCCGCGCTCATCAACACGGGCCGTGTTGTTTAACACGGGCACCCGTGTTGATTCACTGTGTTGCCAAAAATTGTGTTTTCCTGACACAATTCAACACGGGCCGTGTTGTTTAACACGGGCACCCGTGTTGATCCCCTGTAATGAGAAAATATGTGCTTTCTGGGCACTTTTCAACACGGGCCGTGTTGATTTACACGGGCACCCGTGTTGATGCTGTTGTGTTGAATTTCTGAATTTTGTTTTCTGTGTTTTATTGTGGATTTTATTGTCATGCTTGTAGATGATGTTATCAAGCATGAATTATGATATAACTTGATATGATTGATGTTTAATAGTATGCTGAGTGGTTACATGCTATTCATATCATGTTATGTTTGATATTGTTGATGTTGCATGATATGTTGATTGATGTTAAGAGTATGCTGAGTGTTACATACTTTACATATCATGTTGCATTTGTTAATTCCCATTGTGTGGAATTAACATGGTGGCCAATATACGTGTCCGCGATTTAATGAAACGTTGAGGTGGTAGCCGTGTCCGCGATATAATGGAACGGTGAGTTATCCGTGACCCGAGATTTAATGGGGCGGTAAAGTGGTACCACATGCATGGGTGTGTTGCATTACATTGAATATGACATGAATGGATGATTTTTCCAATGTTGTATTTGATTGATTGTATGCATGTATTGATACTAAATGGTTAACGATGTTGATGTTAATAGTAAGTATGAAAAGTATGATATTAGGAATATATGAATTGTAAAGGTCTTTGTAATCTATAAAACATGCTAATTGTTGGGTGATGCTTATGGTTTCCTGAATTTATTGTTATGAACGTATAATCAAATGTATAGTTGAGATGCTCACCCTTACTGTTGAATGTTTCAGATTAAGGAGCTTCGTTCAGGTGCTTGGCGAAGGCTTGTCGTTTTTAGTTTAATTCCATTTTAGTATTGTCCGGGTCATGCTCTGGTAGTTGTAACTCCGGGAACGGTTGTTTGTCGAGCTGCTTAGTCAGACTCGTTTATTTCTTTATACTTGTTATAATATGATGTTGACATTTTTCCAGGTGTTAATCCCTGATGATTTTGAAAAATATTATAACATTGGTCTATTAATTAAATTATTCCGCTGTGTATACATGTATGAGTTACTACTATAATTATGCATGACAGGAACTTCTTTTATTAAAAGAGAATTGTGACATCCTCGTTATTACATGCACTCTGAAAATATAATTTTAATTATTTTGCGAAATTTTATGCGGGGTTTTAGAGGGTGTTACAACTACATCACTAGGAAACTAAGTTAAAAGACTGTTAATTAATGAAACATATTTCATATACATTGGTAATAATTAAAATTATATAACGATGCTTGATAGTATATTTATTCACAATATTCACATTGTATTATGGTATAATAGATGTAAACAACTTAAATATTTTTCTTCTTCTCCATCCCCAAATATTAGGTTACTTCATCATTAAGAAACTAAATGAAAAGACTATTAATTAATGACACATATTTCATATACATAGGTAATAATTAAAATTATATAAGGAGGCTCGATAGTATATTTATTCACCATATTCACTTTGTATTATGGTATAATAGATTTAAACAATTTCAATATTTTTCTTCTTCTCCATCACAGAATTTTAGGTTACTTCATCCCCAAGAAACATAGTTAAAAGACTATTAATTAATGACACATATTTCATATACATTGGTAACAATTAAAATTATATAACCACTCTCGATAGTATATTTATTCACCATATTCACATTGTATTATGGTATAATAGATGTACACAATTTAATATTTTTCTTCTTCTCCATCACCAAATTTTAGGTTACTTCATCATTAAGAAACTAAATTAAAAGACTATTGATTAATGACACATATTTCGTATACATTGGTAATAATAAAAATGATATCACGACGCACGATAGTATATTGATTCACCATATTCACATTGTTTTATTGTATAATAGATGTAAACACTTTCAATATTTTTTTCTTCTTCTCCATCAGAGAATGTTAGGTTACTTAATCACTAAGAAACTAAGTTAAAATACTATTAATTGATGACACGTATTTTATATACATTGGAAACAATAAAATTATATAACGACTCTCGATAGTATATTTATTCACCATATTCATATTGTATTTTTGTATAATAGATGTAAACAATTTCAATATTTTTATTCTTCTCCATCACGACATTTTAAGTTACTTCATCACTAAGAGACTAAGTTAAAAGACTATTAATTAATGAAACATATTTCATATACACCAGTAACAATTAAAATTATTTAACGACTCTCGATAGTATATTTATTCACCATATTTACATCATATTATGGTAGAATAGATGTAAACAATTTCAATATTTTTCTTCTTCTCCATCACCAAATTCTAGGTTACTACATCACTAGGAAACTAAGTTAAAAGACTGTTAATTAATGAAACATATTTCATATACATTGGTAATAATTAAAATTATATAACGATGCTTGATAGTATATTTATTCACAATATTCACATTGTATTATGGTATAATAGATGTAAACAATTCAAATATTTTTCTTCTTCTCCATCCCCAAATATTAGGTTACTTCATCATTAAGAAACTAAATGAAAAGACTATTAATTAATGACACATATTTCATATACATTGGTAATAATTAAAATTATATAAGGAGGCTCGATAGTATATTTATTCACCATATTCACTTTGTTTTATGGTATAATAGATGTAAACAATTTAAATATTTTTGTTCTTCTCCATCACAGAATTTTAGGTTACTTCATCCCCAAGAAACATAGTTAAAATACTATTAATTAATGACACATATCTCATATACATTGGTAACAATTAAAATTATATAACCACTCTCGATAGTATATTTATTCACCATATTCACATTGTATTATGGTATAATAGACGTAAACAATTTAATATTTTTCTTCTTCTCCATCACCAAATTTTAGGTTACTTCATCATTAAGAAACTAAATTAAAAGAGTATTGATTAATGACACATATTTCGTATACATTGGTAATAATAAAAATTATATCACGACGCACGATAGTATATTGATTCACCATATTCACATTGTTTTATTGTATAAAAGATGTAAACACTTTCAATATTTTTTCTTCTTCTCCATCACAGAATGTTAGGTTACTTAATCACTAAGAAACTAAGTTAAAATACTATTAATTGATGACACGTATTTTATATACATTGGAAACAATAAAATTATATAACGACTCTCGATAGTATATTTATTCACCATATTCATATTGTATTATTGTATAATAGATGTAAACAATTTCAATATTTTTATTCTTCTCCATCACGACATTTTAAGTTACTTCATCACTAAGAAACTAAGTTACTAGACTATTAATTAATGATACATATTTCATATACACCAGTAACAATTAAAATTTTTTAACGACTCTAGATAGTATATTTATTCACCATATTCACATCATATTATGGTAGAATAGATGTAAACAATTTCAATATTTTTCTTCTTATCCATCACCAAATTTTAGGTTACTACATCACTAGGAAACTAAGTTAAAAGACTGTTAATTAATGAAACATATTTCATATACATTGGTAATAATTAAAATTATATAACGATGCTTGATAGTATATTTATTCACAATATTCACATTGTATTATGGTATAATAGATGTAAACAATTTAAATATTTTTCTTCTTCTCCATCCCCAAATATTAGGTTACTTCATCATTAAGAAACTAAATGAAAAGACTATTAATTAATGACACATATTTCATATACATAGGTAATAATTAAAATTATATAAGGAGGCTCGATAGTATATTTATTCACCATATTCACTTTGTATTATGGTATAATAGATTTAAACAATTTCAATATTTTTCTTCTTCTCCATCACAGAATTTTAGGTTACTTCATCCCCAAGAAACATAGTTAAAATACTATTAATTAATGACACATATTTCATATACATTGGTAACAATTAAAATTATATAACCACTCTCGATAGTATATTTATTCACCATATTCACATTGTATTATGGTATAATAGACGTAAACAATTTAATATTTTTCTTCTTCTCCATCACCAAATTTTAGGTTACTTCATCATTAAGAAACTAAATTAAAAGAGTATTGATTAATGACACATATTTCGTATACATTGGTAATAATAAAAATTATATCACGACGCACGATAGTATATTGATTCACCATATTCACATTGTTTTATTGTATAAAAGATGTAAACACTTTCAATATTTTTTCTTCTTCTCCATCACAGAATGTTAGGTTACTTAATCACTAAGAAACTAAGTTAAAATACTATTAATTGATGACACGTATTTTATATACATTGGAAACAATAAAATTATATAACGACTCTCGATAGTATATTTATTCACCATATTCATATTGTATTATTGTATAATAGATGTAAACAATTTCAATATTTTTATTCTTCTCCATCACGACATTTTAAGTTACTTCATCACTAAGAAACTAAGTTACTAGACTATTAATTAATGATACATATTTCATATACACCAGTAACAATTAAAATTTTTTAACGACTCTAGATAGTATATTTATTCACCATATTCACATCATATTATGGTAGAATAGATGTAAACAATTTCAATATTTTTCTTCTTATCCATCACCAAATTTTAGGTTACTACATCACTAGGAAACTAAGTTAAAAGACTGTTAATTAATGAAACATATTTCATATACATTGGTAATAATTAAAATTATATAACGATGCTTGATAGTATATTTATTCACAATATTCACATTGTATTATGGTATAATAGATGTAAACAATTTAAATATTTTTCTTCTTCTCCATCCCCAAATATTAGGTTACTTCATCATTAAGAAACTAAATGAAAAGACTATTAATTAATGACACATATTTCATATACATAGGTAATAATTAAAATTATATAAGGAGGCTCGATAGTATATTTATTCACCATATTCACTTTGTATTATGGTATAATAGATTTAAACAATTTCAATATTTTTCTTCTTCTCCATCACAGAATTTTAGGTTACTTCATCCCCAAGAAACATAGTTAAAATACTATTAATTAATGACACATATTTCATATACATTGGTAACAATTAAAATTATATAACCACTCTCGATAGTATATTTATTCACCATATTCACATTGTATTATGGTATAATATATGTACACAATTTAATATTTTTCTTCTTCTCCATCACCAAATTTTAGGTTACTTCATCATTAAGAAACTAAATTAAAAGACTATTGATTAATGACACATATTTCGTATACATTGGTAATAATAAAAATGATATCACGACGCACGATAGTATATTGATTCACCATATTCACATTGTTTTATTGTATAATAGATGTAAACACTTTCAATATTTTTTTCTTCTTCTCCATCAGAGAATGTTAGGTTACTTAATCACTAAGAAACTAAGTTAAAATACTATTAATTGATGACACGTATTTTATATACATTGGAAACAATAAAATTATATAAAGACTCTCGATAGTATATTTATTCACCATATTCATATTGTATTTTTGTATAATAGATGTAAACAATTTCAATATTTTTATTCTTCTCCATCACGACATTTTAAGTTACTTCATCACTAAGAAACTAAGATACTAGACTATTAATTAATGATACCTATTTCATATACACCAGTAACAATTAAAATTATTTAACGACTCTAGATAGTATATTTATTCACCATATTCACATCATATTATGGTAGAATAGATGTAAACAATTTCAATATTTTTCTTCTTCTCCATCACCAAATTTTAGGTTACTACATCACTAGGAAACTAAGTTAAAAGACTGTTAATTAATGAAACATATTTCATATACATTGGTAATAATTAAAATTATATAACGATGCTTGATAGTATATTTATTCACAATATTCACATTGTATTATGGTATAATAGATGTAAACAATTTAAATATTTTTCTTCTTCTCCATCCCCAAATATTAGGTTACTTCATCATTAAGAAACTAAATGAAAAGACTATTAATTAATGACACATATTTCATATACATTGGTAATAATTAAAATTATATAAGGAGGCTCGATAGTATATTTATTCACCATATTCACTTTGTATTATGGTATAATAGATGTAAACAATTTCAATATTTTTGTTCTTCTCCATCACAGAATTTTAGGTTACTTCATCCCCATGAAACATAGTTAAAATACTATTAATTAATGACACATATCTCATATACATTGGTAACAATTAAAATTATATAACCACTCTCGATAGTATATTTATTCACCATATTCACATTGTATTATGGTATAATAGACATAAACAATTTAATATTTTTCTTCTTCTCCATCACCAAATTTTAGGTTACTTCATCATTAAGAAACTAAATTAAAAGAGTATTGATTAATGACACATATTTCGTATACATTGGTAATAATAAAAATTATATCACGACGCACGATAGTATATTGATTCACCATATTCACATTGTTTTATTGTATAATAGATGTAAACACTTTCAATATTTTTTCTTCTTCTCCATCACAGAATGTTAGGTTACTTAATCACTAAGAAACTAAGTTAAAATACTATTAATTGATGACACGTATTTTATATACATTGGAAACAATAAAATTATATAACGACTCTCGATAGTATATTTATTCACCATATTCATATTGTATTATTGTATAATAGATGTAAACAATTTCAATATTTTTATTCTTCTCCATCACGACATTTTAAGTTACTTCATCACTAAGAAACTAAGTTACTAGACTATTAATTAATGATACCTATTTCATATACACCAGTAACAATTCAAATTTTTTAACGACTCTAGAGAGTATATTTATTCACCATATTCACATCATATTATGGTAGAATAGATGTAAACAATTTCAATATTTTTCTTCTTCTCCATCACCAAATTTTAGGTTACTACATCACTAGGAAACTAAGTTAAAAGACTGTTAATTAATGAAACATATTTCATATACATTGGTAATAATTAAAATTATATAACGATGCTTGATAGTATATTTATTCACAATATTCACATTGTATTATGGTATAATAGATGTAAACAATTTAAATATTTTTCTTCTTCTCCATCCCCAAATATTAGGTTACTTCATCATTAAGAAACTAAATGAAAAGACTATTAATTAATGACACATATTTCATATACATAGGTAATAATTAAAATTATATAAGGAGGCTCGATAGTATATTTATTCACCATATTCACATTGTATTATGGTATAATAGATTTAAACAATTTCAATATTTTTCTTCTTCTCCATCACAGAATTTTAGGTTACTTCATCCCCAAGAAACATAGTTAAAAGACTATTAATTAATGACACATATTTCATATACATTGGTAACAATTAAAATTATATAACCACTCTCGATAGTATATTTATTCACCATATTCACATTGTATTATGGTATAATAGATGTACACAATTTAATATTTTTCTTCTTCTCCATCACCAAATTTTAGGTTACTTCATCATTAAGAAACTAAATTAAAAGACTATTGATTAATGACACATATTTCGTATACATTGGTAATAATAAAAATGATATCACGACGCACGATAGTATATTGATTCACCATATTCACATTGTTTTATTGTATAATAGATGTAAACACTTTCAATATTTTTTTCTTCTTCTCCATCAGAGAATGTTAGGTTACTTAATCACTAAGAAACTAAGTTAAAATACTATTAATTGATGACACGTATTTTATATACATTGGAAACAATAAAATTATATAACGACTCTCGATAGTATATTTATTCACCATATTCATATTGTATTTTTGTATAATAGATGTAAACAATTTCAATATTTTTATTCTTCTCCATCACGACATTTTAAGTTACTTCATCACTAAGAGACTAAGTTAAAAGACTATTAATTAATGAAACATATTTCATATACACCAGTAACAATTAAAATTATTTAACGACTCTCGATAGTATATTTATTCACCATATTTACATCATATTATGGTAGAATAGATGTAAACAATTTCAATATTTTTCTTCTTCTCCATCACCAAATTCTAGGTTACTACATCACTAGGAAACTAAGTTAAAAGACTGTTAATTAATGAAACATATTTCATATACATTGGTAATAATTAAAATTATATAACGATGCTTGATAGTATATTTATTCACAATATTCACATTGTATTATGGTATAATAGATGTAAACAATTCAAATATTTTTCTTCTTCTCCATCCCCAAATATTAGGTTACTTCATCATTAAGAAACTAAATGAAAAGACTATTAATTAATGACACATATTTCATATACATTGGTAATAATTAAAATTATATAAGGAGGCTCGATAGTATATTTATTCACCATATTCACTTTGTTTTATGGTATAATAGATGTAAACAATTTAAATATTTTTGTTCTTCTCCATCACAGAATTTTAGGTTACTTCATCCCCAAGAAACATAGTTAAAATACTATTAATTAATGACACATATCTCATATACATTGGTAACAATTAAAATTATATAGCCACTCTCGATAGTATATTTATTCACCATATTCACATTGTATTATGGTATAATAGACGTAAACAATTTAATATTTTTCTTCTTCTCCATCACCAAATTTTAGGTTACTTCATCATTAAGAAACTAAATTAAAAGAGTATTGATTAATGACACATATTTCGTATACATTGGTAATAATAAAAATTATATCACGACGCACGATAGTATATTGATTCACCATATTCACATTGTTTTATTGTATAAAAGATGTAAACACTTTCAATATTTTTTCTTCTTCTCCATCACAGAATGTTAGGTTACTTAATCACTAAGAAACTAAGTTAAAATACTATTAATTGATGACACGTATTTTATATACATTGGAAACAATAAAATTATATAACGACTCTCGATAGTATATTTATTCACCATATTCATATTGTATTATTGTATAATAGATGTAAACAATTTCAATATTTTTATTCTTCTCCATCACGACATTTTAAGTTACTTCATCACTAAGAAACTAAGATACTAGACTATTAATTAATGATACCTATTTCATATACACCAGTAACAATTAAAATTATTTAACGACTCTAGATAGTATATTTATTCACCATATTCACATCATATTATGGTAGAATAGATGTAAACAATTTCAATATTTTTCTTCTTCTCCATCACCAAATTTTAGGTTACTACATCACTAGGAAACTAAGTTAAAAGACTGTTAATTAATGAAACATATTTCATATACATTGGTAATAATTAAAATTATATAACGATGCTTGATAGTATATTTATTCACAATATTCACATTGTATTATGGTATAATAGATGTAAACAATTTAAATATTTTTCTTCTTCTCCATCCCCAAATATTAGGTTACTTCATCATTAAGAAACTAAATGAAAAGACTATTAATTAATGACACATATTTCATATACATAGGTAATAATTAAAATTATATAAGGAGGCTCGATAGTATATTTATTCACCATATTCACTTTGTATTATGGTATAATAGATTTAAACAATTTCAATATTTTTCTTCTTCTCCATCACAGAATTTTAGGTTACTTCATCCCCAAGAAACATAGTTAAAATACTATTAATTAATGACACATATTTCATATACATTGGTAACAATTAAAATTATATAACCACTCTCGATAGTATATTTATTCACCATATTCACATTGTATTATGGTATAATATATGTACACAATTTAATATTTTTCTTCTTCTCCATCACCAAATTTTAGGTTACTTCATCATTAAGAAACTAAATTAAAAGACTATTGATTAATGACACATATTTCGTATACATTGGTAATAATAAAAATGATATCACGACGCACGATAGTATATTGATTCACCATATTCACATTGTTTTATTGTATAATAGATGTAAACACTTTCAATATTTTTTTCTTCTTCTCCATCAGAGAATGTTAGGTTACTTAATCACTAAGAAACTAAGTTAAAATACTATTAATTGATGACACGTATTTTATATACATTGGAAACAATAAAATTATATAAAGACTCTCGATAGTATATTTATTCACCATATTCATATTGTATTTTTGTATAATAGATGTAAACAATTTCAATATTTTTATTCTTCTCCATCACGACATTTTAAGTTACTTCATCACTAAGAGACTAAGTTAAAAGACTATTAATTAATGAAACATATTTCATATACACCAGTAACAATTAAAATTATTTAACGACTCTTGATAGTATATTTATTCACCATATTTACATCATATTATGGTAGAATAGATGTAAACAATTTCAATATTTTTCTTCTTCTCCATCACCAAATTCTAGGTTACTACATCACTAGGAAACTAAGATAAAAGACTGTTAATTAATGAAACATATTTCATATACATTGGTAATAATTAAAATTATATAACGATGCTTGATAGTATATTTATTCACAATATTCACATTGTATTATGGTATAATAGATGTAAACAATTCAAATATTTTTCTTCTTCTCCATCCCCAAATATTAGGTTACTTCATCATTAAGAAACTAAATGAAAAGACTATTAATTAATGACACATATTTCATATACATTGGTAATAATTAAAATTATATAAGGAGGCTCGATAGTATATTTATTCACCATATTCACTTTGTTTTATGGTATAATAGATGTAAACAATTTCAATATTTTTGTTCTTCTCCATCACAGAATTTTAGGTTACTTCATCCCCATGAAACATAGTTAAAATACTATTAATTAATGACACATATCTCATATACATTGGTAACAATTAAAATTATATAACCACTCTCGATAGTATATTTATTCACCATATTCACATTGTATTATGGTATAATAGACATAAACAATTTAATATTTTTCTTCTTCTCCATCACCAAATTTTAGGTTACTTCATCATTAAGAAACTAAATTAAAAGAGTATTGATTAATGACACATATTTCGTATACATTGGTAATAATAAAAATTATATCACGACGCACGATAGTATATTGATTCACCATATTCACATTGTTTTATTGTATAATAGATGTAAACACTTTCAATATTTTTTCTTCTTCTCCATCACAGAATGTTAGGTTACTTAATCACTAAGAAACTAAGTTAAAATACTATTAATTGATGACACGTATTTTATATACATTGGAAACAATAAAATTATATAACGACTCTCGATAGTATATTTATTCACCATATTCATATTGTATTATTGTATAATAGATGTAAACAATTTCAATATTTTTATTCTTCTCCATCACGACATTTTAAGTTACTTCATCACTAAGAAACTAAGTTACTAGACTATTAATTAATGATACATATTTCATATACACCAGTAACAATTCAAATTTTTTAACGACTCTAGAGAGTATATTTATTCACCATATTCACATCATATTATGGTAGAATAGATGTAAACAATTTCAATATTTTTCTTCTTCTCCATCACAAAATTTTAGGTTACTACATCACTAGGAAACTAAGTTAAAAGACTGTTAATTAATGAAACATATTTCATATACATTGGTAATAATTAAAATTATATAACGATGCTTGATAGTATATTTATTCACAATATTCACATTGTATTATGGTATAATAGATGTAAACAATTTAAATATTTTTCTTCTTCTCCATCCCCAAATATTAGGTTACTTCATCATTAAGAAACTAAATGAAAAGACTATTAATTAATGACACATATTTCATATACATAGGTAATAATTAAAATTATATAAGGAGGCTCGATAGTATATTTATTCACCATATTCACTTTGTATTATGGTATAATAGATTTAAACAATTTCAATATTTTTCTTCTTCTCCATCACAGAATTTTAGGTTACTTCATCCCCAAGAAACATAGTTAAAAGACTATTAATTAATGACACATATTTCATATACATTGGTAACAATTAAAATTATATAACCACTCTCGATAGTATATTTATTCACCATATTCACATTGTATTATGGTATAATAGATGTACACAATTTAATATTTTTCTTCTTCTCCATCACCAAATTTTAGGTTACTTCATCATTAAGAAACTAAATTAAAAGACTATTGATTAATGACACATATTTCGTATACATTGGTAATAATAAAAATGATATCACGACGCACGATAGTATATTGATTCACCATATTCACATTGTTTTATTGTATAATAGATGTAAACACTTTCAATATTTTTTTCTTCTTCTCCATCAGAGAATGTTAGGTTACTTAATCACTAAGAAACTAAGTTAAAATACTATTAATTGATGACACGTATTTTATATACATTGGAAACAATAAAATTATATAACGACTCTCGATAGTATATTTATTCACCATATTCATATTGTATTTTTGTATAATAGATGTAAACAATTTCAATATTTTTATTCTTCTCCATCACGACATTTTAAGTTACTTCATCACTAAGAGACTAAGTTAAAAGACTATTAATTAATGAAACATATTTCATATACACCAGTAACAATTAAAATTATTTAACGACTCTCGATAGTATATTTATTCACCATATTTACATCATATTATGGTAGAATAGATGTAAACAATTTCAATATTTTTCTTCTTCTCCATCACCAAATTCTAGGTTACTACATCACTAGGAAACTAAGTTAAAAGACTGTTAATTAATGAAACATATTTCATATACATTGGTAATAATTAAAATTATATAACGATGCTTGATAGTATATTTATTCACAATATTCACATTGTATTATGGTATAATAGATGTAAACAATTCAAATATTTTTCTTCTTCTCCATCCCCAAATATTAGGTTACTTCATCATTAAGAAACTAAATGAAAAGACTATTAATTAATGACACATATTTCATATACATTGGTAATAATTAAAATTATATAAGGAGGCTCGATAGTATATTTATTCACCATATTCACTTTGTTTTATGGTATAATAGATGTAAACAATTTAAATATTTTTGTTCTTCTCCATCACAGAATTTTAGGTTACTTCATCCCCAAGAAACATAGTTAAAATACTATTAATTAATGACACATATCTCATATACATTGGTAACAATTAAAATTATATAACCACTCTCGATAGTATATTTATTCACCATATTCACATTGTATTATGGTATAATAGACGTAAACAATTTAATATTTTTCTTCTTCTCCATCACCAAATTTTAGGTTACTTCATCATTAAGAAACTAAATTAAAAGAGTATTGATTAATGACACATATTTCGTATACATTGGTAATAATAAAAATTATATCACGACCCACGATAGTATATTGATTCACCATATTCACATTGTTTTATTGTATAAAAGATGTAAACACTTTCAATATTTTTTCTTCTTCTCCATCACAGAATGTTAGGTTACTTAATCACTAAGAAACTAAGTTAAAATACTATTAATTGATGACACGTATTTTATATACATTGGAAACAATAAAATTATATAACGACTCTCGATAGTATATTTATTCACCATATTCATATTGTATTATTATATAATAGATGTAAACAATTTCAATATTTTTATTCTTCTCCATCACGACATTTTAAGTTACTTCATCACTAAGAAACTAAGATACTAGACTATTAATTAATGATACATATTTCATATACACCAGTAACAATTAAAATTATTTAACGACTCTAGATAGTATATTTATTCACCATATTCACATCATATTATGGTAGAATAGATGTAAACAATTTCAATATTTTTCTTCTTCTCCATCACCAAATTTTAGGTTACTACATCACTAGGAAACTAAGTTAAAAGACTGTTAATTAATGAAACATATTTCATATACATTGGTAATAATTAAAATTATATAACGATGCTTGATAGTATATTTATTCACAATATTCACATTGTATTATGGTATAATAGATGTAAACAATTCAAATATTTTTCTTCTTCTCCATCCCCAAATATTAGGTTACTTCATCATTAAGAAACTAAATGAAAAGACTATTAATTAATGACACATATTTCATATACATTGGTAATAATTAAAATTATATAAGGAGGCTCGATAGTATATTTATTCACCATATTCACTTTGTTTTATGGTATAATAGATGTAAACAATTTAAATATTTTTGTTCTTCTCCATCACAGAATTTTAGGTTACTTCATCCCCAAGAAACATAGTTAAAATACTATTAATTAATGACACATATCTCATATACATTGGTAACAATTAAAATTATATAACCACTCTCGATAGTATATTTATTCACCATATTCACATTGTATTATGGTATAATAGACGTAAACAATTTAATATTTTTCTTCTTCTCCATCACCAAATTTTAGGTTACTTCATCATTAAGAAACTAAATTAAAAGAGTATTGATTAATGACACATATTTCGTATACATTGGTAATAATAAAAATTATATCACGACCCACGATAGTATATTGATTCACCATATTCACATTGTTTTATTGTATAAAAGATGTAAACACTTTCAATATTTTTTCTTCTTCTCCATCACAGAATGTTAGGTTACTTAATCACTAAGAAACTAAGTTAAAATACTATTAATTGATGACACGTATTTTATATACATTGGAAACAATAAAATTATATAACGACTCTCGATAGTATATTTATTCACCATATTCATATTGTATTATTATATAATAGATGTAAACAATTTCAATATTTTTATTCTTCTCCATCACGACATTTTAAGTTACTTCATCACTAAGAAACTAAGATACTAGACTATTAATTAATGATACATATTTCATATACACCAGTAACAATTAAAATTATTTAACGACTCTAGATAGTATATTTATTCACCATATTCACATCATATTATGGTAGAATAGATGTAAACAATTTCAATATTTTTCTTCTTCTCCATCACCAAATTTTAGGTTACTACATCACTAGGAAACTAAGTTAAAAGACTGTTAATTAATGAAACATATTTCATATACATTGGTAATAATTAAAATTATATAACGATGCTTGATAGTATATTTATTCACAATATTCACATTGTATTATGGTATAATAGATGTAAACAATTTAAATATTTTTCTTCTTCTCCATCCCCAAATATTAGGTTACTTCATCATTAAGAAACTAAATGAAAAGACTATTAATTAATGACACATATTTCATATACATAGGTAATAATTAAAATTATATAAGGAGGCTCGATAGTATATTTATTCACCATATTCACTTTGTATTATGGTATAATAGATTTAAACAATTTCAATATTTTTCTTCTTCTCCATCACAGAATTTTAGGTTACTTCATCCCCAAGAAACATAGTTAAAATACTATTAATTAATGACACATATTTCATATACATTGGTAACAATTAAAATTATATAACCACTCTCGATAGTATATTTATTCACCATATTCACATTGTATTATGGTATAATATATGTACACAATTTAATATTTTTCTTCTTCTCCATCACCAAATTTTAGGTTACTTCATCATTAAGAAACTAAATTAAAAGACTATTGATTAATGACACATATTTCGTATACATTGGTAATAATAAAAATGATATCACGACGCACGATAGTATATTGATTCACCATATTCACATTGTTTTATTGTATAATAGATGTAAACACTTTCAATATTTTTTTCTTCTTCTCCATCAGAGAATGTTAGGTTACTTAATCACTAAGAAACTAAGTTAAAATACTATTAATTGATGACACGTATTTTATATACATTGGAAACAATAAAATTATATAAAGACTCTCGATAGTATATTTATTCACCATATTCATATTGTATTTTTGTATAATAGATGTAAACAATTTCAATATTTTTATTCTTCTCCATCACGACATTTTAAGTTACTTCATCACTAAGAGACTAAGTTAAAAGACTATTAATTAATGAAACATATTTCATATACACCAGTAACAATTAAAATTATTTAACGACTCTTGATAGTATATTTATTCACCATATTTACATCATATTATGGTAGAATAGATGTAAACAATTTCAATATTTTTCTTCTTCTCCATCACCAAATTCTAGGTTACTACATCACTAGGAAACTAAGTTAAAAGACTGTTAATTAATGAAACATATTTCATATACATTGGTAATAATTAAAATTATATAACGATGCTTGATAGTATATTTATTCACAATATTCACATTGTATTATGGTATAATAGATGTAAACAATTCAAATATTTTTCTTCTTCTCCATCCCCAAATATTAGGTTACTTCATCATTAAGAAACTAAATGAAAAGACTATTAATTAATGACACATATTTCATATACATTGGTAATAATTAAAATTATATAAGGAGGCTCGATAGTATATTTATTCACCATATTCACTTTGTTTTATGGTATAATAGATGTAAACAATTTCAATATTTTTGTTCTTCTCCATCACAGAATTTTAGGTTACTTCATCCCCATGAAACATAGTTAAAATACTATTAATTAATGACACATATCTCATATACATTGGTAACAATTAAAATTATATAACCACTCTTGATAGTATATTTATTCACCATATTCACATTGTATTATGGTATAATAGACATAAACAATTTAATATTTTTCTTCTTCTCCATCACCAAATTTTAGGTTACTTCATCATTAAGAAACTAAATTAAAAGAGTATTGATTAATGACACATATTTCGTATACATTGGTAATAATAAAAATTATATCACGACGCACGATAGTATATTGATTCACCATATTCACATTATTTTATTGTATAATAGATGTAAACACTTTCAATATTTTTTCTTCTTCTCCATCACAGAATGTTAGGTTACTTAATCACTAAGAAACTAAGTTAAAATACTATTAATTGATGACACGTATTTTATATACATTGGAAACAATAAAATTATATAACGACTCTCGATAGTATATTTATTCACCATATTCATATTGTATTATTGTATAATAGATGTAAACAATTTCAATATTTTTATTCTTCTCCATCACGACATTTTAAGTTACTTCATCACTAAGAAACTAAGTTACTAGACTATTAATTAATGATACATATTTCATATACACCAGTAACAATTAAAATTTTTTAACGACTCTAGATAGTATATTTATTCACCATATTCACATCATATTATGGTAGAATAGATGTAAACAATTTCAATATTTTTCTTCTTCTCCATCACCAAATTTTAGGTTACTACATCACTAGGAAACTAAGTTAAAAGACTGTTAATTAATGAAACATATTTCATATACATTGGTAATAATTAAAATTATATAACGACTCTTGATAGTATATTTATTCACAATATTCACATTGTATTATGGTATAATAGATGTAAACAATTCAAATATTTTTCTTCTTCTCCATCCCCAAATATTAGGTTACTTCATCATTAAGAAACTAAACGAAAAGACTATTAATTAATGACACATATTTCATATACATAGGTAATAATTAAAATTATATAAGGAGGCTCGATAGTATATTTATTCACCATATTCACTTTGTATTATGGTATAATAGATGTAAACAATTTCAATATTTTTCTTCTTCTCCATCACAGAATTTTAGGTTACTTCATCCCCAAGAAACATAGTTAAAATACTATTAATTAATGACACATATTTCATATACATTGATAACAATTAAAATTATATAACCACTCTCGATAGTATATTTATTCACCATATTCACATTGTATTATGGTATAATATATGTACACAATTTAATATTTTTCTTCTTCTCCATCACCAAATTTTAGGTTACTTCATCATTAAGAAACTAAATTAAAAGACTATTGATTAATGACACATATTTCGTATACATTGGTAATAATAAAAATTATATCACGACGCACGATAGTATATTGATTCACCATATTCACATTGTTTTATTGTATAATAGATGTAAACACTTTCAATATTTTTTCTTCTTCTCCATCAGAGAATGTTAGGTTACTTGATCACTAAGAAACTAAGTTAAAATACTATTAATTGATGACACGTATTTTATATACATTGGAAACAATAAAATTATATAACGACTCTCGATAGTATATTTATTCACCATATTCATATTGTATTTTTGTATAATAGATGTAAACAATTTCAATATTTTTATTCTTCTCCATCACGACATTTTAAGTTACTTCATCACTAAGAGACTAAGTTAAAAGACTATTAATTAATGAAACATATTTCGTATACATTGGTAATAATAAAAATAATATCACGACGCACGATAGTATATTGATTCACCATATTCACATTGTTTTATTGTATAATAGATGTAAACACTTTCAATATTTTTTCTTTTTCTCCATCACAGAATGTTAGGTTACTTAATCACTAAGAAACTAAGTTAAAATACTATTAATTAATGACACGTATTTTATATACATTGGAAACAATAAAATTATATAACGACTCTCGATAGTATATTTATTCACCATATTCATATTGTATTATTGTATAATAGATGTAAACAATTTCAATATTTTTATTCTTCTCCATCACGACATTTTAAGTTACTTCATCACTAAGAAACTAAGTTACTAGACTATTAATTAATGATACATATTTCATATAAACCAGTAACAATTAAAATTATTTAACGACTCTAGATAGTATATTTATTCACCATATTCACATCATATTATGGTAGAATAGATGTAAACAATTTCAATATTTTTCTTCTTCTCCATCACCAAATTTTAGGTTACTACATCACTAGGAAACTAAGTTAAAAGACTGTTAATTAATGAAACATATTTCATATACATTGGTAATAATTAAAATTATATAACGACTCTTGATAGTATATTTATTCACAATATTCACATTGTATTATGGTATAATAGATGTAAACAATTTAAATATTTTTCTTCTTCTCCATCCCCAAATATTAGGTTACTTCATCATTAAGAAACTAAACGAAAAGACTATTAATTAATGACACAAATTTCATATACATAGGTAATAATTAAAATTATATAAGGAGGCTCGATAGTATATTTATTCACCATATTCACTTTGTATTATGGTATAATAGATGTAAACAATTTCAATATTTTTCTTCTTCTCCATCACAGAATTTTAGGTTACTTCATCCCCAAGAAACCTAGTTAAAATACTATTAATTAATGACACATATTTCATATACATTGGTAACAATTAAAATTATATAACCACTCTCGATAGTATATTTATTCACCATATTCACATTGTATTATGGTATAATATATGTACACAATTTAATATTTTTCTTCTTCTCCATCACCAAATTTTAGGTTACTTCATCATTAAGAAACTAAATTAAAAGACTATTTATTAATGACACATATTTCGTATACATTGGTAATAATAAAAATGATATCACGACGCACGATAGTATATTGATTCACCATATTCACATTGTTTTATTGTATAATAGATGTAAACACTTTCAATATTTTTTCTTCTTCTCCATCACAGAATGTTAGGTTACTTAATCACTAAGAAACTAAGTTAAAATACTATTAATTAATGACACGTATTTTATATACATTGGAAACAATAAAATTATATAACGACTCTCGATAGTATATTTATTCACCATATTCATATTGTATTATTGTATAATAGATGTAAACAATTTCAATATTTTTATTCTTCTCCATCACGACATTTTAAGTTACTTCATCACTAAGAAACTAAGTTACTAGACTATTAATTAATGATACATATTTCATATACATCAGTAACAATTAAAATTATTTAACGACTCTAGATAGTATATTTATTCACCATATTCACATCATATTATGGTAGAATAGATGTAAACAATTTCAATATTTTTCTTCTTCTCCATCACCAAATTTTAGGTTACTACATCACTAGGAAACTAAGTTAAAAGACTGTTAATTAATGAAACATATTTCATATACATTGGTAATAATTAAAATTATATAACGACTCTTGATAGTATATTTATTCACAATATTCACATTGTATTATGGTATAATAGATGTAAACAATTTAAATATTTTTCTTCTTCTCCATCCCCAAATATTAGGTTACTTCATCATTAAGAAACTAAACGAAAAGACTATTAATTAATGACACAAATTTCATATACATAGGTAATAATTAAAATTATATAAGGAGGCTCGATAGTATATTTATTCACCATATTCACTTTGTATTATGGTATAATAGATGTAAACAATTTCAATATTTTTCTTCTTCTCCATCACAGAATTTTAGGTTACTTCATCCCCAAGAAACCTAGTTAAAATACTATTAATTAATGACACATATTTCATATACATTGGTAACAATTAAAATTATATAACCACTCTCGATAGTATATTTATTCACCATATTCACATTGTATTATGGTATAATATATGTACACAATTTAATATTTTTCTTCTTCTCCATCACCAAATTTTAGGTTACTTCATCATTAAGAAACTAAATTAAAAGACTATTTATTAATGACACATATTTCGTATACATTGGTAATAATAAAAATGATATCACGACGCACGATAGTATATTGATTCACCATATTCACATTGTTTTATTGTATAATAGATGTAAACACTTTCAATATTTTTTCTTCTTCTCCATCACAGAATGTTAGGTTACTTAATCACTAAGAAACTAAGTTAAAATACTATTAATTAATGACACGTATTTTATATACATTGGAAACAATAAAATTATATAACGACTCTCGATAGTATATTTATTCACCATATTCATATTGTATTATTGTATAATAGATGTAAACAATTTCAATATTTTTATTCTTCTCCATCACGACATTTTAAGTTACTTCATCACTAAGAAACTAAGTTACTAGACTATTAATTAATGATACATATTTCATATACATCAGTAACAATTAAAATTATTTAACGACTCTAGATAGTATATTTATTCACCATATTCACATCATATTATGGTAGAATAGATGTAAACAATTTCAATATTTTTCTTCTTCTCCATCACCAAATTTTAGGTTACTACATCACTAGGAAACTAAGTTAAAAGACTGTTAATTAATGAAACATATTTCATATACATTGGTAATAATTAAAATTATATAACGACTCTTGATAGTATATTTATTCACAATATTCACATTGTATTATGGTATAATAGATGTAAACAATTTAAATATTTTTCTTCTTCTCCATCCCCAAATATTAGGTTACTTCATCATTAAGAAACTAAACGAAAAGACTATTAATTAATGACACAAATTTCATATACATAGGTAATAATTAAAATTATATAAGGAGGCTCGATAGTATATTTATTCACCATATTCACTTTGTATTATGGTATAATAGATGTAAACAATTTCAATATTTTTCTTCTTCTCCATCACAGAATTTTAGGTTACTTCATCCCCAAGAAACCTAGTTAAAATACTATTAATTAATGACACATATTTCATATACATTGGTAACAATTAAAATTATATAACCACTCTCGATAGTATATTTATTCACCATATTCACATTGTATTATGGTATAATATATGTACACAATTTAATATTTTTCTTCTTCTCCATCACCAAATTTTAGGTTACTTCATCATTAAGAAACTAAATTAAAAGACTATTTATTAATGACACATATTTCGTATACATTGGTAATAATAAAAATGATATCACGACGCACGATAGTATATTGATTCACCATATTCACATTGTTTTATTGTATAATAGATGTAAACACTTTCAATATTTTTTCTTCTTCTCCATCACAGAATGTTAGGTTACTTAATCACTAAGAAACTAAGTTAAAATACTATTAATTAATGACACGTATTTTATATACATTGGAAACAATAAAATTATATAACGACTCTCGATAGTATATTTATTCACCATATTCATATTGTATTATTGTATAATAGATGTAAACAATTTCAATATTTTTATTCTTCTCCATCACGACATTTTAAGTTACTTCATCACTAAGAAACTAAGTTACTAGACTATTAATTAATGATACATATTTCATATACATCAGTAACAATTAAAATTATTTAACGACTCTAGATAGTATATTTATTCACCATATTCACATCATATTATGGTAGAATAGATGTAAACAATTTCAATATTTTTCTTCTTCTCCATCACCAAATTTTAGGTTACTACATCACTAGGAAACTAAGTTAAAAGACTGTTAATTAATGAAACATATTTCATATACATTGGTAATAATTAAAATTATATAACGACTCTTGATAGTATATTTATTCACAATATTCACATTGTATTATGGTATAATAGATGTAAACAATTTAAATATTTTTCTTCTTCTCCATCCCCAAATATTAGGTTACTTCATCATTAAGAAACTAAACGAAAAGACTATTAATTAATGACACAAATTTCATATACATAGGTAATAATTAAAATTATATAAGGAGGCTCGATAGTATATTTATTCACCATATTCACTTTGTATTATGGTATAATAGATGTAAACAATTTCAATATTTTTCTTCTTCTCCATCACAGAATTTTAGGTTACTTCATCCCCAAGAAACCTAGTTAAAATACTATTAATTAATGACACATATTTCATATACATTGGTAACAATTAAAATTATATAACCACTCTCGATAGTATATTTATTCACCATATTCACATTGTATTATGGTATAATATATGTACACAATTTAATATTTTTCTTCTTCTCCATCACCAAATTTTAGGTTACTTCATCATTAAGAAACTAAATTAAAAGACTATTTATTAATGACACATATTTCGTATACATTGGTAATAATAAAAATGATATCACGACGCACGATAGTATATTGATTCACCATATTCACATTGTTTTATTGTATAATAGATGTAAACACTTTCAATATTTTTTCTTCTTCTCCATCACAGAATGTTAGGTTACTTAATCACTAAGAAACTAAGTTAAAATACTATTAATTAATGACACGTATTTTATATACATTGGAAACAATAAAATTATATAACGACTCTCGATAGTATATTTATTCACCATATTCATATTGTATTATTGTATAATAGATGTAAACAATTTCAATATTTTTATTCTTCTCCATCACGACATTTTAAGTTACTTCATCACTAAGAAACTAAGTTACTAGACTATTAATTAATGATACATATTTCATATACATCAGTAACAATTAAAATTATTTAACGACTCTAGATAGTATATTTATTCACCATATTCACATCATATTATGGTAGAATAGATGTAAACAATTTCAATATTTTTCTTCTTCTCCATCACCAAATTTTAGGTTACTACATCACTAGGAAACTAAGTTAAAAGACTGTTAATTAATGAAACATATTTCATATACATTGGTAATAATTAAAATTATATAACGACTCTTGATAGTATATTTATTCACAATATTCACATTGTATTATGGTATAATAGATGTAAACAATTTAAATATTTTTCTTCTTCTCCATCCCCAAATATTAGGTTACTTCAACATTAAGAAACTAAACGAAAAGACTATTAATTAATGACACATATTTCATATACATAGGTAATAATTAAAATTATATAAGGAGGCTCGATAGTATATTTATTCACCATATTCACTTTGTATTATGGTATAATAGATGTAAACAATTTCAATATTTTTCTTCTTCTCCATCAAAGAATTTTAGGTTACTTCATCCCCAAGAAACCTAGTTAAAATACTATTAATTAATGACACATATTTCATATACATTGGTAACAATTAAAATTATATAACCACTCTCGATAGTATATTTATTCACCATATTCACATTGTATTATGGTATAATATATGTACACAATTTAATATTTTTCTTCTTCTCCATCACCAAATTTTAGGTTACTTCATCATTAAGAAACTAAATTAAAAGACTATTGATTAATGACACATATTTCGTATACATTGGTAATAATAAAAATGATATCACGACGCACGATAGTATATTGATTCACCATATTCACATTGTTTTATTGTATAATAGATGTAAACACTTTCAATATTTTTTCTTCTTCTCCATCACAGAATGTTAGGTTACTTAATCACTAAGAAACTAAGTTAAAATACTATTAATTAATGACACGTATTTTATATACATTGGAAACAATAAAATTATATAACGACTCTCGATAGTATATTTATTCACCATATTCATATTGTATTATTGTATAATAGATGTAAACAATTTCAATATTTTTATTCTTCTCCATCACGACATTTTAAGTTACTTCATCACTAAGAAACTAAGTTACTAGACTATTAATTAATGATACATATTTCATATACATCAGTAACAATTAAAATTATTTAACGACTCTAGATAGTATATTTATTCACCATATTCACATCATATTATGGTAGAATAGATGTAAACAATTTCAATATTTTTCTTCTTCTCCATCACCAAATTTTAGGTTACTACATCACTAGGAAACTAAGTTAAAAGACTGTTAATTAATGAAACATATTTCATATACATTGGTAATAATTAAAATTATATAACGACTCTTGATAGTATATTTATTCACAATATTCACATTGTATTATGGTATAATAGATGTAAACAATTTAAATATTTTTCTTCTTCTCCATCCCCAAATATTAGGTTACTTCAACATTAAGAAACTAAACGAAAAGACTATTAATTAATGACACATATTTCATATACATAGGTAATAATTAAAATTATATAAGGAGGCTCGATAGTATATTTATTCACCATATTCACTTTGTATTATGGTATAATAGATGTAAACAATTTCAATATTTTTCTTCTTCTCCATCACCAAATTTTAGGTTACTTCATCCCCAAGAAACCTAGTTAAAATACTATTAATTAATGACACATATTTCATATACATTGGTAACAATTAAAATTATATAACCACTCTCGCTAGTATATTTATTCACCATATTCACATTGTATTATGGTATAATATATGTACACAATTTAATATTTTTCTTCTTCTCCATCACCAAATTTTAGGTTACTTCATCATTAAGAAACTAAATTAAAAGACTATTGATTAATGACACATATTTCGTATACATTGGTAATAATAAAAATGATATCACGACGCATGATAGTATATTGATTCACCATATTCACATTGTTTTATTGTATAATAGATGTAAACACTTTCAATATTTTTTCTTCTTCTCCATCACAGAATGTTAGGTTACTTAATCACTAAGAAACTAAGTTAAAATACTATTAATTAATGACACGTATTTTATATACATTGGAAACAATAAAATTGTATAACGACTCTCGATAGTATATTTATTCACCATATTCATATTGTATTATTGTATAATAGATGTAAACAATTTCAATATTTTTATTCTTCTCCATCACGACATTTTAAGTTACTTCATCACTAAGAAACTAAGTTACTAGACTATTAATTAATGATACATATTTCATATACATCAGTAACAATTAAAATTATTTAACGACTCTAGATAGTATATTTATTCACCATATTCACATCATATTATGGTAGAATAGATGTAAACAATTTCAATATTTTTCTTCTTCTCCATCACCAAATTTTAGGTTACTACATCACTAGGAAACTAAGTTAAAAGACTGTTAATTAATGAAACATATTTCATATACATTGGTAATAATTAAAATTATATAACGACTCTTGATAGTATATTTATTCACAATATTCACATTGTATTATGGTATAATAGATGTAAACAATTTAAATATTTTTCTTCTTCTCCATCCCCAAATATTAGGTTACTTCAACATTAAGAAACTAAACGAAAAGACTATTAATTAATGACACATATTTCATATACATAGGTAATAATTAAAATTATATAAGGAGGCTCGATAGTATATTTATTCACCATATTCACTTTGTATTATGGTATAATAGATGTAAACAATTTCAATATTTTTCTTCTTCTCCATCACAGAATTTTAGGTTACTTCATCCCCAAGAAACCTAGTTAAAATACTATTAATTAATGACACATATTTCATATACATTGGTAACAATTAAAATTATATAACCACTCTCGCTAGTATATTTATTCACCATATTCACATTGTATTATGGTATAATATATGTACACAATTTAATATTTTTCTTCTTCTCCATCACCAAATTTTAGGTTACTTCATCATTAAGAAACTAAATTAAAAGACTATTATTTAATGACACATATTTCGTATACATTGGTAATAATAAAAATGATATCACGATGCATGATAGTATATTGATTCACCATATTCACATTGTTTTATTGTATAATAGATGTAAACACTTTCAATATTTTTTCTTCTTCTCCATCACAGAATGTTAGGTTACTTAATCACTAAGAAACTAAGTTAAAATACTATTAATTAATGACACGTATTTTATATACATTGGAAACAATAAAATTGTATAACGACTCTCGATAGTATATTTATTCACCATATTCATATTGTATTATTGTATAATAGATGTAAACAATTTCAATATTTTTATTCTTCTCCATCACGACATTTTAAGTTACTTCATCACTAAGAAACTAAGTTACTAGACTATTAATTAATGATACATATTTCATATAAACCAGTAACAATTAAAATTATTTAACGACTCTAGATAGTATATTTATTCACCATATTCACATCATATTATGGTAGAATAGATGTAAACAATTTCAATATTTTTCTTCTTCTCCATCACCAAATTTTAGGTTACTACATCACTAGGAAACTAAGTTAAAAGACTGTTAATTAATGAAACATATTTCATATACATTGGTAATAATTAAAATTATATAACGACTCTTGATAGTATATTTATTCACAATATTCACATTGTATTATGGTATAATAGATGTAAACAATTTAAATATTTTTCTTCTTCTCCATCCCCAAATATTAGGTTACTTCATCATTAAGAAACTAAACGAAAAGACTATTAATTAATGACACAAATTTCATATACATAGGTAATAATTAAAATTATATAAGGAGGCTCGATAGTATATTTATTCACCATATTCACTTTGTATTATGGTATAATAGATGTAAACAATTTCAATATTTTTCTTCTTCTCCATCACAGAATTTTAGGTTACTTCATCCCCAAGAAACCTAGTTAAAATACTATTAATTAATGACACATATTTCATATACATTGGTAACAATTAAAATTATATAACCACTCTCGATAGTATATTTATTCACCATATTCACATTGTATTATGGTATAATATATGTACACAATTTAATATTTTTCTTCTTCTCCATCACCAAATTTTATGTTACTTCATCATTAAGAAACTAAATTAAAAGACTATTGATTAATGACACATATTTCGTATACATTGGTAATAATAAAAATGATATCACGACGCACGATAGTATATTGATTCACCATATTCACATTGTTTTATTGTATAATAGATGTAAACACTTTAAATATTTTTTCTTCTTCTCCATCACAGAATGTTAGGTTACTTAATCACTAAGAAACTAAGTTAAAATACTATTAATTAATGACACGTATTTTATATACATTGGAAACAATAAAATTATATAACGACTCTCGATAGTATATTTATTCACCATATTCATATTGTATTATTGTATAATAGATGTAAACAATTTCAATATTTTTATTCTTCTCCATCACGACATTTTAAGTTACTTCATCACTAAGAAACTAAGTTACTAGACTATTAATTAATGATACATATTTCATATACATCAGTAACAATTAAAATTATTTAACGACTCTAGATAGTATATTTATTCACCATATTCACATCATATTATGGTAGAATAGATGTAAACAATTTCAATATTTTTCTTCTTCTCCATCACCAAATTTTAGGTTACTACATCACTAGGAAACTAAGTTAAAAGACTGTTAATTAATGAAACATATTTCATATACATTGGTAATAATTAAAATTATATAACGACTCTTGATAGTATATTTATTCACAATATTCACATTGTATTATGGTATAATATATGTAAACAATTTAAAGATTTTTCTTCTTCTCCATCCCCAAATATTAGGTTACTTCAACATTAAGAAACTAAACGAAAAGACTATTAATTAATGACACATATTTCATATACATAGGTAATAATTAAAATTATATAAGGAGGCTCGATAGTATATTTATTCACCATATTCACTTTGTATTATGGTATAATAGATGTAAACAATTTCAATATTTTTCTTCTTCTCCATCACAGAATTTTAGGTTACTTCATCCCCAAGAAACCTAGTTAAAATACTATTAATTAATGACACATATTTCATATACATTGGTAACAATTAAAATTATATAACCACTCTCGCTAGTATATTTATTCACCATATTCACATTGTATTATGGTATAATATATGTACACAATTTAATATTTTTCTTCTTCTCCATCACCAAATTTTAGGTTACTTCATCATTAAGAAACTAAATTAAAAGACTATTGATTAATGACACATATTTCGTATACATTGGTAATAATAAAAATGATATCACGACGCATGATAGTATATTGATTCACCATATTCACATTGTTTTATTGTATAATAGATGTAAACACTTTCAATATTTTTTCTTCTTCTCCATCACAGAATGTTAGGTTACTTAATCACTAAGAAACTAAGTTAAAATACTATTAATTAATGACACGTATTTTATATACATTGGAAACAATAAAATTGTATAACGACTCTCGATAGTATATTTATTCACCATATTCATATTGTATTATTGTATAATAGATGTAAACAATTTCAATATTTTTATTCTTCTCCATCACGACATTTTAAGTTACTTCATCACTAAGAAACTAAGTTACTAGACTATTAATTAATGATACATATTTCATATACACCAGTAACAATTAAAATTATTTAACGACTCTAGATAGTATATTTATTCACCATATTCACATCATATTATGGTAGAATAGATGTAAACAATTTCAATATTTTTCTTCTTCTCCATCACCAAATTTTAGGTTACTACATCACTAGGAAACTAAGTTAAAAGATTGTTAATTAATGAAACATATTTCATATACATTGGTAATAATTAAAATTATATAACGACTCTTGATAGTATATTTATTCACAATATTCACATTGTATTATGGTATAATAGATGTAAACAATTTAAATATTTTTCTTCTTCTCCATCCCCAAATATTAGGTTTCTTCATCATTAAGAAACTAAACGAAAAGACTATTAATTAATGACACATATTTCATATACATAGGTAATAATTAAAATTATATAAGGAGGCTCGATAGTATATTTATTCACCATATTCACTTTGTATTATGGTATAATAGATGTAAACAATTTCAATATTTTTCTTCTTCTCCATCACAGAATTTTAGGTTACTTCATCCCCAAGAAACCTAGTTAAAATACTATTAATTAATGACACATATTTCATATACATTGGTAACAATTAAAATTATATAACCACTCTCGATAGTATATTTATTCACCATATTCACATTGTATTATGGTATAATATATGTACACAATTTAATATTTTTCTTCTTCTCCATCACCAAATTTTAGGTTACTTCATCATTAAGAAACTAAATTAAAAGACTATTGATTAATGACACATATTTCGTATACATTGGTAATAATAAAAATGATATCACGACGCACGATAGTATATTGATTCACCATATTCACATTGTTTTATTGTATAATAGATGTAAACACTTTCAATATTTTTTCTTCTTCTCCATCCCAGAATGTTAGGTTACTTAATCACTAAGAAACTAAGTTAAAATACTATTAATTGATGACACGTATTTTATATACATTGGAAACAATAAAATTATATAACGACTCCCGATAGTATATTTATTCACCATATTCATATTGTATTTTTGTATAATAGATGTAAACAATTTCAATATTTTTATTCTTCTCCATCACGACATTTTAAGTTACTTCATCACTAAGAGACTAAGTTAAAAGACTATTAATTAATGAAACATATTTCATATACACCAGTAACAATTAAAATTATTTAACGACTCTTGATAGTATATTTATTGACCATATTTACATCATATTATGGTAGAATAGATGTAAACAATTTCAATATTTTTCTTCTTCTCCATCACCAAATTTTAGGTTACTACATCACTAGGAAAGTAAGTTAAAAGACTGTTAATTAATGAAACATATTTCATATACATTGGTAATAATTAAAATTATATAACGATGCTTGATAGTATATTTATTCACAATATTCACATTGTATTATGGTATAATAGATGTAAACAATTCAAATATTTTTCTTCTTCTCCATCCCCAAATATTAGGTTACTTCATCATTAAGAAACTAAATGAAAAGACTATTAATTAATGACACATATTTCATATACATTGGTAATAATTAAAATTATATAAGGAGGCTCGATAGTATATTTATTCACCATATTCACTTTGTATAATGGTATAATAGATGTAAAAAATTTCAATATTTTTCTTCTTCTCCATCACAGAATTTTAGGTTACTTCATCCCCAAGAAACATAGTTAAAATACTATTAATTAATGACACATATTTCATATACATTGGTAACAATTAAAATTATATTACCACTCTCGATAGTATATTTATTCACCATATTCACATTGTATTATGGTATAATAGATGTAAACAATTTAATATTTTTCTTCTTCTCCATCACCAAATTTTAGGTTACTTCATCATTAAGAAACTAAATTAAAAGACTATTGATTAATGACACATATTTCGTATACATTGGTAATAATAAAAATTATATCATGACGCACGATAGTATATTGATTCACCATATTCACATTGTTTTATTGTATAATAGATGTAAACACTTTCAATATTTTTTCTTCTTCTCCATCACAGAATGTTAGGTTACTTCATCATTAAGAAACTAAATGAAAAGACTATTAATTAATGACACATATTTCATATACATTGGTAATAATTAAAATTATATAAGGAGGCTCGATAGTATATTTATTCACCATATTCACTTTGTATTATGGTATAATAGATGTAAACAATTTAATATTTTTCTTCCTCTCCATCACGACATTTTAGGTTACTTCATCATTAAGAAACTAAATTAAAAGACTATTGATTAATGACACATATTTCGTATACATTGGTAATAATAAAAATAATATCACGACGCACGATAGTATATTGATTCACCATATTCACATTGTTTTATTGTATAATAGATGTAAACACTTTCAATATTTTTTCTTCTTCTCCATCACAGAATGTTAGGTTACTTAATCACTAAGAAACTAAGTTAAAATACTATTAATTAATGACACGTATTTTGTATACATTGGAAACAATAAAATTATATAACGACTCTCGATAGTATATTTATTCACCATATTCATATTGTATTATTGTATAATAGATGTAAACAATTTCAATATTTTTATTCTTCTCCATCACGACATTTTAAGTTACTTCATCACTAAGACACTAAGTTACTAGACTATTAATTAATGATACATATTTCATATACACCAGTAACAATTAAAATTATTCAACGACTCTAGATAGTATATTTATTCACCATATTCACATCATATTATGGTAGAATAGATGTAAACAATTTCAATATTTTTCTTCTTCGCCATCACCAAATTTTAGGTTACTACATCACTAGGAAACTAAGTTAAAAGACTGTTAATTAATGAAACATATTTCATATACATTGGTAATAATTAAAATTATATAACGACTCTTGATAGTATATTTATTCACAATATTCAAATTGTATTATGGTATAATAGATGTAAACAATTTAAATATTTTTCTTCTTCTCCATCCCCAAATATTAGGTTACTTCATCATTAAGAAACTAAACGAAAAGACTATTAATTAATGACACATATTTCATATACATAGGTAATAATTAAAATTATATAAGGAGGCTCGATAGTATATTTATTCACCATATTCACTTTGTATTATGGTATAATAGATGTAAACAATTTCAATATTTTTCTTCTTCTCCATCACAGAATTTTAGGTTACTTCATCCCCAAGAAACCTAGTTAAAATACTATTAATTAATGACACATATTTCATATACATTGGTAACAATTAAAATTATATAACCACTCTCGATAGTATATTTATTCACCATATTCACATTGTATTATGGTATAATATATGTACACAATTTAATATTTTTCTTCTTCTCCATCACCAAATTTTAGGTTACTTCATCATTAAGAAACTAAATTAAAAGACTATTGATTAATTACACATATTTCGTATACATTGGTAATAATAAAAATGATATCACGACGCACGATAGTATATTGATTCACCATATTCACATTGTTTTATTGTATAATAGATGTAAACACTTTCAATATTTTTTCTTCTTCTCCATCACAGAATGTTAGGTTACTTAATCACTAAGAAACTAAGTTAAAATACTATTAATTGATGACACGTATTTTATATACATTGGAAACAATAAAATTATATAACGACTCTCGATAGTATATTTATTCACCATATTCATATTGTATTTTTGTATAATAGATGTAAACAATTTCAATATTTTTATTCTTCTCCATATTGACATTTTAAGTTACTTCATCACTAAGAGACTAAGTTAAAAGACTATTAATTAATGAAACATATTTCATATACACCAGTAACAATTAAAATTATTTAACGACTCTTCATAGTATATTTATTGACCATATTTACATCATATTATGGTAGAATAGATGTAAACAATTTCAATATTTTTCTTCTTCTCCATCACCAAATTTTAGGTTACTACATCACTAGGAAACTAAGTTAAAAGACTGTTAATTAATGAAACATATTTCATATACATTGGTAATAATTAAAATTATATAACGATGCTTGATAGTATATTTATTCACAATATTCACATTGTATTATGGTATAATAGATGTAAACAATTCAAATATTTTTCTTCTTCTCCATCCCCAAATATTAGGTTACTTCATCATTAAGAAACTAAATGAAAAGACTATTAATTAATGACACATATTTCATATACATTGGTAATAATTAAAATTATATAAGGAGGCTCGATAGTATATTTATTCACCATATTCACTTTGTATAATGGTATAATAGATGTAAACAATTTCAATATTTTTCTTCTTCTCCATCACAGAATTTTAGGTTACTTCATCCCCAAGAAACATAGTTAAAATACTATTAATTAATGACACATATTTCATATACATTGGTAACAATTAAAATTATATTACCACTCTCGATAGTATATTTATTCACCATATTCACATTGTATTATGGTATAATAGATGTAAACAATTTAATATTTTTCTTCTTCTCCATCACCAAATTTTTGGTTACTTCATCATTAAGAAACTAAATTAAAAGACTATTGATTAATGACACATATTTCGTATACATTGGTAATAATAAAAATTATATCATGACGCACGATAGTATATTGATTCACCATATTCACATTGTTTTATTGTATAATAGATGTAAACACTTTCAATATTTTTTCTTCTTCTCCATCACAGAATGTTAGGTTACTTCATCATTAAGAAACTAAATGAAAAGACTATTAATTAATGACACATATTTCATATACATTGGTAATAATTAAAATTATATAAGGAGGCTCGATAGTATATTTATTCACCATATTCACTTTGTATTATGGTATAATAGATGTAAACAATTTAATATTTTTCTTCCTCTCCATCACGACATTTTAGGTTACTTCATCATTAAGAAACTAAATTAAAAGACTATTGATTAATGACACATATTTCGTATACATTGGTAATAATAAAAATAATATCACGACGCACGATAGTATATTGATTCACCATATTCACATTGTTTTATTGTATAATAGATGTAAACACTTTCAATATTTTTTCTTCTTCTCCATCACAGAATGTTAGGTTACTTAATCACTAAGAAACTAAGTTAAAATACTATTAATTAATGACACGTATTTTGTATACATTGGAAACAATAAAATTATATAACGACTCTCGATAGTATATTTATTCACCATATTCATATTGTATTATTGTATAATAGATGTAAACAATTTCAATATTTTTATTCTTCTCCATCACGACATTTTAAGTTACTTCATCACTAAGAAACTAAGTTACTAGACTATTAATTAATGATACATATTTCATATACACCAGTAAAAATTAAAATTATTCAACGACTCTAGATAGTATATTTATTCACCATATTCACATCATATTATGGTAGAATAGATGTAAACAATTTCAATATTTTTCTTCTTCTCCATCACCAAATTTTAGGTTACTACATCACTAGGAAACTAAGTTAAAAGACTGTTAATTAATGAAACATATTTCATATACATTGGTAATAATTAAAATTATATAACGACTCTTGATAGTATATTTATTCACAATATTCAAATTGTATTATGGTATAATAGATGTAAACAATTTAAATATTTTTCTTCTTCTCCATCCCCAAATATTAGGTTACTTCATCATTAAGAAACTAAACGAAAAGACTATTAATTAATGACACATATTTCATATACATAGGTAATAATTAAAATTATATAAGGAGGCTCGATAGTATATTTATTCACCATATTCACTTTGTATTATGGTATAATAGATGTAAACAATTTCAATATTTTTCTTCTTCTCCATCACAGAATTTTAGGTTACTTCATCCCCAAGAAACCTAATTAAAATACTATTAATTAATGACACATATTTCATATACATTGGTAACAATTAAAAGTATATAACCACTCTCGATAGTATATTTATTCACCATATTCACATTGTATTATGGTATAATATATGTACACAATTTAATATTTTTCTTCTTCTCCATCACCAAATTTTAGGTTACTTCATCATTAAGAAACTAAATTAAAAGACTATTGATTAATGACACATATTTCGTATACATTGGTAATAATAAAAATGATATCACGACGCACGATAGTATATTGATTCACCATATTCACATTGTTTTATTGTATAATAGATGTAAACACTTTCAATATTTTTTCTTCTTCTCCATCACAGAATGTTAGGTTACTTAATCACTAAGAAACTAAGTTAAAATACTATTAATTGATGACACGTATTTTATATACATTGGAAACAATAAAATTATATAACGACTCTCGATAGTATATTTATTCACCATATTCATATTGTATTTTTGTATAATAGATGTAAACAATTTCAATATTTTTATTCTTCTCCATCACGACATTTTAAGTTACTTCATCACTAAGAGACTAAGTTAAAAGACTATTAATTAATGAAACATATTTCATATACACCAGTAACAATTAAAATTATTTAACGACTCTTGATAGTATATTTATTGACCATATTTACATCATATTATGGTAGAATAGATGTAAACAATTTCAATATTTTTCTTCTTCTCCATCACCAAATTTTAGGTTACTACATCACTAGGAAACTAAGTTAAAAGACTGTTAATTAATGAAACATATTTCATATACATTGGTAATAATTAAAATTATATAACGATGCTTGATAGTATATTTATTCACAATATTCACATTGTATTATGGTATAATAGATGTAAACAATTCAAATATTTTTCTTCTTCTCCATCCCCAAATATTAGGTTACTTCATCATTAAGAAACTAAATGAAAAGACTATTAATTAATGACACATATTTCATATACATTGGTAATAATTAAAATTATATAAGGAGGCTCGATAGTATATTTATTCACCATATTCACTTTGTATAATGGTATAATAGATGTAAAAAATTTCAATATTTTTCTTCTTCTCCATCACAGAATTTTAGGTTACTTCATCCCCAAGAAACATAGTTAAAATACTATTAATTAATGACACATATTTCATATACATTGGTAATAATTAAAATTATATTACCACTCTCGATAGTATATTTATTCACCATATTCACATTGTATTATGGTATAATAGATGTAAACAATTTAATATTTTTCTTCTTCTCCATCACCAAATTTTAGGTTACTTCATCATTAAGAAACTAAATTAAAAGACTATTGATTAATGACACATATTTCGTATACATTGGTAATAATAAAAATTATATCATGACGCACGATAGTATATTGATTCACCATATTCACATTTTTTTATTGTATAATAGATGTAAACACTTTAAATATTTTTTCTTCTTCTCCATCACAGAATGTTAGGTTACTTCATCATTAAGAAACTAAATGAAAAGACTATTAATTAATGACACATATTTCATATACATTGGTAATAATTAAAATTATATAAGGAGGCTCGATAGTATATTTATTCACCATATTCACTTTGTATTATGGTATAATAGATGTAAACAATTTAATATTTTTCTTCCTCTCCATCACGACATTTTAGGTTACTTCATCATTAAGAAACTAAATTAAAAGACTATTGATTAATGACACATATTTCGTATACATTGGTAATAATAAAAATAATATCACGACGCACGATAGTATATTGATTCACCATATTCACATTGTTTTATTGTATAATAGATGTAAACACTTTCAATATTTTTTCTTCTTCTCCATCACAGAATGTTAGGTTACTTAATCACTAAGAAACTAAGTTAAAATACTATTAATTAATGACACGTATTTTATATACATTGGAAACAATAAAATTATATAACGACTCTCGATAGTATATTTATTCACCATATTCATATTGTATTATTGTATACTAGATGTAAACAATTTCAATATTTTTATTCTTTTCCATCACGACATTTTAAGTTACTTCATCACTAAGAGACTAAGTTAAAAGACTATTAATTAATGAAACATATTTCATATACACCAGTAACAATTAAAATTATTTAACGACTCTTGATAGTATATTTATTGACCATATTTACATCATATTATGGTAGAATAGATGTAAACAATTTCAATATTTTTCTTCTTCTCCATCACCAAATTTTAGGTTACTACATCACTAGGAAACTAAGTTAAAAGACTGTTAATTAATGAAACATATTTCATATACATTGGTAATAATTAAAATTATATAACGATGCTTGATAGTATATTTATTCACAATATTCACATTGTATTATGGTATAATAGATGTAAACAATTCAAATATTTTTCTTCTTCTCCATCCCCAAATATTAGGTTACTTCATCATTAAGAAACTAAATGAAAAGACTATTAATTAATGACACATATTTCATATACATTGGTAATAATTAAAATTATATAAGGAGGCTCGATAGTATATTTATTCACCATATTAACTTTGTATAATGGTATAATAGATGTAAAAAATTTCAATATTTTTCTTCTTCTCCATCACAGAATTTTAGGTTACTTCATCCCCAAGAAACATAGTTAAAATACTATTAATTAATGACACATATTTCATATACATTGGTAACAATTAAAATTATATTACCACTCTCGATAGTATATTTATTCACCATATTCACATTGTATTATGGTATAATAGATGTAAACAATTTAATATTTTTCTTCTTCTCCATCACCAAATTTTAGGTTACTTCATCATTAAGAAACTAAATTAAAAGACTATTGATTAATGACACATATTTCGTATACATTGGTAATAATAAAAATTATATCATGACGCACGATAGTATATTGATTCACCATATTCACATTGTTTTATTGTATAATAGATGTAAACACTTTCAATATTTTTTCTTCTTCTCCATCACAGAATGTTAGGTTACTTAATCACTAAGAAACTAAGTTAAAATACTATTAATTAATGACACGTATTTTATATACATTGGAAACAATAAAATTATATAACGACTCTCGATAGTATATTTATTCACCATATTCATATTGTATTATTGTATACTAGATGTAAACAATTTCAATATTTTTATTCTTTTCCATCACGACATTTTAAGTTACTTCATCACTAAGAGACTAAGTTAAAAGACTATTAATTAATGAAACATATTTCATATACACCAGTAACAATTAAAATTATTTAACGACTCTTGATAGTATATTTATTGACCATATTTACATCATATTATGGTAGAATAGATGTAAACAATTTCAATATTTTTCTTCTTCTCCATCACCAAATTTTAGGTTACTACATCACTAGGAAACTAAGTTAAAAGACTGTTAATTAATGAAACATATTTCATATACATTGGTAATAATTAAAATTATATAACGATGCTTGATAGTATATTTATTCACAATATTCACATTGTATTATGGTATAATAGATGTAAACAATTCAAATATTTTTCTTCTTCTCCATCCCCAAATATTAGGTTACTTCATCATTAAGAAACTAAATGAAAAGACTATTAATTAATGACACATATTTCATATACATTGGTAATAATTAAAATTATATAAGGAGGCTCGATAGTATATTTATTCACCATATTAACTTTGTATAATGGTATAATAGATGTAAAAAATTTCAATATTTTTCTTCTTCTCCATCACAGAATTTTAGGTTACTTCATCCCCAAGAAACATAGTTAAAATACTATTAATTAATGACACATATTTCATATACATTGGTAACAATTAAAATTATATTACCACTCTCGATAGTATATTTATTCACCATATTCACATTGTATTATGGTATAATAGATGTAAACAATTTAATATTTTTCTTCTTCTCCATCACCAAATTTTAGGTTACTTCATCATTAAGAAACTAAATTAAAAGACTATTGATTAATGACACATATTTCGTATACATTGGTAATAATAAAAATTATATCATGACGCACGATAGTATATTGATTCACCATATTCACATTGTTTTATTGTATAATAGATGTAAACACTTTCAATATTTTTTCTTCTTCTCCATCACAGAATGTTAGGTTACTTCATCATTAAGAAACTAAATGAAAAGACTATTAATTAATGACACATATTTCATATACATTGGTAATAATTAAAATTATATAAGGAGGCTCGATAGTATATTTATTCACCATATTGACTTTGTATTATGGTATAATAGATGTAAACAATTTAATATTTTTCTTCCTCTCCATCACGACATTTTAGGTTACTTCATCATTAAGAAACTAAATTAAAAGACTATTGATTAATGACACATATTTCGTATACATTGGTAATAATAAAAATAATATCACGACGCACGATAGTATATTGATTCACCATATTCACATTGTTTTATTGTATAATAGATGTAAACACTTTCAATATTTTTTCTTCTTCTCCATCACAGAATGTTAGGTTACTTAATCACTAAGAAACTAAGTTAAAATACTATTAATTAATGACACGTATTTTATATACATTGGAAACAATAAAATTATATAACGACTCTCGATAGTATATTTATTCACCATATTCATATTGTATTATTGTATACTAGATGTAAACAATTTCAATATTTTTATTCTTCTCCATCACGACATTTTAAGTTACTTCATCACTAAGAAACTAAGTTACTAGACTATTAATTAATGATACATATTTCATATACACCAGTAACAATTAAAATTATTTAACGACTCTAGATAGTATATTTATTCACCATATTCACATCATATTATGGTAGAATAGATGTAAACAATTTCAATATTTTTCTTCTTCTCCATCACCAAATTTTAGGTTACTACATCTCTAGGAAACTAAGTTAAAAGACTGTTAATTAATGAAACATATTTCATATACATTGGTAATAATTAAAATTATATAACGACTCTTGATAGTATATTTATTCACAATATTCACATTGTATTATGGTATAATAGATGTAAACAATTTAAATATTTTTCTTCTTCTCCATCCCCAAATATTAGGTTACTTCATCATTAAGAAACTAAACGAAAAGACTATTAATTAATGACACATATTTCATATACATAGGTAATAATTAAAATTATATAAGGAGGCTCGATAGTATATTTATTCACCATATTCACTTTGTATTATGGTATAATAGATGTAAACAATTTCAATATTTTTCTTCTTCTCCATCACAGAATTTTAGGTTACTTCATCCCCAAGAAACCTAGTTAAAATACTATTAATTAATGACACATATTTCATATACATTGGTAACAATTAAAATTATATAACCACTCTCGATAGTATATTTATTCACCATATTCACATTGTATTATGGTATAATATATGTACACAATTTAATATTTTTCTTCTTCTCCATCACCAAATTTTAGGTTACTTCATCATTAAGAAACTAAATTAAAAGACTATTGATTAATGACACATATTTCGTATACATTGGTAATAATAAAAATGATATCACGACGCACGATAGTATATTGATTCACCATATTCACATTGTTTTATTGTATAATAGATGTAAACACTTTCAATATTTTTTCTTCTTCTCCATCCCAGAATGTTAGGTTACTTAATCACTAAGAAACTAAGTTAAAATACTATTAATTGATGACACGTATTTTATATACATTGGAAACAATAAAATTATATAACGACTCTCGATAGTATATTTATTCACCATATTCATATTGTATTATTGTATACTAGATGTAAACAATTTCAATATTTTTATTCTTCTCCATCACGACATTTTAAGTTACTTCATCACTAAGAAACTAAGTTACTAGACTATTAATTAATGATACATATTTCATATACACCAGTAACAATTAAAATTATTTAACGACTCTAGATAGTATATTTATTCACCATATTCACATCATATTATGGTAGAATAGATGTAAACAATTTCAATATTTTTCTTCTTCTCCATCACCAAATTTTAGGTTACTACATCACTAGGAAACTAAGTTAAAAGACTGTTAATTAATGAAACATATTTCATATACATTGGTAATAATTAAAATTATATAACGACTCTTGATAGTATATTTATTCACAATATTCACATTGTATTATGGTATAATAGATGTAAACAATTTAAATATTTTTCTTCTTCTCCATCCCCAAATATTAGGTTACTTCATCATTAAGAAACTAAACGAAAAGACTATTAATTAATGACACATATTTCATATACATAGGTAATAATTAAAATTATATAAGGAGGCTCGATAGTATATTTATTCACCATATTCACTTTGTATTATGGTATAATAGATGTAAACAATTTCAATATTTTTCTTCTTCTCCATCACAGAATTTTAGGTTACTTCATCCCCAAGAAACCTAGTTAAAATACTATTAATTAATGACACATATTTCATATACATTGGTAACAATTAAAATTATATAACCACTCTCGATAGTATATTTATTCACCATATTCACATTGTATTATGGTATAATATATGTACACAATTTAATATTTTTCTTCTTCTCCATCACCAAATTTTAGGTTACTTCATCATTAAGAAACTAAATTAAAAGACTATTGATTAATGACACATATTTCGTATACATTGGTAATAATAAAAATGATATCACGACGCACGATAGTTTATTGATTCACCATATTCACATTGTTTTATTGTATAATAGATGTAAACACTTTCAATATTTTTTCTTCTTCTCCATCCCAGAATGTTAGGTTACTTAATCACTAAGAAACTAAGTTAAAATACTATTAATTGATGACACATATTTTATATACATTGGAAACAATAAAATTATATAACGACTCTCGATAGTATATTTATTCACCATATTCATATTGTATTTTTGTATAATAGATGTAAACAATTTCAATATTTTTATTCTTCTCCATCACGACATTTTAAGTTACTTCATCACTAAGAGACTAAGTTAAAAGACTATTAATTAATGAACCATATTTCATATACACCAGTAACAATTAAAATTATTTAACGACTCTTGATAGTATATTTATTGACCATATTTACATCATATTATGGTAGAATAGATGTAAACAATTTCAATATTTTTCTTCTTCTCCATCACCAAATTTTAGGTTACTACATCACTAGGAAACTAAGTTAAAAGACTGTTAATTAATGAAACATATTTCATATACATTGGTAATAATTAAAATTATATAACGATGCTTGATAGTATATTTATTCACAATATTCACATTGTATTATGGTATAATAGATGTAAACAATTCAAATATTTTTCTTCTTCTCCATCCCCAAATATTAGGTTACTTCATCATTAAGAAACTAAATGAAAAGACTATAAATTAATGACACATATTTCATATACATTGGTAATAATTAAAATTATATAAGGAGGCTCGATAGTATATTTATTCACCATATTAACTTTGTATAATGGTATAATAGATGTAAAAAATTTCAATATTTTTCTTCTTCTCCATCACAGAATTTTAGGTTACTTCATCCCCAAGAAACATAGTTAAAATACTATTAATTAATGACACATATTTCATATACATTGGTAACAATTAAAATTATATTACCACTCTCGATAGTATATTTATTCACCATATTCACATTGTATTATGGTATAATAGATGTAAACAATTTAATATTTTTCTTCTTCTCCATCACCAAATTTTAGGTTACTTCATCATTAAGAAACTAAATTAAAAGACTATTGATTAATGACACATATTTCGTATACATTGGTAATAATAAAAATTATATCATGACGCACGATAGTATATTGATTCACCATATTCACATTGTTTTATTGTATAATAGATGTAAACACTTTCAATATTTTTTCTTCTTCTCCATCACAGAATGTTAGGTTACTTCATCATTAAGAAACTAAATGAAAAGACTATTAATTAATGACACATATTTCATATACATTGGTAATAATTAAAATTATATAAGGAGGCTCGATAGTATATTTATTCACCATATTCACTTTGTATTATGGTATAATAGATGTAAACAATTTAATATTTTTCTTCCTCTCCATCACGACATTTTAGGTTACTTCATCATTAAGAAACTAAATTAAAAGACTATTGATTAATGACACATATTTCGTATACATTGGTAATAATAAAAATAATATCACGACGCACGATAGTATATTGATTCACCATATTCACATTGTTTTATTGTATAATAGATGTAAACACTTTCAATATTTTTTCTTCTTCTCCATCACAGAATGTTAGGTTACTTAATCACTAAGAAACTAAGTTAAAATACTATTAATTAATGACACGTATTTTATATACATTGGAAACAATAAAATTATATAACGACTCTCGATAGTATATTTATTCACCATATTCATATTTTATTATTGTATACTAGATGTAAACAATTTCAATATTTTTATTCTTCTCCATCACGACATTTTAAGTTACTTCATCACTAAGAAACTAAGTTACTAGACTATTAATTAATGATACATATTTCATATACACCAGTAACAATTAAAATTATTTAACGACTCTAGATAGTATATTTATTCACCATATTCACATCATATTATGGTAGAATAGATGTAAACAATTTCAATATTTTTCTTCTTCTCCATCACCAAATTTTAGGTTACTACATCTCTAGGAAACTAAGTTAAAAGACTGTTAAATAATGAAACATATTTCATATACATTGGTAATAATTAAAATTATATAACGACTCTTGATAGTATATTTATTCACAATATTCACATTGTATTATGGTATAATAGATGTAAAAAATTTAAATATTTTTCTTCTTCTCCATCCCCAAATATTAGGTTACTTCATCATTAAGAAACTAAACGAAAAGACTATTAATTAATGACACATATTTCATATACATAGGTAATAATTAAAATTATATAAGGAGGCTCGATAGTATATTTATTCACCATATTCACTTTGTATTATGGTATAATAGATGTAAACAATTTCAATATTTTTCTTCTTCTCCATCACAGAATTTTAGGTTACTTCATCCCCAAGAAACCTAGTTAAAATACTATTAATTAATGACACATATTTCATATACATTGGTAACAATTAAAATTATATAACCACTCTCGATAGTATATTTATTCACCATATTCACATTGTATTATGGTATAATATATGTACACAATTTAATATTTTTCTTCTTCTCCATCACCAAATTTTAGGTTACTTCATCATTAAGAAACTAAATTAAAAGACTATTGATTAATGACACATATTTCGTATACATTGGTAATAATAAAAATGATATCACGACGCACGATAGTATATTGATTCACCATATTCACATTGTTTTATTGTATAATAGATGTAAACACTTTCAATATTTTTTCTTCTTCTCCATCCCAGAATGTTAGGTTACTTAATCACTAAGAAACTAAGTTAAAATACTATTAATTGATGACACGTATTTTATATACATTGGAAACAATAAAATTATATAACGACTCTCGATAGTATATTTATTCACCATATTCATATTGTATTATTGTATACTAGATGTAAACAATTTCAATATTTTTATTCTTCTCCATCACGACATTTTAAGTTACTTCATCACTAAGAAACTAAGTTACTAGACTATTAATTAATGATACATATTTCATATACACCAGTAACAATTAAAATTATTTAACGACTCTAGATAGTATATTTATTCACCATATTCACATCATATTATGGTAGAATAGATGTAAACAATTTCAATATTTTTCTTCTTCTCCATCACCAAATTTTAGGTTACTACATCTCTAGGAAACTAAGTTAAAAGACTGTTAAATAATGAAACATATTTCATATACATTGGTAATAATTAAAATTATATAACGACTCTTGATAGTATATTTATTCACAATATTCACATTGTATTATGGTATAATAGATGTAAACAATTTAAATATTTTTCTTCTTCTCCATCCCCAAATATTAGGTTACTTCATCATTAAGAAACTAAACGAAAAGACTATTAATTAATGACACATATTTCATATACATAGGTAATAATTAAAATTATATAAGGAGGCTCGATAATATATTTATTCACCATATTCACTTTGTATTATGGTATAATAGATGTAAACAATTTCAATATTTTTCTTCTTCTCCATCACAGAATTTTAGGTTACTTCATCCCCAAGAAACCTAGTTAAAATACTATTAATTAATGACACATATTTCATATACATTGGTAACAATTAAAATTATATAACCACTCTCGATAGTATATTTATTCACCATATTCACATTGTATTATGGTATAATATATGTACACAATTTAATATTTTTCTTCTTCTCCATCACCAAATTTTAGGTTACTTCATCATTAAGAAACTAAATTAAAAGACTATTGATTAATGACACATATTTCGTATACATTGGTAATAATAAAAATGATATCACGACGCACGATAGTATATTGATTCACCATATTCACATTGTTTTATTGTATAATAGATGTAAACACTTTCAATATTTTTTCTTCTTCTCCATCCCAGAATGTTAGGTTACTTAATCACTAAGAAACTAAGTTAAAATACTATTAATTGATGACACATATTTTATATACATTGGAAACAATAAAATTATATAACGACTCTCGATAGTATATTTATTCACCATATTCATATTGTATTTTTGTATAATAGATGTAAACAATTTCAATATTTTTATTCTTCTCCATCACGACATTTTAAGTTACTTCATCACTAAGAGACTAAGTTAAAAGACTATTAATTAATGAACCATATTTCATATACACCAGTAACAATTAAAATTATTTAACGACTCTTGATAGTATATTTATTGACCATATTTACATCATATTATGGTAGAATAGATGTAAACAATTTCAATATTTTTCTTCTTCTCCATCACCAAATTTTAGGTTACTACATCACTAGGAAACTAAGTTAAAAGACTGTTAATTAATGAAACATATTTCATATACATTGGTAATAATTAAAATTATATAACGATGCTTGATAGTATATTTATTCACAATATTCACATTGTATTATGGTATAATAGATGTAAACAATTCAAATATTTTTCTTCTTCTCCATCCCCAAATATTAGGTTACTTCATCATTAAGAAACTAAATGAAAAGACTATAAATTAATGACACATATTTCATATACATTGGTAATAATTAAAATTATATAAGGAGGCTCGATAGTATATTTATTCACCATATTAACTTTGTATAATGGTATAATAGATGTAAAAAATTTCAATATTTTTCTTCTTCTCCATCACAGAATTTTAGGTTACTTCATCCCCAAGAAACATAGTTAAAATACTATTAATTAATGACACATATTTCATATACATTGGTAACAATTAAAATTATATTACCACTCTCGATAGTATATTTATTCACCATATTCACATTGTATTATGGTATAATAGATGTAAACAATTTAATATTTTTCTTCTTCTCCATCACCAAATTTTAGGTTACTTCATCATTAAGAAACTAAATTAAAAGACTATTGATTAATGACACATATTTCGTATACATTGGTAATAATAAAAATTATATCATGACGCACGATAGTATATTGATTCACCATATTCACATTGTTTTATTGTATAATAGATGTAAACACTTTCAATATTTTTTCTTCTTCTCCATCACAGAATGTTAGGTTACTTCATCATTAAGAAACTAAATGAAAAGACTATTAATTAATGACACATATTTCATATACATTGGTAATAATTAAAATTATATAAGGAGGCTCGATAGTATATTTATTCACCATATTCACTTTGTATTATGGTATAATAGATGTAAACAATTTAATATTTTTCTTCCTCTCCATCACGACATTTTAGGTTACTTCATCATTAAGAAACTAAATTAAAAGACTATTGATTAATGACACATATTTCGTATACATTGGTAATAATAAAAATAATATCACGACGCACGATAGTATATTGATTCACCATATTCACATTGTTTTATTGTATAATAGATGTAAACACTTTCAATATTTTTTCTTCTTCTCCATCACAGAATGTTAGGTTACTTAATCACTAAGAAACTAAGTTAAAATACTATTAATTAATGACACGTATTTTATATACATTGGAAACAATAAAATTATATAACGACTCTCGATAGTATATTTATTCACCATATTCATATTTTATTATTGTATACTAGATGTAAACAATTTCAATATTTTTATTCTTCTCCATCACGATATTTTAAGTTACTTCATCACTAAGAAACTAAGTTACTAGACTATTAATTAATGATACATATTTCATATACACCAGTAACAATTAAAATTATTTAACGACTCTAGATAGTATATTTATTCACCATATTCACATCATATTATGGTAGAATAGATGTAAACAATTTCAATATTTTTCTTCTTCTCCATCACCAAATTTTAGGTTACTACATCTCTAGGAAACTAAGTTAAAAGACTGTTAAATAATGAAACATATTTCATATACATTGGTAATAATTAAAATTATATAACGACTCTTGATAGTATATTTATTCACAATATTCACATTGTATTATGGTATAATAGATGTAAAAAATTTAAATATTTTTCTTCTTCTCCATCCCCAAATATTAGGTTACTTCATCATTAAGAAACTAAACGAAAAGACTATTAATTAATGACACATATTTCATATACATAGGTAATAATTAAAATTATATAAGGAGGCTCGATAGTATATTTATTCACCATATTCACTTTGTATTATGGTATAATAGATGTAAACAATTTCAATATTTTTCTTCTTCTCCATCACAGAATTTTAGGTTACTTCATCCCCAAGAAACCTAGTTAAAATACTATTAATTAATGACACATATTTCATATACATTGGTAACAATTAAAATTATATAACCACTCTCGATAGTATATTTATTCACCATATTCACATTGTATTATGGTATAATATATGTACACAATTTAATATTTTTCTTCTTCTCCATCACCAAATTTTAGGTTACTTCATCATTAAGAAACTAAATTAAAAGACTATTGATTAATGACACATATTTCGTATACATTGGTAATAATAAAAATGATATCACGACGCACGATAGTATATTGATTCACCATATTCACATTGTTTTATTGTATAATAGATGTAAACACTTTCAATATTTTTTCTTCTTCTCCATCCCAGAATGTTAGGTTACTTAATCACTAAGAAACTAAGTTAAAATACTATTAATTGATGACACGTATTTTATATACATTGGAAACAATAAAATTATATAACGACTCTCGATAGTATATTTATTCACCATATTCATATTGTATTATTGTATACTAGATGTAAACAATTTCAATATTTTTATTCTTCTCCATCACGACATTTTAAGTTACTTCATCACTAAGAAACTAAGTTACTAGACTATTAATTAATGATAGATATTTCATATACACCAGTAACAATTAAAATTATTTAACGACTCTAGATAGTATATTTATTCACCATATTCACATCATATTATGGTAGAATAGATGTAAACAATTTCAATATTTTTCTTCTTCTCCATCACCAAATTTTAGGTTATTACATCACTAGGAAACTAAGTTAAAAGACTGTTAATTAATGAAACATATTTCATATACATTGGTAATAATTAAAATTATATAACGACTCTTGATAGTATATTTATTCACAATATTCACATTGTATTATGGTATAATAGATGTAAACAATTTAAATATTTTTCTTCTTCTCCATCCCCAAATATTAGGTTACTTCATCATTAAGAAACTAAACGAAAAGACTATTAATTAATGACACATATTTCATATACATAGGTAATAATTAAAATTATATAAGGAGGCTCGATAGTATATTTATTCACCAAATTTTAGCTTACTTCATCATTAAGAAACTAAATTAAAAGACTATTGATTAATGACACATATTTCATATACCTTGGTAATAATAAAAATTATATCACGACGCACGATAGTATATTGATTCACCATATTCACATTGTTTTATTGTATAATAGATGTAAGCAATTTCAATATTTTTCTTCTTCTCCATCACCAAATTTTAGGTTACTACATCACTAGGAAACTAAGTTAAAAGACTGTTAATTAATGAAACATATTTCATATACATTGGTAATAATTAAAATTATATAACGATGCTTGATAATATATTTATTCACCATATTCACATTGTATTATGGTATAATAGATGTACCCAATTTCAATATTTTTATTCATCTCCATCACCAAATTTTAGGTAACTACATAACTAAGAAACTAAGTTAAATGACTATTAATTAACGACGCATATTTCATATACATTGGTAATAATTAAAATTATATAACGAGACTCGATAGTATATTTATGACCCATATTCACATTGTATTATGGTATAATAGATGTAAACAATTTAATATTTTTCTTCTTCTCCATCACCAAATTTTAGCATACTTCATCATTAAGAAACTAAATTAAAAGGCTATTGATTAATGACACATATTTCGTATAAATTGGTAATAATAAAAATTATATCACGACGTACGATAGTATATTGATTCACCATATTCACATTGTTTTATTGTATAATAGATGTAAGCAATTTCAATATTTTTCTTCTTCTCCATCACCAAATTTTAGGTTACTACATCACTAGGAAACTAAGTTAAAAGACTCTTAATTAATGAAACATATTTAATATAAATTGGTAATAATTAAAATTATATAACGATGCTTGATACTATATTTATTCACCATATTCACATTGTATTATGGTATAATATATGTACCCAATTTCAAAATTTTTATTCATCTCCATCACCAAATTTTAGGTAACTACATAACTAAGAAACTAAGTTAAATGACTATTAATTAACGACGCATATTTCATATACATTGGTAATAATTAAAATTATATAACGAGGCTCGATAGTATATTTATTCACCATATTCACATTGTATTATGGTATAATAGATGTAAACAATTTAATATTTTTCTTCTTCTCCATCACCAAATTTTAGCTTACTTCATCATTAAGAAACTAATTTAAAAGACTATTGATTAATGACACATATTTCGTATACATTGGTAATAATAAAAATTATATCACGACGCACGATAGTATATTGATTCACCATATTCACATTTTTTTATTGTATAATAGATGTAAACAATTTGAATGTTTTTCTTCTTCTCCATCACCAAATTTTAGGTTACTACATCACTAGGAAACTAAGTTAAAAGACTGTTAATTAATGAAACATATTTCATATACATTGGTAATAATTAAAATTATATAACGATGCTTGATAATATATTTATTCACCATATTCACATTGTATTATGGTATAATAGATGTACCCAATTTCAATATTTTTATTCATCTCCATCACCAAATTTTAGGTAACTACATAACTAAGAAACTAAGTTAAATGACTATTAATTAACGACGCATATTTCATATACATTGGTAATAATTAAAATTATATAACGAGGCTCGATAGTATATTTATTCACCATATTCACATTGTATTATGGTATAATAGATGTAAACAATTTAATATTTTTCTTCTTCTCCATCACCAAATTTTAGCATACTTCATCATTAAGAAACTAAATTAAAAGGCTATTGATTAATGACACATATTTCGTATAAATTGGTAATAATAAAAATTATATCACGACGTACGATAGTATATTGATTCACCATATTCACATTGTTTTATTGTATAATAGATGTAAGCAATTTCAATATTTTTCTTCTTCTCCATCACCAAATTTTAGGTTACTACATCACTAGGAAACTAAGTTAAAAGACTCTTAATTAATGAAACATATTTAATATAAATTGGTAATAATTAAAATTATATAACGATGCTTGATACTATATTTATTCACCATATTCACATTGTATTGTGGTATAATATATGTACCCAATTTCAAAATTTTTATTCATCTCCATCACCAAATTTTAGGTAACTACATAACTAAGAAACTAAGTTAAATGACTATTAATTAACGACGCATATTTCATATACATTGGTAATAATTAAAATTATATAACGAGGCTCGATAGTATATTTATTCACCATATTCACATTGTATTATGGTATAATAGATGTAAACAATTTAATATTTTTCTTCTTCTCCATCACCAAATTTTAGCTTACTTCATCATTAAGAAACTAATTTAAAAGACTATTGATTAATGACACATATTTCGTATACATTGGTAATAATAAAAATTATATCACGACGCACGATAGTATATTGATTCACCATATTCACATTTTTTTATTGTATAATAGATGTAAACAATTTGAATGTTTTTCTTCTTCTCCATCACCAAATTTTAGGTTACTACATCACTAGGAAACTAAGTTAAAAGACTGTTAATTAATGAAACATATTTCATATACATTGGTAATAATTAAAATTATATAACGATGGTTGATAATATATTTATTCACCATATTCACATTGTATTATGGTATAATAGATGTACCCAATTTCAATATTTTTATTCATCTCCATCACCAAATTTTAGGTAACTACATAACTAATTAACTAAGTTAAATGACTATTAATTAACGACGCATATTTCATATACATTGGTAATAATTAAAATTATATAACGAGGCTCGATAGTATATTTATTCACCATATTCACATTGTATTATGGTATAATAGATGTAAACAATTTAATATTTTTCTTCTTCTCCATCACCAAATTTTAGCATACTTCATCATTAAGAAACTAAATTAAAAGGCTATTGATTAATGACACATATTTCGTATAAATTGGTAATAATAAAAATTATATCACGACGTACGATAGTATATTAATTCACCATATTCACATTGTTTTATTGTATAATAGATGTAAGCAATTTCAATATTTTTCTTCTTCTCCATCACCAAATTTTAGGTTACTACATCACTAGGAAACTAAGTTAAAAGACTCTTAATTAATGAAACATATTTAATATAAATTGGTAATAATTAAAATTATATAACGATGCTTGATACTATATTTATTCACCATATTCACATTGTATTATGGTATAATATATGTACCCAATTTCAAAATTTTTATTCATCTCCATCACCAAATTTTAGGTAACTACATAACTAAGAAACTAAGTTAAATGACTATTAATTAACGACGCATATTTCATATACATTGGTAATAATTAAAATTATATAACGAGGCTCGATAGTATATTTATTCACCATATTCACATTGTATTATGGTATAATAGATGTAAACAATTTAATATTTTTCTTCTTCTCCATCACCAAATTTTAGCTTACTTCATCATTAAGAAACTAATTTAAAAGACTATTGATTAATGACACATATTTCGTATACATTGGTAATAATAAAAATTATATCATGACGCACGATAGTATATTGATTCACCATATTCACATTTTTTTATTGTATAATAGATGTAAACAATTTGAATGTTTTTCTTCTTCTCCATCACCAAATTTTAGGTTACTACATCACTAGGAAACTAAGTTAAAAGACTGTTAATTAATGAAACATATTTCATATACATTGGTAATAATTAAAATTATATAACGATGCTTGATAATATATTTATTCACCATATTCACATTGTATTATGGTATAATAGATGTACCCAATTTCAATATTTTTATTCATCTCCATCACCAAATTTTAGGTAACTACATAACTAAGAAATTAAGTTAAATGACTATTAATTAACGACGCATATTTCATATACATTGTTAGTAATTAAAATTATATAACGAGGCTCGATAGTATATTTATTCACCATATTCACATTGTATTATGGTATAATAGATGTAAACAATTTAATATTTTTCTTCTTCTCCATCACCAAATTTAGCATACTTCATCATTAAGAAACTAAATTAAAAGGCTATTGATTAATGACACATATTTCGTATAAATTGGTAATAATAAAAATTATATCACGACGTACGATAGTATATTGATTCACCATATTCACATTGTTTTATTGTATAATAGATGTAAGCAATTTCAATATTTTTCTTCTTCTCCATCACCAAATTTTAGGTTACTACATCACAAGGAAACAAAGTTAAAAGATACTTAATTAATGAAACATATTTAATATAAATTGGTAATAATTAAAATTATATAACGATGCTTGATACTATATTTATTCACCATATTCACATTGTATTATGGTATAATATATGTACCCAATTTCAAAATTTTTATTCATCTCCATCACCAAATTTTAGGTAACTACATAACTAGAAACTAAGTTAAATGACTATTAATTAACGACGCATATTTCATATACATTGGTAATAATTAAAATTATATAACGAGGCTCGATAGTATATTTATTCACCATATTCACATTGTATTATGGTATAATAGATGTAAACAATTTAATATTTTTCTTCTTCTCCATCACCAAATTTTAGCTTACTTCATCATTAAGAAACTAATTTAAAAGACTATTGATTAATGACACATATTTCGTATACATTGGTAATAATAAAAATTATATCACGACGCACGATAGTATATTGATTCACCATATTCACATTTTTTTATTGTATAATAGATGTAAACAATTTGAATGTTTTTCTTCTTCTCCATCACCAAATTTTAGGTTACTACATCACTAGGAAACTAAGTTAAAAGACTGTTAATTAATGAAACATATTTCATATACATTGGTAATAATTAAAATTATATAACGATGGTTTGATAATATATTTATTCACCATATTCACATTGTATTATGGTATAATAGATGTACCCAATTTCAATATTTTTATTCATCTCCATCACCAAATTTTAGGTAACTACATAACTAATTAACTAAGTTAAATGACTATTAATTAACGACGCATATTTCATATACATTGGTAATAATTAAAATTATATAACGAGGCTCGATAGTATATTTATTCACCATATTCACATTGTATTATGGTATAAATAGATGTAAACAATTTAATATTTTTCTTCTTCTCCATCACCAAATTTTAGCATACTTCATCATTAAGAAACTAAATTAAAAGGCTATTGATTAATGACACATATTTCGTATAAATTGGTAATAATAAAAATTATATCACGACGTACGATAGTATATTAATTCACCATATTCACATTGTTTTATTGTATAATAGATGTAAGCAATTTCAATATTTTTCTTCTTCTCCATCACCAAATTTTAGGTTACTACATCACTAGGAAACTAAGTTAAAAGACTCTTAATTAATGAAACATATTTAATATAAATTGGTAATAATTAAAATTATATAACGATGCTTGATACTATATTTATTCACCATATTCACATTGTATTATGGTATAATATATGTACCCAATTTCAAAATTTTTATTCATCTCCATCACCAAATTTTAGGTAACTACATAACTAAGAAACTAAGTTAAATGACTATTAATTAACGACGCATATTTCATATACATTGGTAATAATTAAAATTATATAACGAGGCTCGATAGTATATTTATTCACCATATCACATTGTATTATGGTATAATAGATGTAAACAGTTTAATATTTTTCTTCTTCTCCATCACCAAATTTTAGCTTACTTCATCATTAAGAAACTAATTTAAAAGACTATTGATTAATGACACATATTTCGTATACATTGGTAATAATAAAAATTATATCATGACGCACGATAGTATATTGATTCACCATATTCACATTTTTTTATTGTATAATAGATGTAAACAATTTGAATGTTTTTCTTCTTCTCCATCACCAAATTTTAGGTTACTACATCACTAGGAAACTAAGTTAAAAGACTGTTAATTAATGAAACATATTTCATATACATTGGTAATAATTAAAATTATATAACGATGCTTGATAATATATTTATTCACCATATTCACATTGTATTATGGTATAATAGATGTACCCAATTTCAATATTTTTATTCATCTCCATCACCAAATTTTAGGTAACTACATAACTAAGAAATTAAGTTAAATGACTATTAATTAACGACGCATATTTCATATACATTGTTAGTAATTAAAATTATATAACGAGGCTCGATAGTATATTTATTCACCATATTCACATTGTATTATGGTATAATAGATGTAAACAATTTAATATTTTTCTTCTTCTCCATCACCAAATTTTAGCATACTTCATCATTAAGAAACTAAATTAAAAGGCTATTGATTAATGACACATATTTCGTATAAATTGGTAATAATAAAAATTATATCACGACGTACGATAGTATATTGATTCACCATATTCACATTGTTTTATTGTATAATAGATGTAAGCAATTTCAATATTTTTCTTCTTCTCCATCACCAAATTTTAGGTTACTACATCACAAGGAAACAAAGTTAAAAGATACTTAATTAATGAAAACATATTTAATAAATTGGTAATATAATTAAAATTATATAACGATGCTTGATACTATATTTATTCACCATATTCACATTGTATTATGGTATAATATATGTACCCAATTTCAAAATTTTTATTCATCTCCATCACCAAATTTTAGGTAACTACATAACTAAGAAACTAAGTTAAATGATTATTAATTAACGAGGCATATTTCATATACATTGGTAATAATTAAAATTATATAACGAGGCTCGATAGTATATTTATTCACCATATTCACATTGTATTATGGTATAATAGATGTAAACAATTTAATATTTTTCTTCTTCTCCATCACCAAATTTTAGCTTACTTCATCATTAAGAAACTAATTTAAAAGACTATTGATTAATGACACATATTTCGTATACATTGGTAATAATAAAAATTATATCACGACGCACGATAGTATATTGATTCACCATATTCACATTTTTTTATTGTATAATAGATGTAAACAATTTGAATGTTTTTCTTCTTCTCCATCACCAAATTTTAGGTTACTACATCACTAGGAAACTAAGTTAAAAGACTGTTAATTAATGAAACATATTTCATATACATTGGTAATAATTAAAATTATATAACGATGCTTGATAATATATTTATTCACCATATTCACATTGTATTATGGTATAATAGATGTACCCAATTTTAATATTTTTATTCATCTCCATCACCAAATTTTTGGTAACTACATAACTAAGAAACTAAGTTAAATGACAATTAATTAACGACGCATATTTCATATACATTGGTAATAATTAAAATTATATAACGAGGCTTGATAGTATATTTATTCACCATATTCACATTGTATTATGGTATAATAGATGTAAACAATTTAATATTTTTCTTCTTCTCCATCACCAAATTTTAGCTTACTTCATCATTAAGAAACTAAATTAAAAGACTATTGATTAATGACACATATTTCGTATACATTGGTAATAATAAAAATTATATCACGAAGCACGATAGTATATTGATTCACCGTATTCACATTGTTTTATTGTATAATAGATGTAAGTAATTTCAATATTTTTCTTCTTCTCCATCACCAAATTTTAGGTTACTACATCACTAGGAAACTTAGTTAAAACACTGTTAATTAATGAAACATATTTCATATACATTGGTAATAATTAAAATTATATAACGATGCTTGATAATATATTTATTCACCATATTCACATTGTTTTATGGTATAATAGATGTACCCAATTTCAAAATTTTTATTCATCTCCATCACCAATTTTCGGTAATTACATAACTAAGAAACTAAGTTAAATGACTATTAATTAACGACGCATATTTCATATACATTGGTAATAATTAAAATTATATAACGAGGCTCGATAGTATATTTATTCACCATATTCACATTGTATTATGGTATAATAGATGTAAACAATTTAATATTTTTCTTCTTCTCCATCACCAAATTTTAGCTTACTTCATCATTAAGAAACTAATTTAAAAGACTATTGATTAATGACACATATTTCGTATACATTGGTAATAATAAAATTATATCACGACGCACGATAGTATATTGATTCACCATATTCACATTTTTTTATTGTATAATAGATGTAAACAATTTGAATGTTTTTCTTCTTCTCCATCACCAAATTTTAGGTTACTACATCACTAGGAAACTAAGTTAAAAGACTGTTAATTAATGAAACATATTTCATATACATTGGTAATAATTAAAATTATATAACGATGCTTGATAATATATTTATTCACCATATTCACATTGTATTATGGTATAATAGATGTACCCAATTTCAATATTTTTATTCATCTCCATCACCAAATTTTAGGTAACTACATAACTAAGAAACTAAGTTAAATGACTATTAATTAACGACGCATATTTCATATACATTGGTAATAATTAAAATTATATAACGAGGCTCGATAGTATATTTATTCACCATATTCACATTGTATTATGGTATAATAGATGTAAACAATTTAATATTTTTCTTCTTCTCCATCACCAAATTTTAGCATACTTCATCATTAAGAAACTAAATTAAAAGGCTATTGATTAATGACACATATTTCGTATAAATTGGTAATAATAAAAATTATATCACGACGTACGATAGTATATTGATTCACCATATTCACATTGTTTTATTGTATAATAGATGTAAGCAATTTCAATATTTTTCTTCTTCTCCATCACCAAATTTTAGGTTACTACATCACAAGGAAACAAAGTTAAAAGACTCTTAATTAATGAAACATATTTAATATAAATTGGTAATAATTAAAATTATATAACGATGCTTGATACTATATTTATTCACCATATTCACATTGTATTATGGTATAATATATGTACCCAATTTCAAAATTTTTATTCATCTCCATCACCAAATTTAGGTAACTACATAACTAAGAAACTAAGTTAAATGACTATTAATTAACGACGCATATTTCATATACATTGGTAATAATTAAAATTATATAACGAGGCTCGATAGTATATTTATTCACCATATTCACATTGTATTATGGTATAATAGATGTAAACAATTTAATATTTTTTCTTCTTCTCCATCACCAAATTTTAGCTTACTTCATCATTAAGAAACTAATTTAAAAGACTATTGATTAATGACACATATTTCGTATACATTGGTAATAATAAAAATTATATCACGACGCACGATAGTATATTGATTCACCATATTCACATTTTTTTATTGTATAATAGATGTAAACAATTTGAATGTTTTTCTTCTTCTCCATCACCAAATTTTAGGTTACTACATCACTAGGAAACTAAGTTAAAAGACTGTTAATTAATGAAACATATTTCATATACATTGGTAATAATTATAATTATATAACGATGCTTGATAATATATTTATTCACCATATTCACATTGTATTATGGTATAATAGATGTACCCAATTTTAATATTTTTATTCATCTCCATCACCAAATTTTTGGTAACTACATAACTAAGAAACTAAGTTAAATGACAATTAATTAACGACGCATATTTCATATACATTGGTAATAATTAAAATTATATAACGAGGCTTGATAGTATATTTATTCACCATATTCACATTGTATTATGGTATAATAGATGTAAACAATTTAATATTTTTCTTCTTCTCCATCACCAAATTTTAGCTTACTTCATCATTAAGAAACTAAATTAAAAGACTATTGATTAATGACACATATTTCGTATACATTGGTAATAATAAAAATTATATCACGAAGCACGATAGTATATTGATTCACCGTATTCACATTGTTTTATTGTATAATAGATGTAAGCAATTTCAATATTTTTCTTCTTCTCCATCACCAAATTTTAGGTTACTACATCACTAGGAAACTTAGTTAAAAGACTGTTAATTAATGAAACATATTTCATATACATTGGTAATAATTAAAATTATATAACGATGCTTGATAATATATTTATTCACCATATTCACATTGTTTTATGGTATAATAGATGTACCCAATTTCAAAATTTTTATTCATCTCCATCACCAAATTTTCGGTAATTACATAACTAAGAAACTAAGTTAAATGACTATTAATTAACGACGCATATTTCATATACATTGGTAATAATTAAAATTATATAACGAGGCTCGATAGTATATTTATTCACCATATTCACATTGTATTATGGTATAATAGATGTAAACAATTTAATATAATTCTTCTTCTCCATCACCAAATTTTAGCTTACTTCATCATTAAGAAACTAATTTAAAAGACTATTGATTAATGACACATATTTCATATACATTGGTAATAATAAAAATTATATCACGACGCACGATAGTATATTGATTCACCATATTCACATTTTTTTATTGTATAATAGATATAAACAATTTGAATGTTTTTCTTCTTCTCCATCACCAAATTTTAGGTTACTACATCACTAGGAAACTAAGTTAAAAGACTGTTAGTTAATGAAACATATTTCATATACATTGGTAATAATTAAAATTATATAACGATGCTTGATAATATATTTATTCACCATATTCACATTGTATTATGGTATAATAGATGTACCCAATTTTAATATTTTTATTCATCTCCATCACCAAATTTTTGGTAACTACATAACTAAGAAACTAAGTTAAATGACAATTAATTAACGACGCATATTTCATATACATTGGTAATAATTAAAATTATATAACGAGGCTTGATAGTATATTTATTCACCATATTCACATTGTATTATGGTATAATAGATGTAAACAATTTAATATTTTTCTTCTTCTCCATCACCAAATTTTAGCTTACTTCATCATTAAGAAACTAAATTAAAAGACTATTGATTAATGACACATATTTCGTATACATTGGTAATAATAAAAATTATATCACGAAGCACGATAGTATATTGATTCACCGTATTCACATTGTTTTATTGTATAATAGATGTAAGCAATTTCAATATTTTTCTTCTTCTCCATCACCAAATTTTAGGTTACTACATCACTAGGAAACTTAGTTAAAAGACTGTTAATTAATGAAACATATTTCATATACATTGGTAATAATTAAAATTATATAACGATGCTTGATAATATATTTATTCACCATATTCACATTGTTTTATGGTATAATAGATGTACCCAATTTCAAAATTTTTATTCATCTCCATCACCAAATTTTCGGTAATTACATAACTAAGAAACTAAGTTAAATGACTATTAATTAACGACGCATATTTCATATACATTGGTAATAATTAAAATTATATAACGAGGCTCGATAGTATATTTATTCACCATATTCACATTGTATTATGGTATAATAGATGTAAACAATTTAATATAATTCTTCTTCTCCATCACCAAATTTTAGCTTACTTCATCATTAAGAAACTAATTTAAAAGACTATTGATTAATGACACATATTTCATATACATTGGTAATAATAAAAATTATATCACGACGCACGATAGTATATTGATTCACCATATTCACATTTTTTTATTGTATAATAGATATAAACAATTTGAATGTTTTTCTTCTTCTCCATCACCAAATTTTAGGTTACTACATCACTAGGAAACTAAGTTAAAAGACTGTTAGTTAATGAAACATATTTCATATACATTGGTAATAATTAAAATTATATAACAATGGTTGATAATATATTTATTCACCATATTCACATTGTATTATGGTATAATAGATGTACCCAATTTCAATATTTTTATTCATCTCCATCACCAAATTTTAGGTAACTACATAACTAATAAACTAAGTTAAATGACTATTAATTAACGACGCATATTTCATATACATTGGTAATAATTAAAATTATATAACGAGGCTCGATAGTATATTTATTCACCATATTCACATTGTATTATGGTATAATAGATGTAAACAATTTAATATTTTTGTTCTTCTCCATCACCAAATTTTAGCATACTTCATCATTAAGAAACTAAATTAAAAGGCTATTGATTAATGACACATATTTCGTATAAATTGGTAATAATAAAAATTATATCACGACGTACGATAGTATATTGATTCACCATATTCACATTGTTTTATTGTATAATAGATGTAAGCAATTTCAATATTTTTCTTCTTCTCCATCACCAAATTTTAGGTTACTACATCACTAGGAAACTAAGTTAAAAGACTCTTAATTAATGAAACATATTTAATATAAATTGGTAATAATTAAAATTATATAACGATGCTTGATACTATATTTATTCACCATATTCACATTGTATTATGGTATAATATATGTACCCAATTTCAAAATTTTTATTCATCTCCATCACCAAATTTTAGGTAACTACATAACTAAGAAACTAAGTTAAATGACTATTAATTAACGACGCATATTTCATATACATTGGTAATAATTAAAATTATATAACGAGGCTCGATAGTATATTTATTCACCATATTCACATTGTATTATGATATAATAGATGTAAACAATTTAATATTTTTCTTCTTCTCCATCACCAAATTTTAGCTTACTTCATCATTAAGAAACTAAATTAAAAGACTATTGATTAATGACACATATTTCGTATACATTGGTAATAATAAAAATTATATCACGATGCACGATAGTATATTGATTCACCATATTCACATTTTTTTATTGTATAATAGATGTAAACAATTTGATTGTTTTTCTTCTTCTCCATCACCAAATTTTAGGTTACTACATCACTAGGAAACTAAGTTAAAAGACTGTTAATTAATGAAACATATTTCATATACATTGGTAATAATTAAAATTATATAACGATGCTTGATAATATATTTATTCACCATATTCACATTGTTTTATGGTATAATAGATGTACCCAATTTCAATATTTTTATTCATCTCCATCAACAAATTTTCGGTAATTACATAACTAAGAAACTAAGTTAAATGACTATTAATTAACGACACATATTTCATATACATTGGTAATAATTAAAATTATATAACGAGGCTCGATAGTATATTTATTCACCATATTCACATTGTATTATGGTATAATAGATGTAAACAATTTAATATTTTTCTTCTTCTCCATCACCAAATTTTAGCTTACTTCATCATTAAGAAACTAAATTAAAAGACTATTGACTAATGACACATATTTCATATACATTGGTAATAATAAAAATTATATCACGATGCACGATAGTATATTGATTCACCATATTCACATTGTTTTATTGTATAATAGATGTAAGCAATTTCAATATTTTTCTTCTTCTCCATCACCAAATTTTAGGTTACTACATCACTAGGAAACTAAGTTAAAAGACTGTTAATTAATGAAACATATTTCATATACATTGGTAATAATGAAAATTATATAACGATGGTTGATAATATATTTATTCACCATATTCACATTGTATTATGGTATAATAGATGTACCCAATTTCAATATTTTTATTCATCTCCATCACCAAATTTTAGGTAACTACATAACTAATAAACTAAGTTAAATGACTATTAATTAACGACGCATATTTCATATACATTGGTAATAATTAAAATTATATAACGAGGCTCTATAGTATATTTATTCACCATATTCACATTGTATTATGGTATAATAGATGTAAACAATTTAATATTTTTCTTCTTCTCCATCACCAAATTTTAGCTTACTTCATCATTAAGAAACTAAATTAAAAGACTATTGATTAATGACACATATTTCGTATACATTGGTAATAATAAAAATTATATCACGACGCAGGATAGTATATTGATTCACCATATTCACATTGTTTTATTGTATAATAGATGTAAACAATTTGAATGTTTTTCTTCTTCTCCATCACCAAATTTTAGGTTACTACATCACTAGGAAACTAAGTTAAAAGACTGTTAATTAATGAAACATATTTCATATACATTGGTAATAATTAAAATTATATAACGATGCTTGATAATATATTTATTCACCATATTCACATTGTATTATGGTATAATAGATGTACCCAATTTTAATATTTTTATTCATCTCCATCACCAAATTTTAGGTAACTAGATAACTAAGAAACTAAGTTAAATGACTATTAATTAACGACGCATATTTCATATACATTGGTAATAATTAAAATTATATAACGAGACTCGATAGTATATTTATGACCCATATTCACATTGTATTATGGTTTAATAGATGTAAACAATTTAATATTTTTCTTCTTCTCCATCACCAAATTTTAGCTTACTTCATCATTAAGAAACTAAATTAAAAGACTATTGATTAATGACACATATTTCGTATACATTGGTAATAATAAAAATATATCACGATGCACGATAGTATATTGATTCACCATATTCACGTTGTTTTATTGTATAATAGATGTAAACAATTTCAATATTTTTCTTCTTCTCCATCACCAAATTTTAGGTTACTACATCACTAGGAAACTAAGTTAAAAGACTCTTAATTAATGAAACATATTTCATATAAATTGGTAATAATTAAAATTATATAACGATGCTTGATACTATATTTATTCACCATATTCACATTGTATTATGGTATAATAGATGTACCCAATTTCAAAATTTTTATTCATCTCCATCACCAAACTTTAGGTAACTACATAACTAAGAAACTAAGTTAAATGACTATTAATTAACGACGCATATTTCATATACATTGGTAATAATTAAAATTATATAAAGAGGCTCGATAGTATATTTATTCACCATATTCACATTGTATTATGGTATAATAGATGTAAACAATTTAATATTTTTCTTCTTCTCCATCACCAAATTTTAGCTTACTTCATCATTAAGAAACTAATTTAAAAGACTATTGATTAATGACACATATTTCGTATACATTGGTAATAATAAAAATTATATCACGACGCACGATAGTATATTGATTCACCATATTCACATTGTTTTATTGTATAATAGATGTAAACAATTTGAATGTTTTTCTTCTTCTCCATCACCAAATTTTAGGTTACTACATCACTAGGAAACTAAGTTAAAAGACTGTTAATTAATGAAACATATTTCATATACATTGGTAATAATTAAAATTATATAACGATGCTTGATAATATATTTATTCACCATATTCACATTGTATTATGGTATAATAGATGTACCCAATTTTAATATTTTTATTCATCTCCATCACCAAATTTTAGGTAACTAGATAACTAAGAAACTAAGTTAAATGACTATTAATTAACGACGCATATTTCATATACATTGGTAATAATTAAAATTATATAACGAGACTCGATAGTATATTTATGACCCATATTCACATTGTATTATGGTATAATAGATGTAAACAATTTAATATTTTTCTTCTTCTCCATCACCAAATTTTAGCTTACTTCATCATTAAGAAACTAAATTAAAAGACTATTGATTAATGACACATATTTCGTATACATTGGTAATAATAAAAATTATATCACGATGCACGATAGTATATTGATTCACCATATTCACGTTGTTTTATTGTATAATAGATGTAAACAATTTCAATATTTTTCTTCTTCTCCATCACCAAATTTTAGGTTACTACATCACTAGGAAACTAAGTTAAAAGACTCTTAATTAATGAAACATATTTCATATAAATTGGTAATAATTAAAATTATATAACGATGCTTGATACTATATTTATTCACCATATTCACATTGTATTATGGTATAATAGATGTACCCAATTTCAAAATTTTTATTCATCTCCATCACCAAACTTTAGGTAACTACATAACTAAGAAACTAAGTTAAATGACTATTAATTAACGACGCATATTTCATATACATTGGTAATAATTAAAATTATATAAAGAGGCTCGATAGTATATTTATTCACCATATTCACATTGTATTATGGTATAATAGATGTAAACAATTTAATATTTTTCTTCTTCTCCATCACCAAATTTTAGCTTACTTCATCATTAAGAAACTAATTTAAAAGACTATTGATTAATGACACATATTTCGTATACATTGGTAATAATAAAAATTATATCACGACGCACGATAGTATATTGATTCACCATATTCACATTGTTTTATTGTATAATAGATGTAAACAATTTGAATGTTTTTCTTCTTCTCCATCACCAAATTTTAGGTTACTACATCACTAGGAAACTAAGTTAAAAGACTGTTAATTAATGAAACATATTTCATATACATTGGTAATAATTAAAATTATATAACGATGCTTGATAATATATTTATTCACCATATTCACATTGTATTATGGTATAATAGATGTACCCAATTTTAATATTTTTATTCATCTCCATCACCAAATTTTCGGTAACTACATAACTAAGAAACTAAGTTAAATGACAATTAATTAACGACGCATATTTCATATACATTGGTAATAATTAAAATTATATAACGAGGCTCGATAGTATATTTATTCACCATATTCACATTGTATTATGGTATAATAGATGTAAACAATTTAATATTTTTCTTCTTCTCCATCACCAAATTTTAGCTTACTTCATCATTAAGAAACTAAATTAAAAGACTATTGATTAATGACACATATTTCGTATACATTGGTAATAATAAAAATTATATCACGAAGCACGATAGTATATTGATTCACCATATTCACATTGTTTTATTGTATAATAGATGTAAGCAATTTCAATATTTTTCTTCTTCTCCATCACCAAATTTTAGGTTACTACATCACTAGGAAACTAAGTTAAAAGACTGTTAATTAATGAAACATATTTCATATACATTGGTAATAATTAAAATTATATAACGATGCTTGATAATATATTTATTCACCATATTCACATTGTATTATGGTATAATAGATGTACCCAATTTCAATATTTTTATTCATCTCCATCACCAAATTTTAGGTAACTACATAACTAAGAAACTAAGTTAAATGACTATTAATTAACGACGCATATTTCATATACATTGGTAATAATTAAAATTATATAACGAGGCTCGATAGTATATTTATTCACCATATTCACATTGTATTATGGTATAATAGATGTAAACAATTTAATATTTTTCTTCTTCTCCATCACCAAATTTTAGCTTACTTCATCATTAAGAAACTAAATTAAAAGGCTATTGATTAATGACACATATTTCGTATACATTGGTAATAATAAAAATTATATCACGACGCACGATAGTATATTGATTCACCATATTCACATTGTTTTATTGTATAATAGATGTAAGCAATTTCAATATTTTTCTTCTTCTCCATCACCAAACTTTAGGTTACTACATCACTAGGAAACTAAGTTAAAAGACTGTTAATTAATAATACATATTTCATATACATTGGTAATAACTAAAATTATATAACGATGCTTGATAATATATTTATTCACCATATTCACATTGTATTATGGTATAATAGATGTACCCAATTTCAATATTTTTATTCATCTCCATCACCAAATTTTAGGTAACTACATAACTAAGAAACTAAGTTAAATGACTATTAATTAACGACGCATATTTCATATACATTGGTAATAATTAAAATTATATAACGAGGCTCGATAGTATATTTATTCACCATATTCACATTGTATTATGGTATAATAGATGTAAACAATTTAATATTTTTCTTCTTCTCCATCACCAAATTTTAGCTTACTTCATCATTAAGAAACTAAATTAAAAGGCTATTGATTAATGACACATATTTCGTATAAATTGGTAATAATAAAAATTATATCACGACGCACGATAGTATATTGATTCACCATATTCACATTGTTTTATTGTATAATAGATGTAAGCAATTTCAATATTTTTCTTCTTCTCCATCACCAAATTTTAGGTTACTACATCACTAGGAAACTAAGTTAAAAGACTCTTAATTAATGAAACATATTTCATATACATTGGTAATAATTAAAATTATATAACGATGCTTTATAATATATTTATTCACCATATTCACATTGTATTATGGTATAATAGATGTACCCAATTTCAATATTTTTATTCATCTCCATCACCAAATTTTAGGTAACTACATAACTAAGAAACTAAGTTAAATGACTATTAATTAACGACGCATATTTCATATACATTGGTAATAATTAAAATTATATAACGAGGCTCGATAGTATATTTATCCACCATATTCACATTGTATTATGGTATAATAGATGTAAACAATTTAATATTTTTCTTCTTCTCCATCACCAAATTTTAGCTTACTTCATCATTAAGAAACTAAATTAAAAGGCTATTGATTAATGACACATATTTCGTATAAATTGGTAATAATAAAAATTATATCACGACGCACGATATTATATTGATCCACCATATTCACATTGTTTTATTGTATAATAGATGTATGCAATTTCAATATTTTTCTTCTTCTCCATCACCAAATTTTAGGTTACTACATCACTAGGAAACTAAGTTAAAAGACTCTTAATTAATGAAACATATTTCATATACATTGGTAATAATTGAAATTATATAACGATGCTTGATAATATATTTATTCACCATATTCAAATTGTATTATGGTATAATAGATGTACCCAATTTCAATATTTTTATTCATCTCCATCAACAAATTTTAGGTAACTACATAACTAAGAAACTAAGTTAAATGACTATTAATTAACGACGCATTTTCATATACATTGGTAATAATTAAAATTATATAAGGAGGCTCGATAGTATATTTATTCACCATATTCACATTGTATTATGGTATAATAGATGTAAACAAGTTAATATTTTTCTTCTTCTCCATCACCAAATTTTAGCTTACTTCATCATTAAGAAACTAAATTAAAAGACTATTGATTAATGACACATATTTCATATACATTGGTAATAATAAAAATTATATCACGACGCATGATAGTATATTGATTCACCATATTCACATTGTTTTATTGTATAATAGATGTAAACAATTTGAATATTTTTCTTCTTCTCCATCACCAAATTTTAGGTTACTACATCACTAGGAAACTAAGTTAAAAGACTGTTAATTAATGAAACATATTTCATATACATTGGTAATAATTAAAATTATATAACAATGCTTGATAATATATTTATTCATCATATTCACATTGTATTATTGTATAATAGATGTACCCAATTTCAATATTTTTATTCATCTCCATCAACAAATTTTCGGAAACTACATAACTAAGAAACTAAGTTAAATGACTATTAATAAACGACGCATATTTCATATACATTGGTAATAATTAAAATTATATAACGAGGCTCGATAGTATATTTATTCACCATATTCACATTGTATTATGGTATAATAGATGTAAACAATTTAATATTTTTCTTCTTCTCCATCACCAAATTTTAGCTTACTTCATCATTAAGAAACTAAATTAAAAGGCTATTGATTAATGACACATATTTCGTATAAATTGGTAATAATAAAAATTATATCACGACGCACGATAGTATATTGATTCACCATATTCACATTGTTTTATTGTATAATAGATGTAAGCAATTTAAATATTTTTCTTCTTCTCCATCACCAAATTTTAGGTTACTACATCACGAGGAAACTAAGTTAAAAGACTCTTAATTAATGAAACATATTTCATATACATTGGTAATAATTAAAATTATATAACGATGCTTGATAATATATTTATTCACCATATTCACATTGTATTATGGTATAATAGATGTACCCAATTTCAATATTTTTATTCATCTCCATCACCAAATTTTAGGTAACTACATAACTAAGAAACTAAGTTAAATGACTATTAATTAACGACGCATATTTCATATACATTGGTAATAATTAAAATTATATAACGAGGCTCGATAGTATATTTATCCACCATATTCACATTGTATTATGGTATAATAGATGTAAACAATTTAATATTTTTCTTCTTCTCCATCACCAAATTTTAGCTTACTTCATCATTAAGAAACTAAATTAAAAGGCTATTGATTAATGACACATATTTCGTATAAATTGGTAATAATAAAAATTATATCACGACGCACGATATTATATTGATCCACCATATTCACATTGTTTTATTGTATAATAGATGTATGCAATTTCAATATTTTTCTTCTTCTCCATCACCAAATTTTAGGTTACTACATCACTAGGAAACTAAGTTAAAAGACTCTTAATTAATGAAACATATTTCATATACATTGGTAATAATTGAAATTATATAACGATGCTTGATAATATATTTATTCACCATATTCAAATTGTATTATGGTATAATAGATGTACCCAATTTCAATATTTTTATTCATCTCCATCAACAAATTTTAGGTAACTACATAACTAAGAAACTAAGTTAAATGACTATTAATTAACGACGCATTTTCATATACATTGGTAATAATTAAAATTATATAAGGAGGCTCGATAGTATATTTATTCACCATATTCACATTGTATTATGGTATAATAGATGTAAACAAGTTAATATTTTTCTTCTTCTCCATCACCAAATTTTAGCTTACTTCATCATTAAGAAACTAAATTAAAAGACTATTGATTAATGACACATATTTCATATACATTGGTAATAATAAAAATTATATCACGACGCATGATAGTATATTGATTCACCATATTCACATTGTTTTATTGTATAATAGATGTAAACAATTTGAATATTTTTCTTCTTCTCCATCACCAAATTTTAGGTTACTACATCACTAGGAAACTAAGTTAAAAGACTGTTAATTAATGAAACATATTTCATATACATTGGTAATAATTAAAATTATATAACAATGCTTGATAATATATTTATTCATCATATTCACATTGTATTATTGTATAATAGATGTACCCAATTTCAATATTTTTATTCATCTCCATCAACAAATTTTCGGAAACTACATAACTAAGAAACTAAGTTAAATGACTATTAATAAACGACGCATATTTCATATACATTGGTAATAATTAAAATTATATAACGAGGCTCGATAGTATATTTATTCACCATATTCACATTGTATTATGGTATAATAGATGTAAACAATTTAATATTTTTCTTCTTCTCCATCACCAAATTTTAGCTTACTTCATCATTAAGAAACTAAATTAAAAGGCTATTGATTAATGACACATATTTCGTATAAATTGGTAATAATAAAAATTATATCACGACGCACGATAGTATATTGATTCACCATATTCACATTGTTTTATTGTATAATAGATGTAAGCAATTTAAATATTTTTCTTCTTCTCCATCACCAAATTTTAGGTTACTACATCACGAGGAAACTAAGTTAAAAGAATCTTAATTAATGAAACATATTTCATATACATTGGTAATAATTAAAATTATATAACGATGCTTGATAATATATTTATTCACCATATTCACATTGTATTATGGTATAATAGATGTACCCAATTTCAATATTTTTATTCATCTCCATCACCAAATTTTAGGTAACTACATAACTAAGAAACTAAGTTAAATGACTATTAATTAACGACGCATATTTCATATACATTGGTAATAATTAAAATTATATAACGAGGCTCGATAGTATATTTATTCACCATATTCACATTGTATTATGGTATAATAGATGTAAACAATTTAATATTTTTCTTCTTCTCCATCACCAAATTTTAGCTTACTTCATCATTAAGAAACTAAATTAAAAGGCTATTGATTAATGACACATATTTCGTATAAATTGGTAATAATAAAAATTATATCACGACGCACGATAGTATATTGATCCACCGTATTCACATTGTTTTATTGTATAATAGATGTAAGCAATTTCAATATTTTTCTTCTTCTCCATCACCAAATTTTAGGTTACTACATCACTAGGAAACTAAGTTAAAAGACTCTTAATTAATGAAACATATTTCATATACATTGGTAATAATTGAAATTATATAACGATGCTTGATAATATATTTATTCACCATATTCACATTGTATTATGGTATAATAGATGTACCCAATTTCAATATTTTTATTCATCTCCATCAACAAATTTTAGGTAACTACATAACTAAGAAACTAAGTTAAATGACTATTAATTAACGACGCATTTTCATATACATTGGTAATAATTAAAATTATATAACGAGGCTCGATAGTATATTTATTCACCATATTCACATTGTATTATGGTATAATAGATGTAAACAAGTTAATATTTTTCTTCTTCTCCATCACCAAATTTTAGCTTACTTCATCATTAAGAAACTAAATTAAAAGACTATTGATTAATGACACATATTTCATATACATTGGTAATAATAAAAATTATATCACGACGCATGATAGTATATTGATTCACCATATTCACATTGTTTTATTGTATAATAGATGTAAACAATTTGAATATTTTTCTTCTTCTCCATCACCAAATTTTAGGTTACTACATCACTAGGAAACTAAGTTAAAAGACTGTTAATTAATGAAACATATTTCATATACATTGGTAATAATTAAAATTATATAACAATGCTTGATAATATATTTATTCACCATATTCACATTGTATTATTGTATAATAGATGTACCCAATTTCAATATTTTTATTCATCTCCATCAACAAATTTTCGGAAACTACATAACTAAGAAACTAAGTTAAATGACTATTAATAAACGACGCATATTTCATATACATTGGTAATAATTAAAATTATATAACGAGGCTCGATAGTATATTTATTCACCATATTCACATTGTATTATGGTATAATAGATGTAAACAATTTAATATTTTTCTTCTTCTCCATCACCAAATTTTAGCTTACTTCATCATTAAGAAACTAAATTAAAAGGCTATTGATTAATGACACATATTTCGTATAAATTGGTAATAATAAAAATTATATCACGACGCACGATAGTATATTGATTCACCATATTCACATTGTTTTATTGTATAATAGATGTAAGCAATTTAAATATTTTTCTTCTTCTCCATCACCAAATTTTAGGTTACTACATCACGAGGAAACTAAGTTAAAAGACTGTTAATTAATGAAACATATTTCATATACATTGGTAATAATTAAAATTATATAACGATGCTTGATAATATATTTATTCACCATATTCACATTGTATTATGGTATAATAGATGTACCCAATTTCAATATTTTTATTCATCTCCATCACCAAATTTTAGGTAACTACATAACTAAGAAACTAAGTTAAATGACTATTAATTAACGACGCATATTTCATATACATTGGTAATAATTAAAATTATATAACGAGGCTCGATAGTATATTTATTCACCATATTCACATTGTATTATGGTATAATAGATGTAAACAATTTAATATTTTTCTTCTTCTCCATCACCAAATTTTAGCTTACTTCATCATTAAGAAACTAAATTAAAAGGCTATTGATTAATGACACATATTTCGTATAAATTGGTAATAATAAAAATTATATCACGACGCACGATAGTATATTGATTCACCATATTCACATTGTTTTATTGTATAATAGATGTAAGCAATTTAAATATTTTTCTTCTTCTCCATCACCAAATTTTAGGTTACTACATCACGAGGAAACTAAGTTAAAAGACTCTTAATTAATGAAACATATTTCATATACATTGGTAATAATTAAAATTATATAACGATGCTTGATAATATATTTATTCACCATATTCACATTGTATTATGGTATAATAGATGTACCCAATTTCAATATTTTTATTCATCTCCATCACCAAATTTTAGGTAACTACATAACTAAGAAACTAAGTTAAATGACTATTAATTAACGACGCATATTTCATATACATTGGTAATAATTAAAATTATATAACGAGGCTCGATAGTATATTTATTCACCATATTCACATTGTATTATGGTATAATAGATGTAAACAATTTAATATTTTTCTTCTTCTCCATCACCAAATTTTAGCTTACTTCATCATTAAGAAACTAAATTAAAAGGCTATTGATTAATGACACATATTTCGTATAAATTGGTAATAATAAAAATTATATCACGACGCACGATAGTATATTGATCCACCGTATTCACATTGTTTTATTGTATAATAGATGTAAGCAATTTCAATATTTTTCTTCTTCTCCATCACCAAATTTTAGGTTACTACATCACTAGGAAACTAAGTTAAAAGACTCTTAATTAATGAAACATATTTCATATACATTGGTAATAATTGAAATTATATAACGATGCTTGATAATATATTTATTCACCATATTCACATTGTATTATGGTATAATAGATGTACCCAATTTCAATATTTTTATTCATCTCCATCAACAAATTTTAGGTAACTACATAACTAAGAAACTAAGTTAAATGACTATTAATTAACGACGCATATTTCATATACATTGGTAATAATTAAAATTATATAACGAGGCTCGATAGTATATTTATTCACCATATTCACATTGTATTATGGTATAATAGATGTAAACAATTTAATATTTTTCTTCTTCTCCATCACCAAATTTTAGCTTACTTCATCATTAAGAAACTAAATTAAAAGGCTATTGATTAATGACACATATTTCGTATAAATTGGTAATAATAAAAATTATATCACGACGCACGATAGTATATTGATTCACCATATTCACATTGTTTTATTGTATAATAGATGTAAGCAATTTAAATATTTTTCTTCTTCTCCATCACCAAATTTTAGGTTACTACATCACGAGGAAACTAAGTTAAAAGACTCTTAATTAATGAAACATATTTCATATACATTGGTAATAATTAAAATTATATAACGATGCTTGATAATATATTTATTCACCATATTCACATTGTATTATGGTATAATAGATGTACCCAATTTCAATATTTTTATTCATCTCCATCACCAAATTTTAGGGTAACTACATAACTAAGAAACTAAGTTAAATGACTATTAATTAACGACGCATATTTCATATACATTGGTAATAATTAAAATTATATAACGAGGCTCGATAGTATATTTATTCACCATATTCACATTGTATTATGGTATAATAGATGTAAACAATTTAATATTTTTCTTCTTCTCCATCACCAAATTTTAGCTTACTTCATCATTAAGAAACTAAATTAAAAGGCTATTGATTAATGACACATATTTCGTATAAATTGGTAATAATAAAAATTATATCACGACGCACGATAGTATATTGATCCACCGTATTCACATTGTTTTATTGTATAATAGATGTAAGCAATTTCAATATTTTTCTTCTTCTCCATCACCAAATTTTAGGTTACTACATCACTAGGAAACTAAGTTAAAAGACTCTTAATTAATGAAACATATTTCATATACATTGGTAATAATTGAAATTATATAACGATGCTTGATAATATATTTATTCACCATATTCACATTGTATTATGGTATAATAGATGTACCCAATTTCAATATTTTTATTCATCTCCATCAACAAATTTTAGGTAACTACATAACTAAGAAACTAAGTTAAATGACTATTAATTAACGACGCATTTTCATATACATTGGTAATAATTAAAATTATATAACGAGGCTCGATAGTATATTTATTCACCATATTCACATTGTATTATGGTATAATAGATGTAAACAAGTTAATATTTTTCTTCTTCTCCATCACCAAATTTTAGCTTACTTCATCATTAAGAAACTAAATTAAAAGACTATTGATTAATGACACATATTTCATATACATTGGTAATAATAAAAATTATATCACGACGCATGATAGTATATTGATTCACCATATTCACATTGTTTTATTGTATAATAGATGTAAACAATTTGAATATTTTTCTTCTTCTCCATCACCAAATTTTAGGTTACTACATCACTAGGAAACTAAGTTAAAAGACTGTTAATTAATGAAACATATTTCATATACATTGGTAATAATTAAAATTATATAACAATGCTTGATAATATATTTATTCACCATATTCACATTGTATTATTGTATAATAGATGTACCCAATTTCAATATTTTTATTCATCTCCATCAACAAATTTTCGGTAACTACATAACTAAGAAACTAAGTTAAATGACTATTAATAAACGACGCATATTTCATATACATTGGTAATAATTAAAATTATATAACGAGGCTCGATAGTATATTTATTCACCATATTCACATTGTATTATGGTATAATAGATGTAAACAATTTAATATTTTTCTTCTTCTCCATCACAAAATTTTAGCTTACTTCATCATTAAGAAACTATATTAAAAGGCTATTGATTAATGACACATATTTCGTATAAATTGGTAATAATAAAAATTATATCACGATGCACGATAGTATATTGATTCACCATATTCACATTGTTTTATTGTATAATAGATGTAAGCAATTTAAATATTTTTCTTCTTCTCCATCACCAAATTTTAGGTTACTACATCACTAGGAAACTAAGGTAAAAGACTCTTAATTAATGAAACATATTTCATATACATTGGTAATAATTAAAATTATATAACGATGCTTGATAATATATTTATTCACCATATTCACATTGTATTATGGTATAATAGATGTACCCAATTTCAATATTTTTATTCATCTCCATCACCAAATTTTAGGTAACTACATAACTAAGAAACTAAGTTAAATGACTATTAATTAACGACGCATATTTCATATACATTGGTAATAATTAAAATTATATAACGAGGCTCGATAGTATATTTATTCACCATATTCACATTGTATTATGGTATAATAGATGTAAACAATTTAATATTTTTCTTCTTCTCCATCACCAAATTTTAGCTTACTTCATCATTAAGAAACTAAATTAAAAGGCTATTGATTAATGACACATATTTCGTATAAATTGGTAATAATAAAAATTATATCACGACGCACGATAGTATATTGATCCACCATATTCACATTGTTTTATTGTATAATAGATGTAAGCAATTTCAATATTTTTCTTCTTCTCCATCACCAAATTTTAGGTTACTACATCACTAGGAAACTAAGTTAAAAGACTCTTAATTAATGAAACATATTTCATATACATTGGTAATAATTGAAATTATATAACGATGCTTGATAATATATTTATTCACCATATTCACATTGTATTATGGT
>CATIWC010002032.1:0-89010 GCA_948472305.1 Vicia faba | reverse complement strand
GGAAACTCAAATGAATTGGGAAGAAAATATGTTGAAATTTTAGGTGAACATAAATCATAAGGAAATAGCTTAAATTTGAATATAACAAAATTCTGATGAAATTTGAAGTGAACATAAACTTGCACAAAATCTGATTTAAAACTAATGAAATCTTAAGAAAATTGTATGAATTTTGAAGTAAACATAAATCTTAAGATAATCTTATGAAGCTTGAAGTAAATACATAACTTTAAAGAAAATCTGGTGAAATATGGTGAAATATGAACAATGAACATAATTCTGAAGAAAATCTAAAGAAAATGGGTTGAAATCTGGATTAAAAATTGAAGGGAACATAATTCTGGAAAAAAAATGGATGAAATTTAAATTAATCCAAAATATGAAGAAAATATGATTAAATCTAAAGAAAGTGTGACAAAATTTGAAGTAAACAAAAATCTGAAGAAAATGTCATGAAATTTGAAGTGATTATAAATCAGAATAAAATCTGACGAAATAAAAAAACTGATGAAAATTGAGGGTAAACATAAATATGTAGAAAATATGATGAAATTTGAATAAAATATAACGAAATTGGAAGAGAACACAAATCAGAAGAAACACTGATGAATTATGAGGAAAATTTGAGGAAATTTGAAGTGAATATAAATCTTAAGAAAATATGATAAAATTTGACTTATACATAATCTAAAAAAATAAGATGAAATATAAAGTAAATCAGAAGTCTGAAAAAATTAGATGAAATTTGAAGGAAAATTAGATAAAATTTTAAGTGAATATAAATATGAAAAAAATAGGATGAAATAAAAAAAACAGGTGAAATTTTAAGTAAACATATATCTGTAGAAAATCAGATAAATCTGTAGAAGATATGAAGAAATTGGAAGTGAACCGAACCTGAAAAAATATGATGAATTTTTAATGATCATATATCTGAAGAAACTCTAATGAAATAGGAAGACAATCTGACGCAATTGGATAGTGAACAAAAACCTATGATGAATTTTGTAGTGAACATATATCTGAAGAAACTCAAATGAAAAGGGAAAGAAAATATGATGAAATTTTAAGTGAACATAAATCATAAGGAAATATGCTTAAATTTAAATATAACAAAAGTCTGGATGAAATTTTAAGTGAACATAAATTTGCACAAAACTTGATTAAAACTAATGAAATCTTAAGGAAAATTTGATGAATGTGATCGGTGGAAATAGAACTGACTTTTTTTAGCTGGTTCGCGAAATGTCGCGGTAAGCAAGAGTCGCCACCGTCTTTTATTTTCTCCAACATGGAAAGGACAAAAGCATAGCAAAATTCCTTTTTTGAGATGTCTCTCGGTTCGTGAGGTAGATTTATAGAAAGGGAAGGTGTTAGCACCCTTTCTATATGTGGTTATCCACGGGCTCTTAGGTACTTGATCTTATGTTTTCAAAAATTGTTTGCTTTTCAAGTGTGTGTGGGTTTTGGAAAAGTTTCGTTCGAAAAATTTCTAAGTAACTCTTGTATCTGTCCTCAAGAGTGTATGAAAAATTTGTTTGAAAACTTTTTGAAAGTGTCAGTGTGAAAAGTATTTTTGTTTGTTTGAAAAGAGCAAGTACCCATGAGAATCTACCTACTCTAAGGAATTAGGCTGTGTAAGAGTCCTTTAGATAGTGCTATCCCACCATTGAGAGGTAGGTATCACCGTCGTTGGAGGTATTCGGGTCAATTCGATTAAGGGACAATGTGGTCACCGAAGCAATAGTAGGACACCTTAGAAGTAACCCTAATGTCCTAGATCCTTTTTATCCGAGGAACCGTTTTGAGGTGACTGGATCTTTAGACTGAAGGGCGACTTCTAAAACACCTTATACTTGACGGACCACGTTCAAGGCAACGAGTGAGGCGTACCCTAAGGTTGGTATGTGCATGTGGTTGTTTTTCAGTTAATTATCTTTGTACATGTTATTTGTGAGCTACGGATTAATTTTATTTTCATACAAGTCTTTCATGCATTTTTCAACAGTTAGGAGTGCGGAAAATAAATTGCAGAAATGTAAATCTAGCTATTACAAGGCGCGGGTCTATACATCGCCAAAAACAAAAACCTGTTTGGAAAATAAAGTGCGAGAATTTAAAAGAAAGCGATAAAGGAGGTCCTAATTAACTATTACATTTCTGAGCAAATACATAATCAAAATAACGAATTAAAAATAAATGCGCGCGCGGAAAGATGGAATTGGCACGTCCTAAGGGTTTTGACCCTTTTTGAGAAAGAATGAGATTGTCCTTTTTTGCAATTAATTAAAAATTAAGCTAATTTACTAATTAATTAATTTATTAAAAAAATGTTTTTGTATTTTTTATGTTTTTAATGAAAATAAAAATAAGGATTTAAAAGTCAAAAGAAAAAAAACCTAGTTCTAAATTTATTTTAGTTATTAAGAAAAAGATTAATAAAAGGGAAATTATAAAAGAAAAGAAAACAAAAAGAGAAAAAGGAAAAGAAAATAAGAACCCAGGGGGTGTTGGACCCTTAGGGAGGTGAATCTGGAAATTTAGGCCCATTATCTCAAGCCTTGTTGACTTTTTGCAATTGCCTGCGTGTGCTTTGACCAAGATGTATGGTGGTCATCCTCTCTTGGCCTTTGGATCACTTCTTGAAGCCACATGGCAGGCTGGGACATGAGGCGTATGGTGAAACGCATTGGGCATGCGTATGGTGAAACGCATTGCAGAAATGTAAATCTAGCTATTACAAGGCGCGGGTCTATACATCGCCAAAAACAAAAACCTGTTTGGAAAATAAAGTGCGAGAATTTAAAAGAAAGCGATAAAGGAGGTCCTAATTAACTATTACATTTCTGAGCAAATACATAATCAAAATAACGAATTAAAAATAAATGCGCGCGCGAAAGATGGAATTGGCACGTCCTAAGGGTTTTGACGCTTTTTGAGAAAGAATGAGATTGTCCTTTTTTGCAATTAATTAAAAATTAAGCTAATTTACTAATTAATTAATTTATTAAAAAAATGTTTTTGTATTTTTTATGTTTTTAATGAAAATAAAAATAAGGATTTAAAAGTCAAAAGAAAAAAAACCTAGTTCTAAATTTATTTTAGTTATTAAGAAAAAGATTAATAAAAGGGAAATTATAAAAGAAAAGAAAATAAAAAGAGAAAAAGGAAAAGAAAATAAGAACCCAGGGGGTGTTGGACCCTTAGGGAGGTGAATCTGGAAATTTAGGCCCATTATCTCAAGCCTTGTTGACTTTTTGCAATTGCCTGCGTGTGCTTTGACCAAGATGTATGGTGGTCATCCTCTCATGGCTTTTGGATCACTGCTTGAAGCCACATGGCAGGCTGGGACATGAGGCGTATGGTGAAACGCATTGGGCATGCTGCATAGAATCATGTTATGAAAATAGAAATAAATATTGGGGTGGACCTGGGAATCGAACCCAGGTCCCAATGGTTGTTGGACGCGCCTTCCACCAACTCAACCAACTGCTTGCTTTGATTTTATAATGGGCAATAAACATAAAATAGAAAAATAACGTCTATGCTGGAATTTAACAAAACGCGCGCATATTATTTGAATGCTCCAACCATAGTTCAACACGTCAGTCATCTTCTTCCTTTTCCCTGCAACATAAAATCAAATAGCGGGGGTTTTTAACCCCCACAACCTGCATTAAGAGAAAATAGCGAATAGGCGTATGATGATCAGAAATTGTTCGCGAGGGTTGGGTTGGATTCGTCTGGCCTTGACGAATTCAACCATAGGTCTAAGAAGATCCAATTTTTCCTGTGGAGCAAACCTCCAAATTCAAAGTTTGAAAACCCTAGAAAATGTTAATGGTAGTTTATGATTCAGGATGTTTCAAGGAAATTGGACCACACCATTAGCTTCCTATGAGTTCTATGAACATGAAACAATCAACAAAACATATCAAACGCGCATGAATAATGAGATGTAATTCAAAAAAATATGTGCAAACCGTACGACTGTGTAGAGCATTTTCTTGGGTGTTGACACTTGAATTTGATTGCAATGCGTTCCTGAGTGTGCTAACAACGTGTTTGAATCCAGAAAAGGGTTTGAATTGGCCTGGAAGGTTGAATTCAGTTTTGACTTTTCTTGACTTTTTTTCAAAATGGCATAAGGGTTTGCAGTAGCTTTTTCACATGAAAAGTATTAAGTTTTGGTTCGGCATATGTATGGGAATAGAATTAGGTCAACAGTTGGGCCAATGATCCATGGAATTGATGTCTTGAGATTTTTCTTTAACCACCATTGAAAGCTTTCCATATTTGGTTCAAAATCAAGATTTTATGCACAAAAAGCCTTAGCACGAAATTGTGAGCTGGCATATCATACATAAAAGCTATTCAAACCAAAAATATGCCATTCAATTAATTTTTTAGATTTATTTGAATTATTATGGATTTAAAATGAATTAAATCCATAAAAATTAAATAAAAATGAAAAAATAAATATTTGGTCTTGAAATTAATCATGGGACACGTGGGTGGAATGACAAGGCTGAATCAAGTGGAAGAAAGTGGGCCCTTTTGTCAAAAATTGAAGTTTTAAGGATAGTTGACTTTTGCCATTTCACAAAACTTTCCCAACTTCTCCAATGCATATCTTGCTCAATTTTGATCATATGAACATGTTCTTGGACATTTTGGAAACGTCTTGAAGTCCTCTAACCAATGCCTTTGGTCCCATGTCATTTTGATTTACCAATCTCAAGTTATGGTCTTTGACTTAAAATGCCTTTTTGTTGACTTTTGAAAATGACCTATAATGTTGAAATTGATAACTTTTTGTGAGAGCATTTCTTGCACTTGGAATGTGAAGACGAGTTGTAGGAAATGTCATCCCCTTCAAAATGAGCATTGGATGGGATTTTTCTGATGAACCATGAAAAGTTAATGCCTTGGTCAAGTTACAGTTGACTTTTCAGATGTCCAAAAATGGAAACTTTTGCATCTTGATGATTTTTGAGCCATTCTTGTGGAATCATTATCAATACTTGATAAAATGATGATTGTGGCTTCAAAATAAGATGTTGACAAAAAATTTTGACTTTTGACTGTCAAATGACCATTTTACCCCTACAGTTAATTGTAGAGCAAATAGGGCTTTTGACTGTGCAATTTGATGCTGTGAGTCTTGCAACTTGACATGGGGATGCTTGACAATGTGTATAGGCATATGTAACTTGATTGAGCCCTTGAAAACCTCAACTTCCTTGCAAGAACCAAAACCCTAATTTGACTGGCTTAGGAGGGTGGTTGACTGTGCAACCCTTGAGTAGACTTGAGCAAATTGAGATGATGCTTGTCAAAACTTTGAAGAATATGGGAGGGCAAATTTTGGGGTACAACAGGTGCCCCTATTCAATCTTCTTAGACCTGAGGATGTAGATTGGCTTGTGTGCCTTTCGTGATCCGAAGGTGGAAGATGATTGAACACTAAAGTGCCCAGAAATTTGCACTCACATAGTGGAGTATCAGCAATGCGATGTCGAGAATGGGCTTACAGATGCCATTTGGAGAGATGGTGGATAGGAGGATGGGATTATAGATGCCATCTGGAGATGTGACAGAACCTTGTCGGGAATGGGCTTATAGATGCCATTTGGAGGTGTGTGTCGATCGCGTAAGAGATTCCTTAGCGAGAACTTGCGTACCTGAGAAAGAAAGATAATTACCTGGCCTGTTACAGGGGTTGATCTTCAAACTCTTCGTGCAGATATGCCCTGGCTAGATACAGGTATCGAATCCACAATCAATTGCTCTACAGATATGCCCTGGCTAGATACAGGAATCAAATCCGGAACTTGTCGTCTATAGATATGCCCTGGCTGGATACAGGGATCGAATCTCTAAACTCTTCATGCAAATATGCCCTGGCTGGATACAGGAATCGAATCTACTCACAGATATGCCCTGGCTGGATACAAGTATCGAATCTGGAATTAGTCGTATACAGATATGCCCTGGCTGGATACAGGAGTCGAATCTCTAAACTCTTTATGCAAACATGCCCTGGCTGGATACAGGTGTCGAATCTACAATCAGTTACTCACAGATATGCCCTGGCTAGATACAGGAATCGAATCTAGAATTGGTCGTCTACAGATATGCCCTGGCTGGATACAGGAATTGAATCTCTAAACTCTTCATGCAGACATACCCTGGCTGGATACAGGTATCGAATCTATAATCAGTTACTCACAGATATGCCCTGGCTAGATACAAGAATCAAATCTGGAATTGGTCGTCTACAGATATGCCATGGCTGGATACAAGAATCGAATCTCTAAACTCTTCATGCAGACATGCCCTGGCTGGATACAGGTATCGAATCTACAATCAGTTACTCACAGATATGCCATGGCTAGATATAGGAATCAAATCTGGAATTGGTCGTCTACAGATATGCCCTGGCGGGATACAGGAATCGAATCTCTAAACTCTTCATGCAGACATACCCTGGCTGGGTACAGGAATCGAATCTAAAATCAAATTCTCACAGATATGCCCTGGCTAGATACAGGAATCGAATCTGGAATTGGTCGTCTACAGATATGCCCTGGCTGGATACATGAATCGAATCACTAAACTCTTCATGCAGACATGCCCTGGCTGGATACAGGTGTCGAATATACAACCAGTCACTCACAGATATGCCCTGGCTAGATACAGGAATCGAATCTGGAATTGGTAGTCTACAGATATGCCCTGGCTGGATACAGGAATTGAATCTCTAAACTCTTCATGCAGACATGCACTGGCTAGATACAGGAATCGAATCTACAATCAGTTACTCACAGATATGCCCTGGCTAGATACAGGAATCGAATCTGGAATTGGTCGTCTACGGATATGCCCTGGCTGGATACAGGAATCGAATCTCTAAACTCTTCATGTAGACATGCCCTGGCTAGATACAGGAATCGAATTTACAATCAGTTACTCACAGATATGCCCTGGCTAGATACAGGAATCGAATCTGGAATTGGTCGTCTACGGATATGCCCTGGCTGGATACAGGAATCGAATCTCTAAACTCTTCATGCAGAAATTCCCTGGCTAGATACAGGAATCGAATTTACAATCAGTTACTCACAGATATGCCCTGGCTAGATACAGGAATCGAATCTGGAATTGGTCGTCTACAGATATGCCCTGGCTGGATACAGGAATCGAATCTCTAAACTCTCCATGCAGACATGCCCTGGCTAGATACAGGAATCGAATCTACAATCAGTTACTCACAGATAGGCCCTGGCTAGATACAGGAATCGAATCTGGAATTGCGACAGTTGATAGTAATCATATTTTGGTTGACCTTTTTCCTGAAAAGGAAAAACGTCAGTTGTATGCAATGTCATGATGTATGAAGTGTATGATGTCATGAGGTTCTTAAGAATAAATGAGATTGTGTGTTTATGATGCGTATATGCATGCGTCATGGTGTATGATGATGTGATGTTTATGAATATATTTTCATCTAGGAAAATAAATCCTTGACGAATGCCGGGAAATTGTGGAATCCTGGGCTGATGTTTGAAGAGTAGAGTTCTTCGTTTCCGCTGGGGATGATGGTTGCAAGAATAAACCGGTAGGATAAGATGACTCCGTTGGCGAATAAACTTGTTGGAGAGATTACTCTGCAGGGAATTACTCTGTGGGGAGAAATACTTCGCTGAGGTTTTGATGATAACTCCGCTGGGGATTCTGTTGATAAGTTATGTTGGGGAATCTGATGAACTCTGCAAGGGGATAGGAAGAACTTCGCCGAGGACGATCTTTCTGTGGTAATTAGCTGAGGATAACCCAGTTATACACTGGTGGGGAATAACCTTTGAATAAAGCCGGGGAGATGCGTTCGTACTCTGCAGAGGATAAGCTTCCAGAATCTACTGGGGATAACCTTCTAGAATCTACTAGGAATAATGATTCAACTCTCCTCGGGAAACTTTGAACTGTACTAGGGAGTGACTCCACTGGAGTGTCTGTATTCCACCAGGGAACAATCTTATATTAAGACTGCCGGGGATGGTTGCTTGGGAATATCTGTATACTCCGCTGGGGAATATTGAGATCTTCTGGGGATACCCATCTTCCTTAAGGCTGACAGTAGGCTAACTCTGCTTGGGGATAGTATCGCTGACTTGCTGGAGATATTGTGCCTTTCGGGGCTGACGGGAGACCAACTATGCTCGGGGAGAGTATTTCTGAATCTTGTCTTACTCTCGGGGAGTGAAGGTATCTTGGTCAAATTCTTCATCCGAACTTACCCCGGTGCCTTGGTGGACAGAGCAACTAAACCACTCAGACAATTATTATTGCCCAAGTTTCTGCGGGAGAAAGTACCTGTGGAGGCCTTGATGACTTCCGGTTTGACAAATCTTCTCCGGGTAGGCAAGTGACGAGATGACGGGACATAGTCGTACGCTTTTGATCCCTAACTTTTGCCTGGACCGCCCTTTCGGGTTTTCAGTCCATCGAGATACCCTTTTTTGCCCAAGCCGCCCTTTCAGGTTTTCGACTTGTCAGGTGTACAGATTTTTTTCATTTCATCCCTTATTTTTGCCCGAACCCTTTTGGTTCGTCGGGAAGCCCTTGTTTTTGCCAAGGCCAGTCGACCTAGCGGGTCTTTGATTATGCGTAGTATTTTTTTCGACTATGTCCACACTATCAGAATGCAGGGAGTTGTCACTGTTAGTAGTATTGTGTTGCCATACCACTAGAAGATGTTTGATCGTGCAATATTCGCAGCTGGAATTCATGTCCAATGCCCCAAGTGACTCAGAGGGAGGTTTGCCCCTTGGTATTTGGCATTTGAGAGATTCTCCGAATCTTGACTTAACTGCCCCAGATGACGGACAATGATCACGTCTGCCCCTTGGTTGGAAGTACTTTTGTTCACTAGATATTCTTCGTGCGAATTTCTTTGTTGTTCGAACAAAAAAAAGTCATATGCAAACAATGTTATTTTAAAAATGCAAAGCTTATGTCTGTCTTGAAGTTTTTGAAAATGCATTTTTTCATAAAAACAAGTGAATTTTTTGTAAACTGTGATGTCCACTCGTTATTTTACCGCAAGCCTTAAGGAGTCAGGATACCTTTCGTAACAGTATGCTTTCAAACTAACCCATGCTTCAGCTAGGACTTTTAAGGGTTGTAGCGTGGCCTGGTTCACCGTTTAAGAAACAAAGGATAAAGGCTCAAATTTTATTTGTACCCACCCGCTCTTCGTGATGTTCTTCAAACCTAAACTCAGCTGATCGGGCGTTAGACCTTGTTTGAGTCTTTTGCTCTGATATACCAGTGATGGCTCGGATATTGACAATTTATTTTGAATAGGCAGTCATTTCCTTTTTTTGTTGAGGGTTTGTAAGACCTCTTTCTTTTTTGATTTTGTTATCCCTGTTTTTTGCCTGAACTGTTTCTTTTGTGATTACAGTCAGCGGGATGCCCCAGTTTTGTAAGTCTCCTTCATAGGTTTTGACTTAATGGGCTTTTATTTTGAAAGATGACGACTGCCTGTCTTTATGATTATTCGGAACCATCATTGTCTTTTGTTTCATAAGGACTTCTTTGATGCTATTCGCTGTGCACCTGGACCAACTGAGAAAACTACCCTGCCCCAGGTTATGATTAAGGTTTTTAATTTTTTTCGAAAAGAAAACTCCAACTTCTTTGGCTCAAAGGGGTTGACGAGGGATTATCTTCCTTATAACTCCAGTGTTTAGGAATTGAAACAATGCCTATACCTCATCAGCGGGGTCTGTTCAAAAGCATATTGTAGATCGTGGTATCGTTTTCGTCATCCTCCTTCAAGAGGCTTAGAATTATTAATTGAGAGTTGACATCAAAAAATGAAAGCAGTTTGAATATAGCGAATGCGAATATATTGATTCAAAACAGACATATGCGATGCATTGATAAAGTAAAAGAGTTTGTCATGAACAAATGTTTGAACAATCAAAGAAAAATACAACTTGAACATTCGAATGAACAAAAGCTTCTTAGTTTGCACTAGTCATCTCAGATGGAAGATTCTCAGCATAAGATTTTCATTTTTCCACCCGGCATGAACTCCACCACCCTTCCGTCGATCAAGTCCTGGATCTTGTTCCTCAAGCTCCAACAGTCGTCAGTGTCATGTCCAAGACTGTCAGAATGGTAGGCACACCTTTCATCAGGATTGTACTTTAGGGAGGTTATGTTGAGATTCTTAGGAGGATCTTTTAAAGCAATCAGCTTGACCTCCAACAAGCGTCTCAGTATCAGTGATGATGGTTTACCAGTCTCCGAGAAATGTCTTCCAGACGTATTTCACTTATGTCGATTACCCTGTTGATGTTGGTGAGGTTGATGCTGGGCTTGTGACCCTGAAGCAAACTGAGGAGCTTTTCCCTTGTCTTCTTGCACCACAGGTGGTTGAATGATGGCTTGCTCTTCAACCTTAGATGTTTGCCCCAGTTGGTTATCCTGAAGCAGTTGGTTGATGAGAACCCTGAGCTCTTCTTGTCTTTGAGCTAAGCCTTGGATAAGGGCCATTTTCCCCAACATTTGGGTCCTCATTGCATCTACCTCAGCTTGCAGATATTTCAGCCGTTCCTCCTTATCGTCTTCTGGACTGTTCTTAACCAAAGTCCCCATGAGGAGTGTTCTCAGCTCTTCCTGCCCCTTGGATAGATTTAGGAGGATCTCCCCGAACCGAGTCTCTTGAGCATGAAGATCCTGGTTGTCTTGTTGGGAAGCCATTGCTGAAATAAACAGCGAAGGAGGTAAGTGACCTGTCAAAAGGGTACCTGTAATGCAATGATATGTATGTATGCATGCAATGTTTCCAAGGATCTCGCGGGGTAAACAAGAAAAATTGTTAGAATCTGGTAGCTTGATTGAAGGAACTTCATGTTGTTGAGAGTCCTTCTTCAAGAGTCAAGGCTCACCATATCTAGTGGGTCATAGACCTTGACTCAAGTCACCATGTTTTGATCTCTGAACAACCTTGGCTAGAGGAAAATAAATCCCCTTTGCCCCTTGCTAGACAGTCGGTTCATCATGACCTGCATCACAAGCCCTTGAGATACTTGAAATGGGTTAGTCCTTATGCAGGATGTATGCAATGGTATGATGGTATGATGTTATGCTATGCATGGAGTGATGTAAGTAAACCCTGTTATGAGCCCAGATTAAGGACTGTAAACAAACCCTGCAAGAAAATCAAGCATACAAGTAGTCAAGTTTGAAGGCACACAAGTCACACCGGATAGCCCTTAGAATTTAGGCCAGCATGAGGTCTAGGTACTACCCTCTTGAAGTTGGTGGGCTCAAAAACCTGTCCTATCAAAAGTAACCGGGTTCTAAGGAGCTCAATAACATTGGGTTGTTTTCTATGTTCATTGTTTTGATTTAGCCACTGGACTGGCGATCAAAATATTCCAAGAAAACAACCCTCAATGAGTGTAGTATCGAGTATCAACCAACTTCGGACTGCACCAAAGTCAGTCATCTCACTACCCCTAAAGAGGCCAGGATGGTTCAAGTAAGGTTCGTAAGGTCAGTTGATGCTTCACGACACCACGCGGGGGCCCCGTACTCTCCTTGACTTGACTCAAGGGTCACCGGTACTCACCAAAGTGCCACACCAATGTAGCGAACTGCTTCAACCGTGTAGGTATACCCCGCACAGTTCCCTCATAGTTTATTGCTACCTAAAAGGTATCCCCCAGATTCGGGTTAGGATCTATGAAACTCCCAAAATAGGCCCACAATATTAAAGCAAACAAATCAAGTAATTGAAAACAAGAGTGGTTTAATCCTAAGGTACACCACACTTATAAGTGTCCCCAGCAGAGTCGCCAGTTCTGTGATCGGTGGAAATAGAACTGACTGTTTTTAGCTGGTTCGCGAAATGTCGTGGTAAGCAAGAGTCGCCACCGTCTTTTATTTTCTCCAACATGGAAAGGACAAAAGCACAGCAAAATTCCTTTTTTGAGATGTCTCTCGGTTCGGGAGGTAGATTTATAGAAAGGGAAGGTGTTAGCACCCTTTCTATCCGTGGTTATCCACGGGCTCTTAGGTACTTTCTCTTATGTTTTCAAAAATTGTTTGCTTTTCAAGTGTGTGTGGGTTTTGGAAAAGTTTCGTTTGAAAAATTTCTAAGTAACTCTTGTATCTGTCCTCAAGAGTGTATGAAAAATTTGTTTGAAAACTTTTTGAAAGTGTCAGTGTGAAAAGTATTTTTGTTTGTTTGAAAAGAGCAAGTACCCATGAGAATCTACCTACTCTAAGGAATTAGGCTGTGTAAGAGTCCTTTAGATAGTGTTATCCCACCATTGAGAGGTAGGTAGCACCGTCGTTGGAGGTATTCGGGTCAATTCGATTAAGGGACAATGTGGTCATCGAAGCAATAGTAGGACACCTTAGAAGTAACCCTAATGTCCTAGATCCTTTTTATCCGAGGCAACTGTTTCGAGGCGACTGGATCTTTAGACAGAAGGGCGACCTCTAAAACACCCTATACTTGACGACCACGTTCGAGGCAACGAGTGAGGCGTACCCTAAGGGTGGTATATGCATGTGTGTTGTTTTTCAGTTAATTGTCTTTGTACATGTTATTTGTGAGCTACGGATTAATTTTATTTTCATACAAGTCTTTCATGCATTTTTCAACAGTTAGGAGTGCGGAAAATAAATTGCAGAAATGTAAATCTAGCTATTACAAGGCGCGGGTCTATACATCGCCAAAAACAAAAACCCGTTTGGAAAATAAAGTGAGAGAATTTAAAAGAAAGCGATAAAGGAGGTCCTAATTAACTATTACATTTCTGAGCAAATACATAATCAAAATAACGAATTAAAAATAAATGTGCGCGCGAAAGATGGAATCGGGACGTCCTAAGGGTTTTGACCCTTTTTTGAGAAAGAATGAGATTGTCCTTTTTTGCAATTAATTAAAAATTAAGCTAATTTACTAATTAATTTATTTATTAAAAAAATGTTTTTGTATTTTTTATGTTTTTAATGAAAATAAAAATAAGGATTTAAAAGTCAAAAGAAAAAAAACCTAGTTCTAAATTTATTTTAGTTATTAAGAAAAAGATTAAAGTTGCCTATTTATTTACAAAAAATAATATGAAATTAATAAATAATAATAATATTAGTTTTTTTTTATTTTATTGTGAAAAATGTTAATTGGTTAATTAAATAATTAATAAAACTAATAATTAATAAAAGGGAAATTATAAAAGAAAAGAAAATAAAAAGAGAAAAAGGAAAAGAAAATAAGAACCCAGGGGGTGTTGGACCCTTAGGGAGGTGAATCTGGAAATTTAGGCCCATTATCTCAAGCCTTGTTGACTTTTTACAATTGGCTGCGTGTGCTTTGACCAAGATGTATGGTGGTCATCCTCTCTTGGCCTTTGGATCACTGCTTGAAGGCACATGGCAGGCTGGGACATGAGGCGTATGGTGAAACGCACTGGGCATCCTGCATAAAATCATGTTATGAAAATAGAAATAAATATTGGGGTGGACCTGGGAATCGAACCCAGGTCCCAATGGTTGTTGGACGCGCCTTCCACCAACTCAACCAACTGCTTGCTTTGATTTTATAATGGGCAATAAACATAAAATAGAAAAACAACGTCTATGCTGGAATTTAACAAAACGTGTGCATATTATTTGAATGCTCCAACCATAGTTCAATACGTCAGTCATCTTCTTCCTTTTCCCTGCAACATAAAATCAAATAGTGGGGGTTTTTAACCCCCACAACCTGCATTAAGAGAAAATAGCGAATAGGTGTATGATGATCAGAAATTGTTCGCGAGGGTTGGGTTGGATTCGTCTGGCCTTGACGAATTCAACCATAGGTCTAAGAAGATCCAATTTTTCCTGTGGAGCAAACCCCCAAATTCAAAGTTTGAAAACCCTAGAAAATGTTAATGGTAGTTTATGATTCAGGACGTTTCAAGGCAATTGGACCACACCATTAGCTTCCTGTGAGTTCTATGAACATGAAACAATCAACAAAACATATCAAACGCGCATGAATAATGAGATGTAATTCAAAAAAATATGTGCAAACCGTACGACTGTGTAGAGCGTTTTCTTGGGTATTGACACTTGAATTTGATTACAATGCGTTCCTGAGTGTGCTAGCAACGTGTTTGAATCAAGAAAAGGGTTTGAATTGGCCTGGAAGGTTGAATTCAGTTTTAACTTTTCTTGACTTTTTTTCAAAATGGCATAAGGGTTTGCAGCAGCTTTTTGACGTGAAAAGTATTAGGTTTTGGTTCAGCATATGTATGGGAATAGAATTAGGTCAGCGGCTGGGCCAATGATCCATGGAATTGATGTCTTGAGATTTTTCTTTAACAACCATTGAAAGCTTTCCATATTTGGTTCAAAATCAAGATTTTATGCACAAAAAGCCTTAGCACGAAATTGTGAGCTGGCATATCATACATAAAAGCTATTCAAACCAAAAATATGCCATTCAATTAATTTTTTAGATTTATTTGAAATATTATGGATTTAAAATGAATTAAATCCATAAAAATTAAATACAAATGAAAAAATAAATATTTGGTCTTTAAATTAATCATAGGACACATGGGTGGCATGACAAGGCTGAACCAAGTGGAAGAAAGTGGGCCCTTTTGTCAAAAATTGAAGTTTTAAGGATAGTTGACTTTTGCCATTTCACAAAAATTTCCCAACTTCTCCAATGCATATGTTGCTCACTTTTGATCACATGAACATGTTCTTGGACATTTTGGAAAGGTCTTGAAGTCCTCTAACCAATGCCTTTGGTCCCATTTCATTTTGATTTACCAATCTCAAGTTATGGTCTTTGACTTAAAATGCCTTTTTGTTGACTTTTGAAAATGACCTATAATGTTGAAATTGATAACTTTTTGTGAGAGCATTTCTTGGACATGGAATGTGAAGATGAGTTATTGGAAATGTCATCCCCTTCAAAATGAGCATTGGATGGGATTTTTCTAATGAATCATGAAAAAGTTATGCCTTGGTCAAGTTACAGTTGACTTTTCAACTGTCCAAAAATGGAAACTTTTGCATCTTGATGATTTTTGAGCCATTCTTGTGGAATCATGATCAAGACTTGATCAAATGATGATTGTGGCTTTAAAATAAGATTTTTACCAAAATTTTTGACTTTTGACTGTCAAATGACCATTTTACCCCTACAGTTGATTGTAGAGCAAATAGGGCTTTTGACTGTGCAATTTGATGTTGTGAGTCTTGAAACTTGACATGGGGATGCTTGATAATGTGTATAGGCATATGTGACTTGATTGAGCCCTTGAAAACCTCAACTTCCTTGCAAGAACCAAAACCCTAATTTGACTGGCTTAAGAGGGTGGTTGACTGTGCAACCCTTGAGTAGACTTGAGCAAATTGAGATGATGCTTGTCAAAACTTTGAAGAATATGGGAGGGCAAATTTTGGGATACAACAATGAATTTTGAAGTAAACATAAATCTTAAGATAATCTTATGAAGCTTGAAGTAAATGCATAACTTTAAAGAAAATCTGGTGAAATATGGTGAAATTTGAAATGAACATAATTCTGAAGAAAATATAAAGAAAATTGGTTGAAATCTGATAAAAATTGAAGGGAACATAAATCTGGAAAAAAATGGATGAAATTTAAATTAATCCTAAATATGAAGAAAATATGATTAAATCTAAAGAAAGTGTGACAAAATTTGAAGTAAACAAAAATCTGAAGAAAATGTCATGAAATTTCAAGTGAATATAAATCAGAAGAAAATCTGACAAAATAAAAAAACTGATGAAAATTGAGGTAAACATAAATATGTAGAAAATACGATGAATTTTGAATAAAATATAACGAAATTGGAAGAGAACACAAATCAGAAGAAACACTGATGAATTATGAGGAAAATATGAGGAAATTTGAAGTGAATATAAATCTTAAGAAAATATGATAAAATTTGACTTATACATAATCTAAAAAAATGATATGAAATATAAAGTAATCAGAAGTCTGAAAAAATCAGATGAAATTTGAAGAAAATCAGATAAAATTTTAATTGAATATAAATATGAAAAAAATAGGATGAAATAAAAAAACAGGTGAAATTTTAAGTAAACATATATATGTAGAAAATCAGATGAAATCTGAAGAAGATATGAAGAAATTGGAAGTGAACCGAAACCTGAAAAAATAGGATGAATTTTTAATGATCATATATCTGAAGAAACTCTAATGAAATAGGAAGACAATCTGACGAAATTTGAAGTGAACAAAAACCTGATGAATTTTGTAGTGAACATATATTTGAAGAAACTTAAATGAAATGGGAAGAAAATATGATGAAATTTTAGGTGAACATAAATCATAAGGAAATATGCTTAAATTTAAATATAACAAAAGTCTGATGAAATTTGAAGTGAACATAAATTTGCGCAAAATCTGATTAAAACTAATGAAATCTTAAGAAAATTTGATGAATTTTGAAGTAAACATATATCTTAAGATAATCTTATAAAGCTTGAAGTAAATGCATAACTTTAAAGAAAATCTGGTGAAATATGCTGAAATTTGAATTGAACATAATTCTGGAGAAAATATAAAGAAAATTGGTTGAAATATGATAAAAATTGAGGGATATATAAATCTAAAAAAAAATTGATGAAAATTAAATTAATCCTAAATATGAAGAAAATATGATTAAATCTAAAGAAAGTGTGGCAAAATTTGAAGTAAACAAAAATCTGAAGAAAACGTTATGAAATTTGAAGTGCATATAAATCAGAAGAAAATCTGACGAAATAAAAAATCTGATGAAAATTGAGGTAAACATAAATAAGTAGAAATTACGATGAAATTTGAATAAAATATAACGAAATTGGAAGAGAACACAAATCAGAAGAAACACTGATGAATTATGAGGAAATTTGAAGTGAATATAAATCTTAAGAAAATTTGATAAAATTTGACTTAAACATAATCTGAAGAAAATAAGATGAAATATAAAGTAATCAGAAGTCTGAAAAAAATCAGGTGAAATTTGAAGAAAATCAGATAAAATTTTAAGTGAATATAAATATGAAGAAAATATGATGAAATAAAAAAACTAGTAAAATTTTAAGTAAACATATATCTGTAGAAAATCAGATGAAATCTGAAGAAAATATGAAGAATTTGGAAGTGAACCGACACCTGAAAAAATAAGATGAATTTTTAATGATCATATATCTGAAGAAACACTAAAGACATAGGAAGAAAATCGGACGAAATTTGAAGTGAACAAAAACCTGATGAATTTTGTAGTGAACATATTTCTGAAAAAACTCAAATGAAATGGGAAGAAAATATGTTGAAATTTTAGGTGAACATAAATCATAAGGAAATATGCTTAAATTTGAATATAACAAAAGTCTGATGAAATTTGAAGTGAACATAAATTTGCACAAAATCTGATTAAAACTAATGAAATCTTAAGAAAATTTGATGAATTTTGAAGTAAACATAAATCTTAAGATAATCTTATGAAGCTTGAAGTAAATGCATAACTTTACAGAAAATCTGGTGAAATATGGTGAAATATGAATTGAACATAATTCTAAAGAAAATTGGTTGAAATCTATTAAAAATTTAAGGGAACATAAATCTCGAAAAAAAATTGATGAAATTTAAATTAATCCCAAATATGAAGAAAATATGATTAAATCTAAAGAAAGTCTGACAAAATTTGAAGTAAACAAAAATCTGAAGAAAATGTCATGAAATTTGAAGTGAATATAAATCAGAAGAAAATCTGACGAAATAAATAAACTGATGAAAATTGAGGTAAACATAAATATGTAGAAAATACGATGAAATTTGAATAAAATATAACGAAATTGGAAGAGAACACAAATTAGAAGAAACACTGATGAATTATGAGGAAAATATTAGGAAATTTGAAGTGAATATAAATATTAAGAAAATATGATAAAATTTCACTTAAACATAATCTAAAAAAATAAGATGAAATATAAAGTAATCAGAAGCTGGAAAAATTAGATGAAACTTGAAGAAAATCAGATAAAATTTTAAGTGAATATAAATATGAAAAAAATATGATGAAATAATAAAACTGGTGAAATTTTAAGTAAACATATATCTGTTGAAAATCAGATGAAATCTGAAGAAAATATGAAGAAATTGGAAGTGAACTGAAACCTGAAAAAATATGATGAATTTTTAATGATCATATATATCTGAAGAAACTTTAATGAAATAGGAATAAAATCTGACGAAATTTGAAGTGAACAAAAACCTGATGAATATTGTAGTGAACATATTTCTGAAGAAACTCAAATGAAATGGGACGAAAATATGATGAAATTTTAGGTGAACATAAATCATAAGGAAATATGCTTGAATTTGAATATAACAAAAGACTGATGAAATTTCAAGTGAACATAAATTTGGACAAAATCTGATTAAAACTAATGAAATCTTAAGAAAATTTGATGAATTTTGAAGTAAACATAAATCTTAAGATAATCTTAGGAAGCTTTATACATAACTTTAAAGAAAATCTGGTGAAATATGGTGAAATTTGAAATGAACATAATTCTGAAGAAAATATAAAGAAAATTGGTTGAAATCTGATAAAAATTGAAGGAAACATAAATCTAAAAAAATTTGATGAAAATTAAATTAATCCTAAATATGAAGAAAATATGATTAAATCTATAGAAAGTCTGACAAAATTTGAAGTAAACAAAAATCTGAAGAAAATGTCATGAAATTTGAAGTGAATATAAGTCAGAAGAAAATCTGACGAAATAAAAAATATGATGAAAATTGAGGTAAACATAAATATGTAGAAATTACGATGAAATTTGAATAAAATATAACGAAATTGGAAGAGAACACAAATTAGAAGAAACACTGATGAATTATGAGGAAAATATGAGGAAATTTGAAGTGAATATATATCTTAAGAAAATCTGATAAAATTTGACTTAAACATAATCTGAAGAAAATAAGATGAAATATAAAGTAATCAGAAGTCTGAAAAAAATCAGATGAAATTTGAAGAAAATCAGATAAAATTTTAAGTGAATATAAATATGAAGAAAATATGATGAAATAAAAAAACTGGTAAAATTTTAAGTAAACATATATCTGTAGAAAACCAGATGAAATCTGAATAAATTATGAAGAAATTGGAAGTGAACCGACACCTGAAAAAATATGATTAATTTTTAATGATCATATATCTGAAGAAACACTAATGAAATAGGAAGAATATCTGACGAAATTTGAAGTGAACAAAAATCTGATGAATTTTGTAGTGAACATATTTCTGAAGAAACTCAAATGAAATGGGAATAAAATATGATGAAATTTTAGGTGAACATAAATCACAAGGAAATATGCTTAAATTTGAATATAACAAAAGTCTGATGAAATTTGAAGTGAACATAAATTTGCACAAAATCTGATTAAAACTAATGAAATCTTAAGAAAATTTCATGAATTTTGAAGTAAACATAAATCTTAAGATAATCTTATGAAGCTTGAAGTAAATGCATAACTTTAAAGAAAATCTGGTGAAATAAGGTGAAATATGAATTGAACATAATTCTGAAGAAAATTGGTTGAAATATGATAAAAATTGAATGGAACATAAATCTTGAAAAAAATTGATGAAATTTAAATTAATCCCAAATATGAAGAAAATATGATTAAATCTAAAGAAAGTCTGAAAAAATTTGAAGTAAACAAAAATCTGAAGAAAATGTCATGAAATTTGAAGTGAATATAAATCAGAAGAAAATCTGACGAAATAAAAAAACTGATGAAAATTGAGGTAAACATAAATATGTAGAAAATACGATGAAATTTGAATAAAATATAACGAAATTGGAAGAGAACACAAATCAGAAGAAACACTGATGAATTATGAGGAAAATATGAGGAAATTTGAAGTGAATAAAAATCTTATGAAAATATGATAAAATTTGAGTTGAACATACACTGAAGAAAATAAGATGAAATATAAAGTAATCAGACGTCTGAAAAAAATCAGATGAAATTTGAAAAAAATCAGATATAATTTTAAGTGAATATAAATATGAAAAAAATATGATGAAATAAAAAAACTGGTGAAATTTTAAGTAAACATATATCTGTAGAAAGTCAGATGAAATCTGAAGAAAATATGAAGAAATTGGAAGTGAACCGAAACCTGAAAAAATATGATGAATTTTTAATGATCATATATCTGAAGAAATTCTAATGAAATAGGAAGAAAATCTGACGAAATTTGAAGTGAACAAAAACCTGATGAATTTTCTAGTGAACATATATCTGAAGAAACTCAAATTAAATGGGAAGAAAATATGTTGAAATTTTAGGTGAACATAAATCATAAGGAAATATGCTTAAATTTGAATATAACATAAGTCTGATGAAATTTGAAGTGAACATAAATTTGCACAAAATCTGATTAAAACTAATGAAATCTTAAGAAAATTTGATGAATTTTGAAGTAAACATAAATCTTAAGATAATCTTATGAAGTTTGATGTAAATACATAACTTTAAAGAAAATCTGGTGAAATATGGTGAAATATGAAATGAACATAATTCTGAAGAAAATCTAAAGAAAATTGGTTGAAATCTGATAAAAATTGAAGGGAACATAAATCTGGAAAAAAAATGGATGAAATTTAAATTAATCCAAAATATGAAGAAAATATGATTAAATCTAAAGAAAGTGTGACAAAATTTGAAGTAAACAAAAATCTGAAGAAAATGTCATGAAATTTGAAGTGAATATAAATCAGAAGAAAATCTGACGAAATAAAAAAATTGATGAAAATTGAGGTAAACATAAATATGTAGAAAATATGATGAAATTTGAATAAAATATAACGAAATTGGAAGAGAACAAAAATCAGAAGAAACACTGATGAATTATGAGGAAAATATGAGGAAATTTTAAGTGAATATAAATCTTAAGAAAATATGATAAAATTTGACTTATACATAATCTAAAAAAATAAGAGGAAATATAAAGTAATCAGAAGTCTGAAAAAATCAGATGAAATTTGAAGAAAATCAGATAATATTTTATGTGAATATAAATATGAAAAAAAAATAGGATGAAATAAAAAAACTGGTGAAATTTTAAGTAAACATGTATCTATAGAAAATCAGATGAAATCTGAAGAAAATATGAAGAAATTGGAAGTGAACCGAAACCTGAAAAAATATGATGAATTTTTAATGATCATATATCTGAAGAAATTCGAATGAAATAGGAAGAAAATCTGACGAAATTTGAAGTGAACAAAAACCTGATGAATTTTCTAGTGAACATATATCTGAAGAAACTCAAATTAAATGGGAAGAAAATATGTTGAAATTTTAGGTGAACATAAATCATAAGGAAATATGCTTAAATTTGAATATAACAAAAGTCTGATGAAATTTGAAGTGAACATAAATTTGCACAAAATCTGATTAAAACTAATGAAATCTTAAGAAAATTTGATGAATTTTGAAGTAAACATAAATCTTAAGATAATCTTATGAAGCTTGAAGTAAATGCATAACTTTACAGAAAATCTGGTGAAATATGGTGAAATATGAATTGAACATAATTCTGAAGAAAATTGGTTGAAATCTATTAAAAATTTAAGGGAACATAAATCTGGAAAAAAATTGATGAAATTTAAATTAATCCTAAATATGAAGAAAATATGATTAAATCTAAAGAAAGTGTGACATAATTTGAAGTAAACAAAAATCTGAAGAAAATGTCATGAAATTTGAAGTGATTATAAATCAGAATAAAATCTGACTAAATAAAAAAACTGATGAAAATTGAGGTAAACATAAATATGTAGAAAATATGATGAAATTTGAATAAAATATAACGAAATTGGAAGAGAACAAAAATCAGAAGAAACACTGATGAATTATGAGGAAAATATGAGGAAAATTGAAGTGAATATAAATCTTAAGAAAATATGATAAAATTTGACTTATACATAATCTAAAAAAATAAGATGAAATATAAAGTAATCAGAAGTCTGAAAAAATCAGATGAAATTTGAAGAAAATCAGATAAAATTTTAAGTGAATATAAATATGAAAAAAATAGGATGAAATAAAAATACTGGTGAAATTTTAAGTAAACATGTATCTGTAGAAAATCAGATTAAATCTGAAGAAAATATGAAGAAATTGGAAGTGAACCGAAACCTGAAAAAATATGATGAATTTTTAATGATCATATATCTGAAGAAATTCTAATGAAATAGGAAGAAAATCTGACGAAATTTGAAGTGAACAAAAACCTGATGAATTTTGTAGTGAACATATATCTGAAGAAACTCAAATGAAATGGGAATAAAATATGATGAAATTTTAGGTGAACATAAATCATAAGGAAATATGCTTAAATTTGAATATAACAAAAGTCTGATGAAATTTGAAGTGAACATAAATTTGCACAAAATCTGATTAAAACTAATGAAATCTTAAGAAAATTTCATGAATTTTGAAGTAAACATAAATCTTAAGATAATCTTATGAAGCTTGAAGTAAATGCATAACTTTAAAGAAAATCTGGTGAAATAAGGTGAAATATGAATTGAACATAATTCTGAAGAAAATTGGTTGAAATCTGTTAAAAATTGAATGGAACATAAATCTTGAAAAAAAATTGATGAAATTTAAATTAATCCCAAATATGAAGAAAATATGATTAAATCTAAAGAAAGTCTGAAAAAATTTGAAGTAAACAAAGATCTGAAGAAAATGTCATGAAATTTGAAGTGAATATAAATCAGAAGAAAATCTGGCGAAATAAAAAAAATTATGATGAAAATTGAGGTAAACATAAATATGTAGAAAATACGATGAAATTTGAATAAAATATAACGAAATTGGAAGAGAACACAAATTAGAAGAAACACTGATGAATTATGAGGAAAATATTAGGAAATTTGAAGTGAATATAAATCTTAAGAAAATATGATAAAATTTCACTTAAACATAATCTAAAAAAATAAGATGAAATATAAAGTAATCAGAAGTCTGAAAAAATCAGATGAAATTTGAAGAAAATCAGATAAAATTTTAAGTGAATATAAATATGAAAAAAATAGGATGAAATAAAAAAACTGGTGAAATTTTAAGTAAACATGTATCTGTAGAAAATCAGATGAAATCTGTTGAAAATATGAAGAAATTGGAAGTGAACCGAAACCTGAAAAAATATGATGAATTTTTAATGATCATATATCTGAAGAAATTCTAATGAAATAGGAAGAAAATCTGACGAAATTTGAAGTGAACAAAAACCTGATGAATTTTGTAGTGAACATATATCTGAAGAAACTCAAATGAAATGGGAAGAAAATATGTTGAAATTTTAGGTGAGCATAAATCATAAGGAGATATGCTTAAATTTGAATGTAACAAAAGTCTGATGAAATTTGAAGTGAACATAAATTTGCACAAAATCTGATTAAAACTAATGAAATCTTAAGAAAATTTGATGAATTTTAAAGTAAACATGAATCTTAAGATAATCTTATGAAGCTTGATGTAAATACATAACTTTAAAGAAAATCTGGTGAAATGTGGTGAAATATGAAATGAACATAATTCTGAAGAAAATATAAGAAAATTTGTTGAAATCTGATAAAAATTGAAGGAAACATAAATCTAAAAAAAATTGATGAAAATTAAATTAATCCTAAATATGAAGAAAATATGATTAAATCTATAGAAAGTCTGACAAAATTTGAAGTAAACAAAAATCTGAAGAAAATGTCATGAAATTTGAAGTGAATATAAGTCAGAAGAAAATCTGACGAAATAAAAAATATGATGAAAATTGAGGTAAACATAAATATGTAGAAATTACGATGAAATTTGAATAAAATATAACGAAATTGGAAGAGAACACAAATCAGAAGAAACACTGATGAATTATGAGGAAAATATGAGGAAATTTGAAGTGAATATATATCTTAAGAAAATCTGATAAAATTTGACTTAACCATAATCTGAAGAAAATAAGATGAAATATAAAGTAATCAGAAGTCTGAAAAAAATCAGATGAAATTTGAAGAAAATCAGATAAAATTTTAAGTGAATATAAATATGAAGAAAATATGATGAAATAAAAAAACTGGTAAAATTTTAAGTAAACATATATCTGTAGAAAACCAGATGAAAACTGAATAAATTATGAAGAAATTGGAAGTGAACCGACACCTGAAAAAATATGATGAATTTTTAATGATCATATATCTGAAGAAACACTAATGAAATAGGAAGAAAATCTGACGAAATTTGAAGTGAACAAAAATCTGATGAATTTTGTAGTGAACATATTTCTGAAGAAACTCAAATGAAATGGGAATAAAATATGATGAAATTTTAGGTGAACATAAATCATAAGGAAATATGCTTAAATTTGAATATAACAAAAGTCTGATGAAATTTGAAGTGAACATAAATTTGCACAAAATCTGATTAAAACTAATGAAATCTTAAGAAAATTTCATGAATTTTGAAGTAAACATAAATCTTAAGATAATCTTATGAAGCTTGAAGTAAATGCATAACTTTAAAGAAAATCTGGTGAAATAAGGTGAAATATGAATTGAACATAATTCTGAAGAAAATTGGTTGAAATCTGTTAAAAATTGAATGGAACATAAATCTTGAAAAAAATTGATGAAATTTAAATTAATCCCAAATATGAAGAAAATATGATTAAATCTAAAGAAAGTCTGAAAAAATTTGAAGTAAACAAAGATCTGAAGAAAATGTCATGAAATTTGAAGTGAATATAAATCAGAAGAAAATCTGGCGAAATAAAAAAAATTATGATGAAAATTGAGGTAAACATAAATATGTAGAAAATACGATGAAATTTGAATAAAATATAACGAAATTGGAAGAGAACACAAATTAGAAGAAACACTGATGAATTATGAGGAAAATATTAGGAAATTTGAAGTGAATATAAATCTTAAGAAAATATGATAAAATTTCACTTAAACATAATCTAAAAAAATAAGATGAAATATAAAGTAATCAGAAGTCTGAAAAAATCAGATGAAATTTGAAGAAAATCAGATAAAATTTTAAGTGAATATAAATATGAAAAAAATATGATGAAATAATAAAACTGGTGAAATTTTAAGTAAACATATATCTGTAGAAAATCAGATGAAATCTGTTGAAAATATGAAGAAATTGGAAGTGAACCGAAACCTGAAAAAATATGATGAATTTTTAATGATCATATATATCTGAAGAAACTCTAATGAAATAGGAAGAAATTCTGACGAAATTTGAAGTGAACAAAAACCTGATGAATTTTGTAGTGAACATATTTCTGAAGAAACTCAAATGAAATGGGACAAAAATATGATGAAATTTTAGGTGAACATAAATCATAAGGAAATATGCTTAAATTTGAATATAACAAAAGACTGATGAAATTTTAAGTGAACATAAATTTGGACAAAATCTGATTAAAACTAATGAAATCTTAAGAAAATTTGATGAATTTTGAAGTAAACATAAATGTTAAGATAATCTTATGAAGCTTGAAGTAAATACATAACTTTAAATAAAATCTGGTAAAATATGGTGAAATTTGAAATGAACATAATTCTGAAGAAAATATAAAGAAAATTGATTGATATCTGATAAAAATTGAAGGAAACATAAATCTGAAAAAAAATTTGATGAAAATTAAATTAATCCTAAATATGAAGAAAATATGATTAAATGTAAAGAAAGTCTGACAAAATTTGAAGTAAACAAAAATCTGAAGAAATTGTCATGAAATTTGACCCGAATATAAATCAGAAGAAAATCTGACAAAATAAAAAAACTGATGAAAATTGAGGTAAACATAAATATGTAGGAAATACGATGAAATTTGAATAAAATATAACGAAATTGGAACAGAACACAAATTATAAGAAACACTGATGAATTATGAGGAAAATATGAGGAAATTTGAAGTGAATAAAAATCTTAAGAAAATATGATAAAATTTGAGTTAAACATAATCTAAAAAAATAAGATGAAATATAAAGTAATCAGAAATCTATAAAAATCTGATGAAATTTGAAGAAAATCAGATAAAATTTTAAGTGAATATAAATATGAAAAAAATATGATGAAATAAAAAAACTGGTGAAATTTTAAGTAAACATATATCTGTAGAAAATCAGATGAAATTTGAAGAAAATATGAAGAAATTGGAAGTGAACCGAAACCTGAAAAATATATGATGAATTTTTAATGATCATATATCTGAAGAAACACTGATGAAATAGGAAGAAAATCTGACGAAATTTGAAGTGAACAAAAACCTGATGAATTTTGTAGTGAACATATATCTGAAGAAACTCAAATGAAATGGGAAGAAAATATGATGGAATTTAAGGTGAACATAAATCATAAGGAAATATGCTTAAATTTGAATATAACAAAAGTCTGATGAAAATTGAAGTGAACATAAATTTGCACAAAATCTGATTAAAACTAATGAAATCTTAAGAAAATTTGATGAATTTTGAAGTAAACATAAATCTTAAGATAATCTTATGAAGCTTGAAGTAAATACACAACTTTAAAGAAAATCTGGTGAAATATGGTGAAATTTGAAATGAACATAATTCTGAAGAAAATATAAAGAAAATTGATGGATATCTGATAAAAATTGAAGGAAACATAAATTTGAAAAAAAAATTGATGAAAATTAAATTAATCCTAAATATGAAGAAAATATGATTAAATCTAAAGAAAGTCTCACAAAATTTGAAGTATACAAAAATCTGAAGAAAATTTAATGAAATTTGAAGTGAATATAAATCAAAAGAAAATCTGACGAAATAAAAAATCTGATGAAAATTGAGGTAAACATAAATATGTAGAAAATACGATGAAATTTGAATAAAATATAACGAAATAGGAAGAGAACACAAATCAGAAGAAACACTGATGAATTATGAGGAAAATATGAGGAAATTTGAAGTGAATAAAAATCTTATGAAAATATGATAAAATTTGAGTTGAACATACACTGAAGAAAATAAGATGAAATATAAAGTAATCAGAAGTCTGAAAAAAATCAGATGAAATTTGAAAAAAATCAGATATAATTTTAAGTGAATATAAATATGAAAAAAATATGATGAAATAAAAAAACTGGTGAAATTTTAAGTAAACATATATCTGTAGAAAGTCAGATGAAATCTGAAGAAAATATGAAGAAATTGGAAGTGAACCGAAACCTGAAAAAATATGATGAATTTTTAATGATCATATATATCTAAAGAAACTCTAATGAAATAGGAAGAAAATCTAACGAAATTTGAAGTGAACAAAAACCTGATGAATTTTGTAGTGAACATATTTCTGAAGAAACTCAAATGAAATGGGAAGAAAATATGATGAAATTTTAGGTGAACATAAATCATAAGGAAATATGCTTAAATTTGAATATAACAAAAGTCTTATGAAATTTGAAGTGAACATAAATTTGCACAAAATCTGATTAAAACTAATGAAATCTTAAGAAAATTTGATGAATTTTGAAGTAAACATAAATTTTAAGATAATCTTATGAAGCTTGAAGTAAATGCATAACTTTAAACAAAATCTGGTGAAATATGGTGAAATTTGAAATGAACGTAATTCTGAAGAAAATATAAAGAAAATTGATTGATATCTGATAAAAATTGAAGGAAACATAAATCAGAAAACAAATTGATGAAAATTAAATTAATCCTAAATATGAAGAAAACAAAAATCTAAAGAAAATGTCATGAAATTTGAAGTGAATATAAATCAGAAGAAAATCTGACGAAATAAAAAAACTGATGAAAATTGAGGTAAACATAAATATGTAGGAAATACGATGAAATTTGAATAAAATATAACGAAATTGGAAGAGAACACAAATTAGAAGAAACACTGATGAATTATGAGGAAATTTGAAGTGAATAAAAATCTTAAGAAAATATGATAAAATTTGAAGAAAATCAGATAAATTTTTTAGTGAATATAAATATGAAGAAAATATGATGAAATAAAAAAACTGGTGAAATTTTAAGTAAATATATATCTGTAGACAATCAGATGAAATCTGAAGAAAATATGAAGAAATTGGAAGTGAACAGAAACCTGGAAAAATATGATGAATTTTTAATGATCATATATCTGAAGAAACACTAATGAAATAGGAAGAAAATCTGACGAAATTTGAAGTGAACAAAAACCTGATGAATTTTGTAGTGAACATAAATCTTAAGAAAATGTGATAAAATTTGACTTTAACAGAATCTGAAGAAAATAAGATGAAATCTAAAGTACTCATAAGTCTGAAGAAAATCAGATGAAATTTGAACAAAATGAGATAAAACTTTAAGTTAATTTAAATATGAAAAAATAAAAAAATTAGTGAAATTTTAGGTAAACATAAATGTGTAGAAAATCAGATGAAATCTGAAGAAAATATATAGAAATTGGAAGTGAACCGAAACCTGAAGAAAATCTTATGAATTTTTAATGAAAGTATATCTGAAGAAACTCAAATGAAATAGGAAGAAAATCAGACGAAATTTGAAGTGATCAAAAATCTGAAGAAAATCAGATGAATTTTGTAGTGAACATATATCTGAAGAAACTCTAATGAAATAGGAAGAAAATTTGATGAAATTTTAGGTGAACATAAATCATAAAGAAATATGCTGAAATTTAAATTTAACAAAAGTCTAATGAAATTTAAATTGAACATAAATTTACATAAAATCTAATTAAAACTAATGAAATCTTAAGAAAATTTGATGAATTTTGAAATAAACATAAATCTTAAGATAATCTTATGAAGCATGAAGTAAATACATAACTTTTAAGAAAATCTGGTGAAATATGAAATGAACATAATTTTGAGGAAGATCTAAAGAAAATTGGATGAAATCTGATAAAATTTGAAGGGAACATAAATCTGGAAAAAAATTGATGAAATGTAAAGTAATCCTAAATTTGAAGAAAATATAATTAAATCTAAAGAAAGTTTGGAAAAAATTTGAAGTGAACAAAAATCTGAAAAAAATATTCTGAAGTTTGATGTGAATATAAATCAGAAGAAAATCTGACGAAATAAAAAAACTGATAAAATTGATGTAAACATAAATATGTAGAAAATCAGATGAAATTTGAATAAAATCTAATGAAATTGGAAGTGAACAAAAATCAGATAAAACACTGATGAATTATGAGGAAAATATGCGAAAAATTGAAGTGAATATAAATCTTAAGAGAAAGTGATATAATTTGACTTAAACAGAATCTGAAGGAAATAAGATGAAATCTAAAGTACTCATAAGTCTGAAGAAAATCAGATGAAATTTGAAGAAAATGAGATAAAACTTTAAGTTAATATAAATATGAAAAAATAAAAAAACTAGTGAAATTTTAAGTAAACATAAATGTGTAGAAAATCAGATGAAATCTGAAAAAAATATGAATAAATTGGAAGTGAACCGAAACCTGAAGAAAATCTGATGAATTTTTAATGAACGTATATCTAGGGATGTCAATGGGGCGGGGCGGGGCCGGGGGGACACTTCCCCATCTTTTTCCCCGCCATCAAATTCATTCCCCGTCCCCGTCCCCGATCTCCGTCACGGGGGAATTTCTATCCCCATCCCCGTTCCCCGCGGATCCCCGTTCCCCGCGGGGATCCCCATAGATCCTACATTTATTCATTAATATTTTATTTTTTTAAAATGTTTATATTTTCTATAAAAATAAAAAGCACAAAGAATTCACATATTTATTATGTTATTAAAAAATACTAATATTTACATTTCTCTCTCTTAATAAATACATGAATATTTATTTATTTATTTTTATAAATAAACATAAAGGAAATGACTAAAAAACCTAATCTAAAATATATATATTAAATTAACTATATTAAAATAATAGGCGGGGCGGGGTCCCCGCGGGGCGGGGGGTGTATTCCCCGTCCCCGTCCCCGAAATGCTCTCGGGGGAATTTTTCTCCCCATCCCCGCCCCCACGGGGGAAAATTCCCCATCTTTGGGGCCCCGAACGGGGCGTTCCCCGCGGGGATCCCCATTAACAGGTCCAAACTGACATCCCTACGTATATCTAAAGAAACTCTAATGAAATAGGAAGAAAATCTGACGAAATTTGAAGTGATCAAAAATCTGAAGAAAATCAGATGAATTTTGTAGTGAACATATATCTGAAGAAACTCTAATGAAATAAGAAGAAAATTTGATGAAATTTTAGGTGAACATAAATCATAAAGAAATATGCTGAAATTTGAATTTAACAAAAGTCTAATGAAATTTAAATTGAACATAAATTTACATAAAATCTAATTAAAACTAATGAAATCTTAAGAAAATTTGATGAATTTTGAAATAAACATAAATCTTAAGATAATCTTATGAAGCATGAAGTAAATACATAACTTTTAAGAAAATCTGGTGAAATATCAAATGAACATAATTTTGAGGAAGATCTAAAGAAAATTGGATGAAATCTGATAAAATTTGAAGGGAACATAAATCTGGAAAAAAATTGATGAAATGTAAAGTAATCCTAAATTTGAAGAAAATATAATTAAATCTAAAGAAAGTCTGAAAAAAAATTGAAGTGAACAAAAATCTAAAAAAAAATATCCTGAAATTTGATGTGAATATAAATCAGAAGAAAATCTGACGAAATAAAAAAACTGATAAAATTGAGGTAAACATAAATATGTAGAAAATCAGATGAAATTTGAATAAAATCTAATGAAATTGGAAGTGAACAAAAATCAGATAAAACACTGATGAATTATGAGGAAAATATGCGGAAAATTGAAGTGGATATAAATCTTAAGAAAAAGTGATAAAATTTGACTTAAACAGAATCTGAAGGAAATAAGATGAAATCTAAAGTACTCATAAGTCTGAAGAAAATCAGATGAAATTTGAAGAAAATGAGATAAAACTTTAAGTTAATATAAATATGAAAAAATAAAAAACTAGTGAAATTTTAAGTAAACATAAATGTGTAGAAAATCAGATGAAATCTGAAGAAAATATGAAGAAATTGGAAGTGAACCGAAACCTGAAGAAAATCTGATGAATTTTTAATGAACGTATATCTGAAGAAACTCTAATGAAATAGGAAGAAAATCAGACGAAATTTGAAGTGATCAAAAATCTTAATAAAATCAGATGAATTTTGTAGTGAACATATATCTGATGAAACTCTAATGAAATAAGAAGAAAATTTGATGAAATTTTAGGTGAACATAAATCATAAAGAAATATGCTGAAATTTGAATTTAACAAAAGTCTAATGAAATTTAAATTGAACATAAATTTACATAAAATCTAATAAAAACTAATGAAATCTTAAGAAAATTTGATGAATTTTGAAATAAACATAAATCTTAAGATAATCTTATGAAGCATGAAGTAAATACATAACTTTTAAGAAAATCTGGTGAAATATGAAATGAACATAATTTTGAAGAAGATCTAAAGAAAATTGGATGAAATCTGATAAAAATTGAAGGGAACATAAATCTGGAAAAAAATTGATGAAATGTAAAGTAATCCTAAATTTGAAGATAATATAATTAAATCTAAAGAAAGTCTGAAAAAAATTTGAAGTGAACAAAAATCTAAAAAAAAATATCCTGAAATTTGATGTGAATATAAATCAGAAGAAAATCTGACGAAATAAAAAAACTGATAAAATTGAGGTAAACATAAATATGTAGAAAATCAGATGAAATTTGAATAAAGTCTAATGAAATTGGAAGTGCACACAAATAAAAAAAACACTGATGAATTATGAGGAAAATATGCGGAAAATTGAAGTGAATATAAATCTTAAGAAAATGTGATAAAATTTGACTTAAACAGAATCTGAAGAAATTAAGATGAAATCTAAAGTACTCATAAGTCTGAAAAAAATCAGATGAAATTTGTAGAAAATGAGATAAAAAATTTAAGTTAATATAAATATGAAAAAATAAAAAAAAAACTTGTGAAATTTTAAGTAAACATAAATCTGTAGAAAATTAGATGAAATCTGAAAAAAATATGAATAAATTGGAAGTGAACTGAAACCTGAAGAAAATCTGATGAATTTTTAATGAACGTATATGTAAAGAAACTCTAATGAAATAGGAAGAAAATCTGACGAAATTTGAAGTGATAAAAAATCTAAAGAAAATCAGATGAATTTTGTAGTGAACATATATCTGAAGAAACTCTAATGAAATAGGAAGAAAATTTGATGAAAATTTAGGTGAACATAAATCATAAGGAAATATGCTGAAATTTGAATTTAAAAAAGTCTAATGAAATTTGAATTGAACATAAATTTGCACAAAATCTAATTAAAACTAATGAAATCTTAATAAAATTTGATGAATTTTGAAGTAAACATAAATCTTAAGATAATCTTATGAAGCTTAAAGTAAATACATAACTTTTAAGAAAATCTGGTGAAATATGTTGAAATATGAAATGAACATAATTTTGAAGAAGATTAAAAGAAAATTGGATGAAATCTGTTAAAATTGAAGGGAACATAAATCTGGAAAAAAATTGATGAAATGTAAAGTAATCCTAAATTTGAAGAAAATATAATTAAATCTAAAGAAAGTATGAAAAAATTTGAAGTGAACAACAATCTGAAAAAAATATCCTGAAATTTGATGTGAATATAAATCATCAGAAAATCTGACGAAATAAAATAACTGATAAAATTGAGGTAAACATAAATATGTAGAAAATCAGATGAAATTTGAATAAAATCTAAAGAAATTGGAAGTGAACACAAATCAGAAAAAACACTGATGAATTATGAGGAAAATATGCGGAAAATTGAAGTGAATATAAATCTTTAGAAAATGTGATAAAATTTGACTTAAATAAAATCTGAAGAAAATAAGATGAAATCTAAAGTACTCATAAGTCTGAAGAAAATCAGATGAAATTTGAAGAAAATGAGATAAAACTTTAAGTTAATATAAATATGAAAAAATAAAAAAACTAGTGAAATTTTAGGTAAACATAAATGTGTAGAAAATCAGATGAAATCTTAAGAAAAATGAAGAAATTGGAAGTGAATCGAAACCTGAAGAAAATTTGATTAATTTTTAATGAGCGTATATCTGTAGAAACTCTAATGAAATAGGAAGAAAATATGACGAAATTTGAAGTGATAAAAAATCTTAAGAAAATCAGATGAATTTTGTAGTGAACATGTATCTGAAGAAACTCTAATGAAATAGGAAGAAAATTTGATGAAATTTTAGGTGAACATAAATCATAAAGAAATATGCGGAAATTTGAACTTAACACAAGTCTAATGAAATTTGAATTGAAAATAAATTTACATAAAATCCAATTAAAACTAATGAAATCTTAAGAAAATTTTATGAATTTTGTAAACATAAATCTTAAGATAATCTTATGATGCATGAAGTAAATACATAACTTTTAAGAAAATCTGGTGAAATATGAAATGAACATAATTTTGAAGAAGATCTAAAGAAAATTGGATAAATTCTGATAAAAATTTAAGGGAACATAAATCTGAAAAAAAATTTGATGAAATTTATAGTAATCCTAAATATGAAGAAAATATAATGAAATAGGAAGAAAATCTGACGAAATTTGAAGTGATCAAAAACCTGAAGAAAATCAGATGAATTTTGTAGTGAACATATATCTGAAGAAACTCTAATGAAATAGGAAGAAAATTTGATGAAATTTTATGTGAACATAAATCATAAAGAAATATGCTGAAATTTGAATTTAACAAAAGTCTAATGAAATTTGAATTGAACATAAATTTACATAAAATCTAATTAAAACTAATGAAATCTTAAGAAAATTTGATGAATTTTGAAGTAAACATAAATCTTAAGATAATCTTATGAAGCATGAAGTAAATACATAACTTTTAAGAAAATATGGTGAAATATGGTGAAATATGAAATGAACATAATTGTGAAGAAGATCTAAAGAAAATTGGATGAAATCTGATAAAAATTGAAGGGAACATAAATCTGGAAAAAATTGATGAAATGTAAAGTAATCCTAAATTTGAATAAAATATAATTAAATCTAAAGAAAGTCTGAAAAAAATTTGAAGTGAACAAAAATCTGAAATAAAATATCCTGAAATTTAATGTGAATATAAATCAGAAGAAAATCTGACGAAATAAAAAAACTGATAAAATTGAGGTAAACATAAATATGTAGAAAATCAGATGAAATTTGAATAAAATCTAATGAAATTGGAAGTGAACACAAATCAGAAAAAACACTGATGAATTATGAGGAAAAAATGCCGAAAATTGAAGTGAATATAAATCTTAAGAAAATGTGATAAAATTTGACTTAAACAGAATCTGAAGAAATTAAAATGAAATCTAAAGTACTCATAAGTCTGAAAAAAATCAGATGAAATTTGAAGAAAATGAGATAAAACTTTAAGTTAATATAAATATGAAGAAAAAAAAACTGGTGAAATTTTAAGTAAACATAAATGTGTCGAAAATTAGATGAAATCTAAAGATAATATGAAGAAATCTGAAGTGAACCGAAACCTGAAGAAAATCTGATGAATTTTTAATGAACGTATATCTGAAGAAACTCTAATGAAATAGGAAGAAAATCTGACGAAATTTGAAGTGATAAAAAATCTAAAGAAAATCAGATGAATTTTGTACTGAACATATATCTGAAGAAACTCTAATGAAATAGGAAGAAAATTTGATGAAATTTTAGGTGAACATAAATCATAAGGAAATATGTTGAAATTTAAATTTAACAAAAGTCTAATGATATTTTAATTGAACATAAATTTGCACAAAATCAAATTAAAACTAATGAAATCTTAATAAAATTTGATGAATTTTGAAGTAAACATAAATCTTAAGATAATCTTATGAAGCTTGAAGTAAATACATAACTTTTAAGAAAATCTGGTGAAATATGAAATGAACATAATTTTGAAGAAGATCTAAAGAAAATTGGATGAATTCTGATAAAAAGTTAAGGGAACATAAATCTGAAAAAAATTTGATGAAATTTAAAGTAATCCTAAATATGAAGAAAATATAATGAAATAGGAAGAAAATTTGACGAAATTTGAAGTGATAAAAAACCTGAAGAAAATCAGATGAATTTTGTAGTGAAATATATCTGAAGAAACTCTAATGAAATAGGAAGAAAATTTGATGAAATTTTATGTGAACATAAATCATAAGGAAATATGCTGAAATTTGAATTTAACAAAAGTCTAATGAAATTTGAATTGAACATAAATTTACATAAAATCTAATTAAAACTAATGAAATCTTAAGAAAATTTGATGAATTTTGAAGTAAATAGAAATCTTAAGATAATCTTATGAAGCATGAAGTAAATACATAACATTTAAGAAAATCTGGTGAAATATGGTGAAATATGAAATGAACATAATTTTGAAGAAGATCTAAAGAAAATTGGATGAAATCTGATAAAAATTAAAGGGAACATAAATCTGGAAAAAAATTGATGAAATGTAAAGTAATCCTAAATTTGAAGAAAATATAATTAAATCTAAAGAAAGTCTGGAAAAAATTTGAAGTGATCAAAAATTTGAAAAAAATATCCTGAAATTTGATGTGAATATAAACCAGAAGAAAATCTGACGAAATAAAAAAACTGATAAAATTGAGGTAAACATAAATATGTAGAAAATCAGATGAAATTTGAATAAAATCTAATGAAATTGGAAGTGAACACAAATCAGAAAAATCACTGATGAATTATGACGAAAATATGCGGAAAATTGAAGTGAATATAAATCTTAAGAAAATGTGATAAAATTTGACTTAAACAGAATCTGAAGAAATTAAGATGAAATCTTAAGTACTCTAAAGCCTGAAAAAAATCAGATGAAATTTGAAGAATATGAGATAAAACATTAAGTTAATATAAATATGAATAAATAAAAAAAAACTGGTGAAATTTTAAGTAAACATAAATCTGTAGAAAATTAGATGAAATCTGAAGAAAATATGAAGAAATTGGAAGTGAACCGAAACCTGAAGAAAATCTGATGTATTTTTAATGAACGTATATCTGAAGAAACTCAAATGAAATTGGAAGAAAATCTGACGAAATTTGAAGTGATCAAAAATCTAAAGAAAATTAGATGAATTTTGTAGTGAACATATATTTGAAGAAACTCTAATGAAATAGGAAGAAAATTTGATGAAATTTTAGGTGAACATAAATCATAAGGAAATATGCTGAAATTTGAATTTAACAAAAGTCTAATGAAATTTGAATTGAACATAAATTTGCACAAAATCTAATTAAAACTAATGAAATCTTAATAAAATTTGATGAATTTTGAAGTAAACATAAATATTAAGATAATCTTATGAAGCTTGAAGTAAATACATAACTTTTAAGAAAATCTGGTGAAATATGAAATGAACATAATTCTGAAGAAGATCTAAAGAAAATTGGATGAATTCTGATAAAAATTTAAGGGAACATAAATCTGAAAAAAATTTGATGAAATTTAAAGTAATCCTAAATATGAAGAAAATATAATGGAATAGGAAGAAAATCTGACGAAATTTGAAGTGATCAAAATCTGAAGAGAATCAGATGAGTTTTGTAGTGAACATATATCTGAAGAAACTCTAATGAAATAGGAAGAAAATTTGATGAAATTTTATGTGAACATAAATCATAAAGAAATATGCTAAAATTTGAATTTAACAAAAGTCTAATGAAATTTGAATTGAACATAAATTTACATAAAATCTAATTAAAACTAATGAAATCTTAAGAAAATTTGATGAATTTTGAAGTAAACATAAATCTTAAGATAATCTTATGAAGCATGAAGTAAATACATAACTTTTAAGAAAATATGGTGAAATATGGTGAAATATGAAATGAACATAATTGTGAAGAAGATCTAAAGAAAATTGGATGAAATCTGATAAAAATTGAAGGGAACATAAATCTGGAAAAAAATTGATGAAATGTAAAGTAATCCTAAATTTGAATAAAATATAATTAAATCTAAAGAAAGTCTGAAAAAAATTTGAAGTGAACAAAAATCTGAAAAAAAATATCCTGAAATTTAATGTGAATATAAATCAGAAGAAAATCTGACGAAATAAAAAAACTGATAAAATTGAGGTAAACATAAATATGTAGAAAATCAGATGAAATTTGAATAAAATCTAATGAAATTGGAAGTGAACACAAATCAGAAAAAACACTGATGAATTATGAGGAAAAAATGCCGAAAATTGAAGTGAATATAAATCTTAAGAAAATGTGATAAAATTTGACTTAAACAGAATCTGAAGAAATTAAAATGAAATCTAAAGTACTCATAAGTCTGAAAAAAATCAGATGAAATTTGAAGAAAATGAGATAAAACTTTAAGTTAATATAAATATGAAGAAAAAAAAACTGGTGAAATTTTAAGTAAACATAAATGTGTAGAAAATTAGATGAAATCTAAAGATAATATGAAGAAATCTGAAGTGAACCGAAACCTGAAGAAAATCTGATGAATTTTTAATGAACGTATATCTGAAGAAACTCTAATGAAATAGGAAGAAAATCTGAAGAAATTTGAAGTGATAAAAAATCTAAAGAAAATCAGATGAATTTTGTACTGAACATATATCTGAAGAAACTCTAATGAAATAGGAAGAAAATTTGATGAAATTTTAGGTGAACATAAATCATAAGGAAATATGTTGAAATTTAAATTTAACAAAAGTCTAATGAAATTTTAATTGAACATAAATTTGCACAAAATCAAATTAAAACTAATGAAATCTTAATAAAATTTGATGAATTTTGAAGTAAACATAAATCTTAAGATAATCTTATGAAGCTTGAAGTAAATACATAACTTTTAAGAAAATCTGGTGAAATATGAAATGAACATAATTTTGAAGAAGATCTAAAGAAAATTGGATGAATTCTGATAAAAAGTTAAGGGAACATAAATCTGAAAAAAATTTGATGAAATTTAAAGTAATCCTAAATATGAAGAAAATATAATGAAATAGGAAGAGAATTTGACGAAATTTGAAGTGATAAAAAACCTGAAGAAAATCAGATGAATTTTGTAGTGAAATATATCTGAAGAAACTCTAATGAAATAGGAAGAAAATTTGATGAAATTTTATGTGAACATAAATCATAAGGAAATATGCTGAAATTTGAATTTAACAAAAGTCTAATGAAATTTGAATTGAACATAAATTTACATAAAATCTAATTAAAACTAATGAAATCTTAAGAAAATTTGATGAATTTTGAAGTAAATAGAAATCTTAAGATAATCTTATGAAGCATGAAGTAAATACATAACATTTAAGAAAATCTGGTGAAATATGGTGAAATATGAAATGAACATAATTTTGAAGAAGATCTAAAGAAAATTGGATGAAATCTGATAAAAATTAAAGGGAACATAAATCTGGAAAAAAATTGATGAAATGTAAAGTAATCCTAAATTTGAAGAAAATATAATTAAATCTAAAGAAAGTCTGGAAAAAATTTGAAGTGAACAAAAATTTGAAAAAAATATCCTGAAATTTGATGTGAATATAAACCAGAAGAAAATCTGACGAAATAAAAAAACTGATAAAATTGAGGTAAACATAAATATGTAGAAAATCAGATGAAATTTGAATAAAATCTAATGAAATTGGAAGTGAACACAAATCAGAAAAATCACTGATGAATTATGACGAAAATATGCGGAAAATTGAAGTGAATATAAATCTTAAGAAAATGTGATAAAATTTGACTTAAACAGAATCTGAAGAAATTAAGATGAAATCTTAAGTACTCATAAGCCTGAAAAAAATCAGATGAAATTTGAAGAATATGAGATAAAACATTAAGTTAATATAAATATGAATAAATAAAAAAAAACTGGTGAAATTTTAAGTAAACATAAATCTGTAGAAAATTAGATGAAATCTGAAGAAAATATGAAGAAATTGGAAGTGAACCGAAACCTGAAGAAAATCTGATGTATTTTTAATGAACGTATGTCTGAAGAAACTCAAATGAAATTGGAAGAAAATCTGACGAAATTTGAAGTGATCAAAAATCTAAAGAAAATTAGATGAATTTTGTAGTGAACATATATTTGAAGAAACTCTAATGAAATAGGAAGAAAATTTGATGAAATTTTAGGTGAACATAAATCATAAGGAAATATGCTGAAATTTGAATTTAACAAAAGTCTAATGAAATTTGAATTGAACATAAATTTGCACAAAATCTAATTAAAACTAATGAAATCTTAATAAAATTTGATGAATTTTGAAGTAAACATAAATATTAAGATAATCTTATGAAGCTTGAAGTAAATACATAACTTTTAAGAAAATCTGGTGAAATATGAAATGAACATAATTCTGAAGAAGATCTAAAGAAAATTGGATGAATTCTGATAAAAATTTAAGGGAACATAAATCTGAAAAAAATTTGATGAAATTTAAAGTAATCCTAAATATGAAGAAAATATAATGGAATAGGAAGAAAATCTGACTAAATTTGAAGTGATCAAAATCTGAAGAGAATCAGATGAGTTTTGTAGTGAACATATATCTGAAGAAATTCTAATTAAATAGGAAGAAAATTTGATGAAATTTTATGTGAACATAAATCATAAAGAAATATGCTGAAATTTGAATTTAACAAAAGTCTAATGAAATTTGAATTGAACATAAATTTACATAAAATCTAATTAAAACTAATGAAATCTTAAGAAAATTTGATGAATTTTGAAGTAAATAGAAATCTTAAGATAATCTTATGAAGCATGAAGTAAATACATAACTTTTAAGAAAATCTGGTGAAATATGGTGAAATATGAAATGAACATAATTTTGAAGAAGATCTAAAGAAAATTGGATGAAATCTGATAAAAATTAAAGGGAACATAAATCTGGAAAAAAATTGATGAAATGTAAAGTAATCCTAAATTTGAAGAAAATATAATTAAATCTAAAGAAAGTCTGGAAAAAATTTGAAGTGAACAAAAATTTGAAAAAAATATCCTGAAATTTGATGTGAATATAAACCAGAAGAAAATCTGACGAAATAAAAAAACTGATAAAATTGAGGTAAACATAAATATGTAGAAAATCAGATGAAATTGGAAGTGAACACAAATCAGAAAAATCACTGATGAATTATGAAGAAAATATGCGGAAAATTGAAGTGAATATAAATCTTAAGAAAATGTGATAAAATTTGACTTAAACAGAATCTGAAGAAATTAAGATGAAATCTTAAGTACTCATAAGCCTGAAAAAAATCAGATGAAATTTGAAGAATATGAGATAAAACATTAAGTTAATATAAATATGAATAAATAAAAAAAAAACTGGTGAAATTTTAAGTAAACATAAATCTGTAGAAAATTAGATGAAATCTGAAGAAAATATGAAGAAATTGGAAGTGAACCGAAACCTGAAGAAAATCTGATGTATTTTTAATGAACGTATATCTGAAGAAACTCTAATGAAATTGGAAGAAAATCTGACGAAATTTGAAGTGATCAAAATCTAAAGAAAATTAGATGAATTTTGTAGTGAACATATATTTGAAGAAACTCTAATGAAATAGGAAGAAAATTTGATGAAATTTTAGGTGAACATAAATCATAAGGAAATATGCTGAAATTTGAATTTAACAAAAGTCTAATGAAATTTGAATTGAACATAAATTTGCACAAAATCTAATTAAAACTAATGAAATCTTAATAAAATTTGATGAATTTTGAAGTAAACATAAATATTAAGATAATCTTATGAAGCTTGAAGTAAATACATAACTTTTAAGAAAATCTGGTGAAATATGAAATGAACATAATTCTGAAGAAGATCTAAAGAAAATTGCATGAATTCTGATAAAAATTTAAGGGAACATAAATCTGAAAAAAATTTGATGAAATTTAAAGTAATCCTAAATATGAAGAAAATATAATGGAATAGGAAGAAAATCTGACGAAATTTGAAGTGATCAAAATCTGAAGAGAATCAGATGAGTTTTGTAGTGAACATATATCTGAATAAATTCTAATTAAATAGGAAGAAAATTTGATGAAATTTTATGTGAACATAAATCATAAAGAAATATGCTGAAATTTGAATTTAACAAAAGTCTAATGAAATTTGAATTGAACATAAATTTACATAAAATCTAATTAAAACTAATGAAATTTTAAGAAAATCTGGTGAAATATGAAATGAACATAATTTTGAAGAAGATCCAAAGAAAATTGGATGAAATCTCATAAAAATTGAAGGGAACATAAATCTGGAAAAAAAATTGATGAAATGTAAAGTAATCCTAAATTTGAAGAAAATATAATTAAATCTAAAGAAAGTCTGAAAAAAATTTGAAGTGAACAAAAATCTGGAAAAAAAATCCTGAAATTTGAAGTGAATATAAATCAGAAGAAAATCTGACGAAATAAAAAAATTGATAAAATTGAGGTAAACATAAATATGTAGAAAATCAGATGAAATTTGAATAAAATCTAATGAAATTGGAAGTGAACAGAAATCAGAAGAAACACTGATGAATTATGAGGAAAAAATGCCGAAAATTGAAGTGAATATAAATCTTAAGAAAATGTGATAAAATTTGACTTAAACAGAATCTGAAGAAATTAAGATGAAATCTAAAGTACTCATAAATCTTAAAAAAATCAGATGAAATTTGAAGAAAATGAGATAAAACTTTAAGTTAATATAAATATGAAAAATAAAAATAAAAACTGGTGAAATTTTAATTAAACATAAATGTGTAGAAAATCAGATGAAATCTGAAGAAAATATGAAGTAATTGGAAGTGAACTGAAACCTGAAGAAAATCTGATGAATTTTTAATGAACGTATATCTGAAGAAACTCTAAAGAAATAGGAAGAAGATCTGACGAAATTTGATGTGATAAAAAATATGAAGAAAATCAGATGAATTTTGTAGTGAACATATATCTGAAGAAACTTAAATGAAATTGGACGAAATTATGATGAAATTTTAGGTGAACATAAATCATAAGGAAATATGTTGAAATTTGAATTTAACAAAAGTCTGATGAAATTTGAATTGAACATAAATTTGCACAAAATCTGACTAAAACTAATATTAAGAAAATTTGATGAATTATGAAGTAAACATAAATTTTAAGATAGTCTTATGAAGCTTGAAGTAAATACATAACTTTAAATAAAATCTGGTGAAATATGAAATGAACATAATTCTGAAGAAAATCTAAAGAAAATTGGATGAAATCTGAGAAAAATTGAAGGGAAAATAAATCTGGAAAAAAATTTGATGAAATTTATAGTAAATCTAAATATGAAGAAAATATAATGAAATAGGAAGAAACTCTGACGAATTTTGTAGTGAACAAAACTCTGAAGAAAATCTGATGAATTTTGAAGTGAACATATATCTGAAGAAACTAAAATGAAATAGGAAGAAAATATGATGAAATTTTAGGTGAACATAAATCATAAGTGTAAGTGTTTAGTTGTTCGCATGTTTTTTGGTAAAACCAGTTGTGTGAATGTCATGACTGATGTCATAACATTCTGGGATACAAGGTACATTCTGCAGAAAAAGAATGTCATACAGGAGCTGCTCAATATGAGTGTTTAGCTGATCATTATGCACTGATCATATTTATTGCATTCTACCAAAATTAGTAAACAGGATTCTTGTTGTCATAACCAATGTTAAGACATCCTGTATTGATCTAACACTTGTGCAGATTTGTTATTTCTGAGAATTTTCAGGAATCTGGTTTATACAGTCCAGATCAGATTCTCACGTGGACATTAGGTTATCTCTGCTTAACCCTAATCTGGTTGTTAAAGACCTATGACCAAGTCTTGAGGTTAACCCTAATTAACCCTAGCTATTTACGTGGAAGCCCTAACTGAAGAATAATTTCCTATATATTCCTCATAAAGACTGTTGGTCAAGCATACTTTTTTACAGAAGATCAATAAGGGACTGTATAGTTGTAACTACTGTGAGCCAATCAATTATCATTGTGATAAGTGATTTGGAGTAGGATTTGATTGTAAGGGTTGTGTATCACTCTAAGCTTTGAAGCACGAGTGGTTGTGTTACTTGATTAAAGCTTTGAAGCAAAGTCAAGTTAGGGTTGTGTATCACTCAAAGCTTTGAAGTACGAGTGATTGTCACTTGATTAAAGTTGTGAAGCAAAATCAAGTGTATGTACTGAAGAGTGTCTTCATAATTTCATTAATCAATTGTTTAGTATCACTGCTGTGATTGAGGGGGAGTGAGTAGGAACTCAGGTTTAAGTTGGAGTTAGATTGAAGTTGCATTGGGTAGGTCTTAAGTGAAGGATATAAATTGGTTGGTTTATTCCTGAATTAATATCTCTTATATTGAATTTGCTCCCTGGCTTGGTAGCCCCCAGAGTAGGTGTTGTTACACACTAAACTGGGTAAACAATTGACCGTGTTCTTTATTGCTTTTAAATTTAATGTCTTGAAGAGTGTCAGATACGGTGTCATAACATTCACTGTGACATAGAGTATCTGCTGCCAGAATTTCAATTGGTATCAGAGCAGGCACCCTTCCTGTCTTACTAGGTGAGATCTAAGGATATTATTTTCTGGCGCTATGGACAAAGAAGGAGGATTTGGGATCAGACCACTCATTCTGGATGGATCAAATTATGACTACTGGAAACCTCGTATGATTGCCTTCTTAAAATCACTGGACAAAAAGGCTTGGAGAGCTGCTGATAAAGGATGGAACCATCCCACCATAACTGGGAAAGATGGGACAACCAGTCTGAAACATGAGGATGAATGGGGCAAAGAAGAAGATGAGTTAGCCCTAGGTAACTCCAAAGCATTAAATGCCTTGTTCAATGGAATTGGTAGAAAAATATTCAGACTAGTACATCAATGTGAACTGGCCAAGGATGTTTGGGACACTCTCAAAACTACCCATGAGAGCACATCCAAAGTAAAAATGTCAAGGCTTCAGATGCTGACTACCAAATTTGAGAACCTAAGGATGATGGAAGATGAGACCATTCATGAGTTTCACATGAACATCTTGGAAATTGCCAACACCTCAAGAGCATTGGGAGAAAAGATGTCAGAAGAAAAACTGGTGAGAATGATTCTCAGATCCTTGCCTAAAAGATTTGCAATGAAGGTGACTGCTATAGAGGAAGCTCAGGATATCTGCAACTTAAAGGTTGATGAACTCATTGGGTCACTTCAGACCTTTGAGATGGGGATCAGTGACAATGTCGACAAGAAAAACAAGATCATAGAACTTGTATCCAATACTGAAGATGAAAACAAGGAGGATGAAGAAGAAAATATTTCAGAAGCTATAGCCATGCTTGGAAGGCAGTTCAACAAACTCATCAAGAGAATGGACCCAAAGTCAAGGTCAAATGTCATGAACATTCCCTCTGACATTAATAGATCTTATGACTCCATCAGAAGACCAAAGTCTGAAGAGAAGGGAAATCAAAGCAAAGGAATCCAATGCCATGGATGTGAAGGATATGGGCACATTCGAGATGAATGTCCTACCTTTCTTAAGAAACAAAAGAAAGGAATGTCTATTACTTGGTCTGATTGTGACTCAGAAAGTAATTCTGAAGAAGAATCTGCCAAACTAGTTACTGCACTAACTGGTATTTGTAACTCTGATAGTGACTCTAGTGATAGGGAAGTAACATTTGAAAAACTGGCCGACTCCTACAAGAAGTTATGTATCAAAAGTGCTGAAGTCTGTCAGCAAAATGAGAGACAAAAAAAAACTCATAGTAAAGTTGGAGGATGAGAAGAAGGCCGACACTGATACTATAAGTCATCTCGAAAGTGAAGTTCAAATGCTAAACTCTAAACTTGACCAAATGACCAAATCTGTCAGGATGCTGACAAATGGAACTGACAAATTAGAAGAAATCCTTCAGGTTGGACAAAATGTGGGAAACAAGTCTGGTCTAGGATTTGTGGCAGCGAAGAAATCTATTGTAGACAAGAAGAAAATCAGGCCTGATAAACAAATGCCAAAGAAGATGTCACAACATAGCACTCAACATCGAGAACAGAGAAATATGAAGAAAAAGTATCAAAGATGGAGACGTCATCATTGTGGGAGGTTTGGTCACATAAAGACATTCTGCTTCAGATTATATGGATATCCTAATCAGACCCCAGTTGTCAATCCTAAGTCTAACAAGGCACCATATACTCAACAGTGGAAGAAAAAGGTTGTTGCCCTGATAGCTCACACCTCCCTTAGAGTCTCTGCAAAGGAAGATTGTTACTTTGAGAGTGGATGCTCTAAACACATGACTGGAATCAAGAATCTTCTCAATAATGTTAAACCCCACACTACTAGTTATGTGACTTTTGGAGATGGTGCTAGAGGAGAAATCAAAGGATTTGGAAACTTGGACTGCCCTGGAGTTCCAAACCTAAATGAAGTATTGCGGGTAAAAGGCTTGACTGCTAATCTCATAAGTATCAGTCAATTATGTGATCTAGGATTCAAGGTCAACTTCACCAAGTCTGAATGTCTTGTAACTAATGAAAAACAAGAAGTTGTAATGAGAGGAGTCAGATCTAAAGACAACTGCTACTTATGGGAGTCTGAGAACACTAATTATCCTTTTGTGTGCTCTATTGCCAAAGAAGAAAAAGAAGTGAAACTGTGGCACCAAAAACTTGGTCATTTACATCTAAGAGGAAGGAAAAGGATTATATCCATGGAGGCAGTCAGAGGGATTCCAAAGCTGCAAATTGATGAAGGGAGAGTTTGTGGTGAATATCAGGTTGGAAAGCAGACTAGAATGTCACATCCAAAGTCAAGACATCTGACCACCTTTAACGTGCTAGAACTTCTACATATGGATCTGATGGGACCAATGCAGGTGGAAAGTCTTGGTGGAAAAAGATATGCCTATGTTGTTGTGGATGATTTTTCCAGATTCACCTGGATTAACTTCATTAGGGAAAAGTCTGATGTATTTGAAGTATTTAAGGAACTGTGCAAAATAATTCAAAGAGAAAAGGAAGGATGCATTGTCATAATCAGAAGTGATCATGGAAAGGAATTTGAAAACAGTAAGTTTGATGAGTTCTGCTCCTCAGAAGGAATTAATCATGAATTCTCTTCACCCATAACTCCTCAACAAAATGGAGTTGTGGAAAGGAAAAATAGGACTATACAGGAATCTTCCAGAGCAATGATACATGCCAAAAGACTTCCTATTCATTTTTGGGCTGAAGCTATGAATACAACCTGTTATGTCCATAACAAGGTCACCTTGAGAAAGGGAACATCATCCACCATTTATGAACTTTGGAAAGGAAGAAAGCCTACAGTGAAGTACTTCCATGTATTTGGAAGCAAATGCTATATTCTGATAGATCGTGAACAAAGGAGAAAGATGGACACTAAAAGTGATGAAGGAATATTCCTAGGATACTCTACCAACAACAGAGCTTATAGGGTATTCAATTCTAGGACCAAAGTTATGATGGTATCTATAAATGTCATAGTTGATGATTACCATGAGGAAACAAATGTCCCATATGATGTTGAGACATTCTTTGAGACCTCAACTCAAAAGGATGATATTCCTATAACTACTTCATCAGAATCTGAATCAAAGGAAGCTAACAAAGACCCTTCCATCAGAATTCAGAAAGATCATCCTAAGGAACTCATCATAGGAGATCCTAATAGTGGAGTCATTACAAGATCTAGAGAAATCATTGCAAACTTTTGCTTTGTATCTAAGATTGAACCAAGAAATGTTAAGGAGGCTTTAACTGATGAATACTGGATTGGAGCAATGCAAGATGAATTGAACCAATTCAAGCAACATGAAGTATGGGAGTTGGTTCCTAGACCAGGAGGAACAAACATCATTGGCACAAAATGGATCTACAAGAACAAATCAGATGCTGAAGGAGTTGTCACCAGGAATAAGGCAAGACTTGTTGCTTAAGGATACACTCAAGTTGAAGGGGTTGATTTTGATGAGACTTTTGCTCCTGTAGCCAGACTGGAATCAATCAGACTCCTATTGGGAATTGATTGTCTCCTTAAGTTCAAGTTATTTCAGAGGGATGTAGAGAGTGCCTTCCTTAATGAGTACTTAAATGAGGAAGTTTATGTGGAATAGCCTAAAGGATTTATGGATCCAAACTGCCCTGATCATGTCTACAAATTGAGGAAAGCTTTATATGGCCTGAAACAAGCTCCTAGAGCATGGTATGACAGGTTGACAAAATTCCTCTCTGACAAAGGATACAGGAAATGAGGCTTGGATAAAACTCTTTTTGACAAAAATGAAGGAGGAAAGATAATGGTAGCTCAAATCTATGTTGATGACATAGTGTTTGGGGGAATGTCAGATAAAATGGTTAAACATTTTGCTGACCAGATGCAAGCTGAATTTGAAATGAGCCTCATGGGAGAATTGACCTACTTTCTTGGACTGCAAGTTACACAGATGGAAGACTCAATTATTCTGTCTCAAAGCAAGTATGCAAAGAACATTGTCAAGAAGTTTAGGATGGATAATTCCAGTCACAAAAGGACTCTTGCACCTACTCATTTAAAGTTGTCCAAAGATTCAAGTGGGGTTAAGGTGGACCAAAGCTTGTATAGAAGCATGATAGGAAGTCTGCTATACTTAACAACCAGCAGACCTGACATTGATTTTGCAGTTGGAGCATGTGCAAGATACCAGGCTGAACCCAAAGTAAGTCATATCAACCAAGTGAAAATAATTCTGAAGTATGTGAGTGGAACCTACAACTATGGCTTGATGTACTCTCATGGATGTGAACCAACTCTGACTTGTTACTGTGATGCTGATTGGGCTGGAAGTGTTGATGATAGAAAGAGCACCTCTAGAGGATGTTTCTTCTTAGGAAATAATCTTATCTTTTGGTTCAGCAAGAAACAGAACTGTGTGTCTCTATCTACTGCTGAAGCTGAATACATAGTAGCTGGTAGTAGTTGTTCTCAAATTATCTGGATGAAACAAATGCTTACTGAGTATAATGTCACACAAGATGTTATGACATTGTACTGTGACAATCTGAGTACTATCAACATTTCCAAGAATCATATTCAGCATAGCAGGACCAAGCATATTGACATTAGACATCACTTCATCAGAGATCTTGTGGAGGAGAAGACGATTAAACTGGAACATGTTGCCACTGAACTACAACTGGCTGACATTTTTACCAAGGCACTTGATGCTAATCAATTTGAAAATTTGAGGGGCAAGCTGGGTATTTCCAACATGAAGAAATGTAGCAATTAATTTTTCTTAAAACAAGGGATGAGAGAGATATTTTAGTTAAGTCTCCTTTGATTGGGCTAATCATCTGTTTCTATATTTCTTTCCAAAATATTAAGAAGTTGAATAGACATTCATATAACTCCCTCCTCTCGCGTTTCTGCAACAATCTCCAATTTCTCAAACAAAGATTTCACTATCACTGTTACCTATTTTCTAAATCACTCAAAATTTCTCAACTATCCATGTCATCATCCTCTTCAAAGGCGATTGCTTCTTTTGCATCCTCTGATCGAGAACCTAGGGCAATCACAAACTGCATGGATTCTGATGTTCTGGAGATAACTCCTCTTCGTGAACTGGCAGCTGACCCCACTAAGGTCAAGAAGCTGCGAACCAGACATGTAAGAAGATCACAAGCCTCTTCATCTGGTAAATCCTCTCAACCATCATCTTCTGTTCCTCCAGAAATAGCAAATAGGGAAGGTTCTGTTTATGTTCATCAAGCTATAGCTAGACTTTTCACTAGGATTCTAAATGAGAATCACTCTGTACCTGGCATTTCTGTACCTTTGAATCAAGAATATGCTAGTCCAAATGTTGGAATGAATCCAGATGTCACTCAGAATGTTGAGACACCTGATGACAACATTTGGAAATCTCCTGAAAATCGTGATGATCACCAGAACCCTACTGAGAAGGATGTTGAACCCCCAGTTATTGATGTTGATGAAGAATACTCTGACAATGAATTAATTTCCAATATCAACCCTAGCATAGCTAGAAGGATGATGAACAGAAAAGGAAAGCAGGATGCTGCCAAAAGCCTCTCCAAAGAGAAGACTGCTGATGTTGCTCATAAGAAAACCAGGTCTGAGAACAAGATTGGAGTAGAAGTTGTGAAGGCTGGATTGTCAAAAGAGAAAGGGAAGGTGAAAAATAGAGTACTTGTTTGTAGTATCTCAAAACCTTTGAGACAACCAATATCCAAGAAAAGGAAGGAGCCTGAACCCTCTGAATCTGATGAGGAATCAGAATTTGAGTTTGATGTTGAGAGTAATGTTCCAGACATTCCTCTCAGAAGGAAACTCTCTTCGAGCAAAATGCCTAAAGTCCATGAAGTTGCCATTGACAACATCTCCTTTCACCATCCAGAGAATGCAAACAGGTGGAAGTATGTATTTTTGAAAAGGATCGCATTGGAAAGAGAGCTGAACAACAGTGCCATGGAATGTAAGGAGATCATGGATCTAATCAAGATTGTTGGTCTAATAAATACTGTGGTAAAGTTTACCAAATGATATGAAATTCTTGTCAAAGAATTCATAGTAAATTTATCTGATGGCTGTGCTGATGGAAAGTCAACTGATTTTAAGTGTGTGTATGTGAGAGGAAGGAAGGTAAATTTATCACCCTCTGAAGATGACAGTGCTTGAAAATCATTGTAGTTGACAAGTTTACTGCTGGTACCTGTTGCTGCAAATGACTTTTGTTTTTTCTCTGTGTTTTTATTATTCCTTTTGGATGATTGTATAACTTAAAAGTACAAGTATCTTTGGCCTATTTATGGCTAAAGAGGGGGAGAAGAATTTGTGATAATTTTGGTAGAATTAGACTTGGTAGATGTTATTAAAAATTCTGATGCTTTCTAATCTCTGATTGTTTAGGGGTTTTAGCCAAAAATTTGCCAAAGGGGGAGTTTGTAAGTGTTTAGTTGTTGGCATGTTTTTGGTAAAACCAGTTGTGTGAATGTCATGACTGATGTCATAACATTCTGGGATACAAGGTTCATTCTGCAGAAAAAGAATGTCATACAGGAGCTACTCAATATGAGTGTTTAGCTGATCATTATGCAATGATCATATTTATTGCATTCTACCAAAATCAGTAAACAGGATTCTTGTTATCATAACCAATGTTAAGACATCCTGTACTGATCTAAAACTTGTGCAGATTTGTTATTTCTGAGAATTTTCAGGAATCTGGTTTATACAGTCCAGATTAGATTCTCACGTGGACATTAGGTTAACTATGCTTAACCCTAATCTGGTTGTTAAAGACTTATGACCAAGTCTTGAGGTTAACCCTAATTAACCCTAGATATTTTTGTGGAAGCCCTAACTGAAGAATAACTGCCTATATATTCCTCATGAAGACTGTTGGTGAAGCATACTTTTTGACAGAAGATCAATAAGGGACTGTATAGTTGTAACTACTGTGAGCCAATCAATTATCATTGTGATAAGTGATTTGGAGTAGGATTTGATTGTAAGGGTTATGTATCACTCAAAGCTTTGAAGAACGAGTGGTTATGTTACTTGATTAAAGCTTTGAAGCAAAGTCAAGTTAGGGTTGTGTATCACTCAAAGCATTGAAGCACGAGTGATTGTCACTTGATTAAAGATGTGAAGCAAAATCAAGTGTATGTACTGAAGAGTGTCTTCATAATTTCATTAATCAATTGTTTAGTATCACTGTTGTGATTGAGGGGGAGTGAGTAGGAACTCAGATTTAAGTTGACTTAGATTGAAGTTACATTGGGTAGGTATTAAGTGAAGGAGATAAACTGGTTGGTTTATTCCTGAATTAATATCTCTTATAGTGAATTTCCTCCCTGGCTGGGCAGCCTGTAACACCCTCTAAAACCCCAAATAAAATTTTCGCAAATATTAAAAATTATAAACTCAGAGTACATGTAATAATCGAGGAATGCTACAATTCTCTTTTAATAAAATAAATTCCTGTCATGCATAATTTTAGTGGTAACTCATACATGTCTACACAGCGGAATAATTTATTTAATAAAATCAAATGTTATAATATTTTCCAAAATCATCAGGGATTAACACCTGGAAAAGTCAACGTCATATTATAACAATTAAAAGAAAATAAACGAGTCTGACTAAAGCAGCTCGACAACCAAACGTTCCCGGAGTTACAACTATCAGAGCATGACCCGGACATACTAAAACGAAACTAAACTAGACACGATAAGCCTTCGCCAAGCACCTGAGCGAAGCTCCTCAATCTGAAATATGCAACAGTAAGGGTGAGCTTCTCAAATATACATTTGGTTATACATTCATAACAATCAATTCACGAAAATCATAAGCATCACCCAATAATTAGCATATTTCATAGTTTACAAAACCTTTACAATTCATATATCCATGACATATTGCCTTTCATATTTGCAAATATTCATCAAACATCATCAACCATTTATCAATCATACGTGCATACAAACAATCACATATAACATTGGAAAAATCATCCATTCATGTTATATTCGAGTAATGCAACACACCCATGCATGTGGTACCACTTCACCGCCCCATTAAATCGCGGGTCACGGATAACTCACCGTTCCATTATATCGCGGACACGGCTACCACCTCAACGTTCCATTAGATCGCGGACACGTATATTGGCCACCATGTTAATTCCACACAATGGGAATTAACAAATGCAACATGATATGTAAGTATGTAACACTCAGCATACTATGAACATCAATCAACATATCATGCACATCAACAATATCAAACATAACATGATAGGAATAGCATGTAACCACTCAGCATACTATTAAACATCAATCATATCAAGTTATATCATAATTCATGCTTGATAACATCATCTAAAAGCATGACAATAAGATCCACATAGTGTTGGTATCATAACATACAATCGTTATTCGATACACACATCAATCAACACTAGGAATTCAATAAACACATATTCAAAACATGTCAAACACTGCACATCAAAACCGGATCAATCCGTACTTAACAACATGCATGGAAAACATAGTTTAAAAACCAACACAGGAGGTTTAACACGGGTGCCCGTGTAAAACAACACTGCCCGTGTGGAAATGTGTCCAGAAAACACGTTTTTTTGACAAAACAGGGGATCAACACGGGCGCCCGTGTAAATCAACACGGCCCGTGTTGAATTGTGCCCAGAAAACCCATTTTTATGCCAACACAGTGAATCAACACGGGCGCCCGTGTTAATCAACACGCCCGTGTTGAATTATGGCCAGAAAACACATTTTCATCAGCATACAGTGAATCAACACGGGTGCCCGCGTAAATCAACGCGCCCGTGTTGATGAGTGCGAACCCAATTTTTCTGTTTTTGCAGCAGCTCATATACCCATTTTTTTGCACGAAAATACCTCTCTACGGCGGTGCAATATAGTACAAAGACATCCAATCCATCATAGGAACCTAAAGTCTCTAATTGATTCATAAAAATCGGGAACTTAAACCTTTTCTAACAAAGTTCAATCCTAAGGTTATCGATCCCTAGAAACATCTAACAATTGGGATTTCCTACGATTACCCGAATCAACCGTACATAAACCCATAAACAAATATAAATCGAGTATAAACCCCCCTTACCTTATCAATTAGCAGCTTTGAGTTCTTGAGCGATGTTCTTCGTTCTCCGTTCTTCAGAGCTCTATTTTCCCAAATTCCAACTTCTGTTCTTACGTGAAAACCAAAAATGAGAAAATGGCCTAAGTCCCAAACATAACTTTATTTCTCTGCACCCCCACTCTTTACTAACAACATCTAAGCCCAATAACATAAAAATCCCAATATTCCTTATTTCTTTTATTTTCCTCAAATACTCCAAAATAAATAATTCTTTTTATTTTATTAATTCTAATAAAATAAATTCCCAAATTTAAATAAATCAATTAATTGAAAACGGGGTGTTACAACTCTCCCCCACTAAAAGAGTTTTCGTCCTCGAAAACATACCTTAGACGAACAGCTCCGGATAAGCCTCTTTCATCTGGCTCTCCAGCTCCCAAGTGATATTTCCATCTGCTGGACCTCCCCAAGCAACCTTCACTAATGCTATCTCTTTACCTCTTAACTGTTTCACTTCCCGATCTTCTATCCTCATAGGCAATGCTTCTACTGTCAGGTTATCTCTTACCTGTACATCATCTATTTGGATTACATGAGATGGGTCTGGAATGTATCTCCTCAACTGAGAAACATGAAAAACATTGTGCAAATTCGCAAGTCTCGGAGGTAAAGCAATGCGATAAGCAACTTCTCCAACTCTTTCCGTAATCTGAAACGGACCAATAAAACGCGGAGTCAACTTCTTAGACTTCAACGCCCGACCAATACCCGTCATCGGAGTAACTCTCATAAACACATGATCTCCAGCACTGAATTCTAAATTCTTTCTCCTCTTATCATGATAACTTTTCTGACGACTCTGAGAAGCTCTCATCTTCTCTTGAATCAATTTGATCTTTTCGGTAGTCTGCTGAACAATCTCTGGCCCAATTACCGAACTCTCTCCAGATTCATACCAACACAAAGGCGTCCTACACCGTCTACCATACAATGCCTCAAACGGAGCCATACCAATACTCGAATGGTAACTATTGTTATAAGTAAACTCAATCAATGGCAAATAGCTATCCCAAGCTCCACCTTTCTCTAAAACACAAGCACGCAATAAATCTTCCAACGATTGAATCGTCCTCTCCGTCTGTCCATCAGTCTGAGGATGGTAAGCTGAACTCAATCTCAACTTAGTACCCAAAGCCTTCTGCAATCCTTCCCAAAATTTCGAAGTGAACCTCGGATCTCTATCTGACACAATACTAGAAGGAACTCCATGCAAACTCACTATTTTCTCAATATACAACTGTGCCAATCTCTCCATCGAGTAATCCATTCGCACCGGTATAAAATGAGCAGACTTAGTCAACCTATCCACAACGACCCATATCGCTTCACAATTCATAGGAGTCCTTGGCAACCCAGATACGAAATCCATAGAAATACTATCCCACTTCCATTCTGGAATAAACATCGGTTGCATAAACCCAGACGGCTTTTGATGCTCAATCTTCGATTTCTGACAGATTAAACATGCATACACAAATTCAGCTATTTCCTTTTTCATTCTCGGCCACCAAAACAATTTCTTCAAATCATGATACATTTTCGTGGCACCCGGATGAATGCTCATCCCACTGCGATGTCCTTCCTCTAATATACTTTTCTTGATTTCTGCGACATCAGGAACACAAACTCTATCGCCAAATCTCATAACATCATTTTCATCAATCCTAAACTCACCACCTTGACCTTGGTTGATCAATGTCAATTTATCAACTAAATTAACATCGGATTTCTGCCCGATCCTGATCTCTTCTAGAATACCACTAGTAAGTTTCAACATACCCAAACGAACACACTTCGGAGTACTTTCACAAACCAAACTCAAATCTCGGAATTGCTCAATTAAATCCAATTCACGAACCATCATCATAGACATATGCAAGGACTTCCTGCTCAAAGCATCTGCAACTACATTTGCCTTACCAGGATGGTAATTCAAACCAAAATCATAATCTTTGAGGAATTCTAACCACCTTCTTTGCCTCATATTGAGCTCTTTCTGATCGAAAAGATACTTCAAACTCTTATGATCACTATACACTTCAAACCTCGAACCATACAGATAATGTCTCCACAATTTCAAGACAAACACAACTGCTGCCAACTCTAAGTCATGAGTAGGATAGTTCCTTTCATGAACCTTCAACTGTCTCGAAGCATACGCAACTACCTGCTGATTCTGCATTAAAACACCACCTAAACCCAACAGAGATGCATCACAATAAACCACAAAAGATTCCACCGGATTCGGCAAAATCAGAATAGGAGCACTAGTCAATCTCCGCTTCAGTTCTTGGAAACCTTTCTCACAATCAGAATCCCAAATAAACGCTTGTCCTTTACGAGTCAATTTCGTCAACGGCAATGCTAACTTTGAGAATCCTTCGATAAATTTTCTGTAATAACCTGCAAGACCAAGAAAACTTCTAATTTCAGAAACAGTCTTCGGCGCTTCCCACTGAGATACCGCTTCTACTTTCGCAGGATCCACTGCAATACCATTCTTAGAAATCACATGTCCAAGAAAACTAACTTCATTCAGCCAGAACTCACATTTGGACAACTTTGCATACAACTTCTTATCTTTCAACAACTCTAACACAATTCTGAGATGTTCCGCATGTTCTTCGTCGTTCTCGGAATAAATCAGAATGTCATCAATAAAAACCACAACAAACTTATCCAGATATGGGTGAAAAATCCTATTCATATATTCCATGAAAACACCAGGTGCATTAGTAACTCCGAACGGCATAACAGAATATTCATAATGCCCATACCTCGTTCGAAAAGCAGTCTTTTGAATATCTTCCGCTTTCACACGAATCTGATGATATCCAGATCTCAAATCAATCTTACTGAATACACTGGTTCCAATTAACTGATCCATTCAATCATCAATCCTCGGTAACGGGTACCGATTCTTAATGGTTACCTTGTTCAATTGCCTGTAATCAACACACAGTCTCATAGAACCTTCTTTCTTCTTAACCAACAATACCGGAGCACCCCAAGGCGAAACACTTGGACGAATAAACTTCTTCTCCAGTAAATCTTCCAACTGACTCTTCAATTCAGCCAATTCAGACGCAGACATACGATATGGCGCCATCGACACCGGTCTCGTACCAGGAATTAAATCTATAGAAAATTCCACTTCTCTCTCAGGAGGTAACTCGCCAACATCATCAGGAAAGACTTCTGGAAAATCACACACCACTGGCAATTCACTACTCCTGACCTTTCCTGTTGCATCTAACGAAGCAAGTAACATAAACACATTAGCACCATCTTCCATTGCTTCTTGCACCTGCCTAGCAGTCATAGTCAATTTCTCGACACCAACTGCTTCTGGGAAAATCACCGTCTTAGCAAAGCAGTTCAGATGAACCCGGTTAAATTCCAACCAGTTCATCCCAAGGATAATATCAATTTGTTCAAGCGGTAGGCACACTAAATCCATACCGAAACCTCTACCAAAAATCTCAATAGAACAATTCCTACATACGAGTGAAGTTGTCACTGAACCCGATGCAGGAGTATCAACAACCATGCTACCTCGCATACCAGATATGTCCAGTTTCAACCTCTTAGCACAATCCAAAGAAATGAAAGAATGAGTTGCACCAGTATCAATAATTGCAACTAAAGGTGTGCCATGAATAAAACACGTACCTTTAATCAATCGATCCTCTGGGGTAGTCTCAGATCCAGACAAAGCAAACACTTTTCCACCTGACTGATCCTTCCTAGGCTTAGGACACTGCGGACGAATGTGACCTTCTTCGCCACAATTGTAACAAGTAACAGACTTCCCTTTGCAATCAATAGACAAATGACCAGCCTTTCCACATTTATAGCACTTCTTCTCATCACTCTTGCAATCTCGAATGTGATGACCAGACTCACCACACCTGTAGCATCTGATAGGAGCCTTAGAATCTCCCCCACTAGGCCTTTTCCAACCGCCTGATCTCTGGTTATCTCTACCATATGGCTTGCCACGGTCCATATGTTGCTTTCCTCTTTTGTCAACAGCCCCACGAGAGTGAGACGACCGATTCTTGGTAATATCTTCTTCCAAGATTCTGCTACAATCCACCAGATCAGAAAATCTACGAATACGCTGGTACCTGATTCCCTGCTTAATCTCATCTCGGAGACCATTCTCAAATTTGATACATTTAGAGAATTCTCCAGCCTCATCATTGTTGTAGTATGCATAATACTTTGCCAGCTCAGTGAACTTAGTAGCATACTCACTAACAGTCAGATTGCCCTGCTTAAGCTCCAAAAATTCAATTTCCTTTCTTCCCCGAACATCTTCAGGAAAGTACCTCCTCAGAAAAGCCCTTCTGAAGTTAGCCCAAGTCAGTGCCTCTCCATCCTGAACCATTTCAGTCCTTGTGGCAACCCACCAGTCGTCGGCCTCTTCTGCCAACATATGCGTACCATATCTGACTTTCAGATCTTCAGCACAATCGATCACACGGAAAATCCTTTCGATTTCCTTCAGCCACTTCTGAGCACCTTCGGGGTCATGTGTACCTTTGAACAACGGAGGATTGTTCCTCTGGAAATTTCCCAATTGCCTATCAGCACCAATCACGCCTCCAGTTGGGTTTCCAGCAAGTACACCAGCTAACATCCCCAAAGCCTCAGCTAGTGCAGCATCATTTCGTCCATTACCTCTTCCAGCCATATTCCTGAGAATTAAAACATACTCCACATCAGAATACAGTATCGACAGTGTTACCTTGCACTAGTCGCATACGAAAAGGAATGACTGACTCAAGACTCTGGTCACAACGACCGACTATGCTCTGATACCACTATTGTAACACCCTCTAAAACCCCAAATAAAATTTTCGCAAATATTAAAAATTATAAACTCAGAGTACATGTAATAATCGAGGAATGCTACAATTCTCTTTTAATAAAATAAATTCCTGTCATGCATAATTTTAGTGGTAACTCATACATGTCTACACAGCGGAATAATTTATTTAATAAAATCAAATGTTATAATATTTTCCAAAATCATCAGGGATTAACACCTGGAAAAGTCAACGTCATATTATAACAATTAAAAGAAAATAAACGAGTCTGACTAAAGCAGCTCGACAACCAAACGTTCCCGGAGTTACAACTATCAGAGCATGACCCGGACATACTAAAACGAAACTAAACTAGACACGATAAGCCTTCGCCAAGCACCTGAGCGAAGCTCCTCAATCTGAAATATGCAACAGTAAGGGTGAGCTTCTCAAATATACATTTGGTTATACATTCATAACAATCAATTCACGAAAATCATAAGCATCACCCAATAATTAGCATATTTCATAGTTTACAAAACCTTTACAATTCATATATCCATGACATATTGCCTTTCATATTTGCAAATATTCATCAAACATCATCAACCATTTATCAATCATACGTGCATACAAACAATCACATATAACATTGGAAAAATCATCCATTCATGTTATATTCGAGTAATGCAACACACCCATGCATGTGGTACCACTTCACCGCCCCATTAAATCGCGGGTCACGGATAACTCACCGTTCCATTATATCGCGGACACGGCTACCACCTCAACGTTCCATTAGATCGCGGACACGTATATTGGCCACCATGTTAATTCCACACAATGGGAATTAACAAATGCAACATGATATGTAAGTATGTAACACTCAGCATACTATGAACATCAATCAACATATCATGCACATCAACAATATCAAACATAACATGATAGGAATAGCATGTAACCACTCAGCATACTATTAAACATCAATCATATCAAGTTATATCATAATTCATGCTTGATAACATCATCTAAAAGCATGACAATAAGATCCACATAGTGTTGGTATCATAACATACAATCGTTATTCGATACACACATCAATCAACACTAGGAATTCAATAAACACATATTCAAAACATGTCAAACACTGCACATCAAAACCGGATCAATCCGTACTTAACAACATGCATGGAAAACATAGTTTAAAAACCAACACAGGAGGTTTAACACGGGTGCCCGTGTAAAACAACACTGCCCGTGTGGAAATGTGTCCAGAAAACACGTTTTTTTGACAAAACAGGGGATCAACACGGGCGCCCGTGTAAATCAACACGGCCCGTGTTGAATTGTGCCCAGAAAACCCATTTTTATGCCAACACAGTGAATCAACACGGGCGCCCGTGTTAATCAACACGCCCGTGTTGAATTATGGCCAGAAAACACATTTTCATCAGCATACAGTGAATCAACACGGGTGCCCGCGTAAATCAACGCGCCCGTGTTGATGAGTGCGAACCCAATTTTTCTGTTTTTGCAGCAGCTCATATACCCATTTTTTTGCACGAAAATACCTCTCTACGGCGGTGCAATATAGTACAAAGACATCCAATCCATCATAGGAACCTAAAGTCTCTAATTGATTCATAAAAATCGGGAACTTAAACCTTTTCTAACAAAGTTCAATCCTAAGGTTATCGATCCCTAGAAACATCTAACAATTGGGATTTCCTACGATTACCCGAATCAACCGTACATAAACCCATAAACAAATATAAATCGAGTATAAACCCCCCTTACCTTATCAATTAGCAGCTTTGAGTTCTTGAGCGATGTTCTTCGTTCTCCGTTCTTCAGAGCTCTATTTTCCCAAATTCCAACTTCTGTTCTTACGTGAAAACCAAAAATGAGAAAATGGCCTAAGTCCCAAACATAACTTTATTTCTCTGCACCCCCACTCTTTACTAACAACATCTAAGCCCAATAACATAAAAATCCCAATATTCCTTATTTCTTTTATTTTCCTCAAATACTCCAAAATAAATAATTCTTTTTATTTTATTAATTCTAATAAAATAAATTCCCAAATTTAAATAAATCAATTAATTGAAAACGGGGTGTTACACAGCCCCCAGAGTAGGTGTTGTTACACACTGAACTGGGTAAACAATTGACTGTGCTCTTTACTACTTTTAAATTTACTGTCTTGAAGAGTGTCAGATACGGTGTCATAACATTCACTATGACATAGAGTATCTGCTGCCATAATTTCAATAAGGAAATATGTCGAAATTTGAATGTATAAAAAGTCTGGTGAAATTTCATGTGAACATAAATTTGCACAAAATATGATTAAAACTAATCAAATCTTAGGAAAATTTGATGAATTTTGAAGTAAACATAAATCTTAAGATAATCTTATGAAGCTTGAAGTAAATACATAACTTTAAAGAAAATCTGATGAAATATGGTGAAATATGAAATGAACATGATTCTGAAGAAAATCTAAAGAAAATTGGATGAAATCTAAGAAAAATTGAAGGGAACATAAATCTGGAAAAAAATTTGATGAAATTTAAAGTAATCCTAAATATGAAGAAAATATAATGAAATAGGAAGAAACTCTGACGAAATTTGAAGTGAACAAAACTCTGAAGAAAATCTGATGAATTTTGAAGTGAACATATATCTGAAGAAACTAAAATTAAATAGGAAGAAAATATGATGAAATTTTAGGTGAACATAAATCATAAGGAGATATGTCGAAATTTGAATGTATAAAAAGTCTGGTGAAATTTGATGTGAACATAAATTTTCACAAAATCTGATTAAAAGTAATCAAATCTTAAGAAAATTTGATGAATTTTGAAGTAAACATAAATCATAAGATAATCTTATGAAGCTTGAAGTAAATACATAACTTTAAAGAAAATCTGATGAAATATGGTGAAATATTAAATGAACATGATTCTGAAGAAAATCTAAAGAAAATTGAATGAAATATGAGAAAAATTGAAGGGAACATAAATCTGGAAAAAAATTTGATAAAATTTAAAGTAATCCTAAATATGAAGAAAATATAATGAAATAGGAAGAAACTCTAACGAAATTTGAAGTGAACAAAACTCTGAAGAAAATCTGATGAATTTTGTAGTGAACATATATCTGAAGAAACACAAATGAAATGGGAAGAAAATATGATGAAATTTTAGGTGAACATAAATCATAAGGAAATATGCTGAAATTTGAATGTATAAAAAGTCTGGTGAAATTTGATGTGAACATAAATTTGCACAAAAATCTGACTAAAAGTAATCTTAAGAAAATTTAAGGAATTATGAAGTAAACATAAATTTTAAGATAGTCTTATGAAGCTTGAAGTAAATACATAACTTTAAAGAAAATCTGGTGAAATATGGTAAAATATGAAATCAACATAATTCTCATGAAAATCTAAAGAAAATTGGATGAAATCTGAGAAAAATTGAAGGGAACATAAATCTGGAAAAAAATTGATGAAATTTATAGTAATCCTAAATATGAAGAAAATATAATGAAATAGGAAGAAACATTGACGAAATTTGAAGTGAACAAAACTCTGAAGAAAATCTGATGAATTTTGAAGTGAACATATATCTGAAGAAACTAAAATGAAATAGGAAGAAAATATGATGAAATTTTAGGTGAACATAAATCATAAGGAAATATGTCGAAATTTGAATGTATAAAAAGTATGGTGAAATTTGATGTGAACATAAATTTGCCCAAAATCTGATTAAGACTAATCAAATCTTAAGAAAATTTGATGAATTTTGATGTAAACATAAATCTTAAGATAATCTTATGAAGCTTGAAGTAAATACATAACTTTTAAGAAAATCTGATGAAATATGGTGAAATATGAAATGGACATGATTCTGAAGAAAATCTAAAGAAAGTTGGATGAAATCTGAGAAAAATTGAAGGGCACATAAGTCTGAAATTTTTTTTGATGAAATTTAAAGTAATCCTAAATATGAAGAAAATATAATGAAATAGGAAGAAACTCTGACGAAATTTGAAGTGAACAAAACTCTGAAGAAAATCTGATGAATTTTGTAGTGAACATATATCTGAAGAAACTCAAATGAAATAGGAAGAAAATATGATGAAATTTTAGGTGAACATAAATCATAAGGAAATACATTGAAATTTGAATGTATAAAAAGTCTGGTTAAATTTGATGTGAACATAAATTTGCACAAAATCTAAATAAAACTAATTAAATCTTAAGAAAATTTGATGAATTTTGAAGTAAACATAAATCTTAAGATAATCTTATGAAGCTTGAAGTAAATACATAACTTTTAAGAAAATCTGGTGAAATATGAAATGAACATAATTCTGAAGAAGATCTAAAGAAAATTTGATGAAATCTGATAAAAATTGAAAGGAACATAAATCTGGAAAAAAATTGATAAAATGTAAATTAATCCTAAATATGAAGAAAATATAATTAAATCTGAAGAAAGTCTGAAAAAATTTGAAGAAAATATCATGAAATTTGAAGTGAATATAAATCAGAAGAAAATCTGACGAAAAAAAAACTGATAAAAATTGAGGTAAACATAAATATGTAGAAAATCAGATTAAATTTGAATAAAATCTAATGAAATTGGAAGTGAACACAAATCAGAAGAAACACTGATGAATTATGAGGAAAATATGAGGAAAATTGAAGTGAATATAAATCTTAAGAAAATGTGATAAAATTTGACTTAAACATAATCTGAAGAAAATAAGATGAAATCTAAAGTACTCATAAGTCTGAAGAAAATCAGATGAAATTTGAAGAAAATGAGATAAAACTTTAAGTTAATATAAATATGAAAAATTAAAAAAACTGGTGAAATTTTAAGTAAACATAAATGTGTTGAAAATCAGATGAAATCTGAAGAAAATATGAAGTAATTGGAAGTGAACCGAAACCTGAAGAAAATCTGATTAATTTTTAATGAACGTATATTTGAGGAAACTCTAATGAAATAGGAAGAAAATCTGACGAAATTTGATGTGATAAAAAATATGAAGAAAATCAGATGAATTTTGTAGTGAACATATAACTGAAGAAACTTAAATGAAATGGAAAGAAATTATGATGAAATTTTAGGTGAACATAAATCATAAGGAAATATGTTGAAATTTGAATTTAACAAAATTCTGATGAAATTTGAATTGAACATAAATTTGCACAAAAATCTGACTAAAAGTAATCTTAAGAAAATTTAATGAATTATGAAGTAAACATAAATTTTAAGATAGTCTTATGAAGCTTGAAGTAAATACATAACTTTAAAGAAAATCTGGTGAAATATGGTAAAATATGAAATCAACATAATTCTCATGAAAATCTAAAGAAAATTGGATGAAATCTGAGAAAAATTGAAGGGAACATAAATCTGGAAAAAATTGATGAAATTTATAGTAATCTTATATATGAAGAAAATATAATGAAATAGGAAGAAACATTGACGAAATTTGAAGTGAACAAAACTCTGAAGAAAATCTGATGAATTTTGAAGTGAACATATATCTGAAGAAACTAAAATGAAATAGGAAGAAAATATGATGAAATTTTAGGTAAACATAAATCATAAGGAAATATGTCGAAATTTGAATGTATAAAAAGTATGGTGAAATTTGATGTGAACATAAATTTGCCCAAAATCTGATTAAGACTAATCAAATCTTAAGAAAATTTGATGAATTTTGAAGTAAACATAAATCTTAAGATAATCTTATGAAGCTTGAAGTAAATACATAACTTTAAAGAAAATCTGATGAAATATGGTGAAATATTAAATGGACATGATTGTGAAGAAAATCCAAAGAAAGTTGGATGAAATATGAGAAAAATTAAAGGGCACATAAGTCTGAAATTATTTTTGATGAAATTTAAAGTAATCCTAAATATGAAGAAAATATAATGAAATAGGAAGAAACTCTGACGAAATTTGAAGTGAACAAAACTCTGAAGAAAATCTGATGAATTTTGTAGTGAACATATATATGAAGAAACTCAAATGAAATAGGAAGAAAATATGATGAAATTTTAGGTGAACATAAATCATAAGGATAAACATTGAAATTTGAATGTATAAAAAGTCTGGTTAAATTTGATGTGAACATAAATTTGCACAAAATCTAAATAAAACTAATTAAATCTTAAGAAAATTTGATGAATTTTGAAGTAAACATAAATCTTAAGATAATCTTATGAAACTTGAAGTAAATACATAACTTTTAAGAAAATCTGGTGAAATATGAAATGAACATAATTCTGAAGAAGATCTAAAGAAAATTTGATGAAATCTGATAAAAATTGAAAGGAACATAAATCTGGAAAAAAAATTGATAAAATGTAAATTAATCCTAAATATGAAGAAAATATAATTAAATCTGAAGAAAGTCTGAAAAAATTTGAAGAAAATATCATGAAATTTGAAGTGAATATAAATCAGAAGAAAATCTGACGAAAAAAAAACTGATAAAAATTGAGGTAAACATAAATATGTAGAAAATCAGATGAAATTTGAATAAAATCTAATGAAATTGGAAGTGAACACAAATCAGAAGAAACACTGATGAATTATGAGGAAAATATGAGGAAAATTGAAGTGAATATAAATCTTAAGAAAATGTGATAAAATTTGACTTAAACATAATCTGAAGAAAATAAGATGAAATCTAAAGTACTCATAAGTCTGAAGAAAATCAGATGAAATTTGAAGAAAATGAGATAAAACTTTAAGTTAATATAAATATGAAAAATTAAAAAAACTGGTGAAATTTGAAGTAAACATAAATGTGTTGAAAATCAGATGAAATCTGAAGAAAATATGAAGTAATTGGAAGTGAACCGAAACCTGAAGAAAATCTGATTAATTTTTAATGAACGTATATTTGAAGAAACTCTAATGAAATAGGAAGAAAATCTGACGAAATTTGATGTGATAAAAAATATGAAGAAAGTCAGATGAATTTTCTAGTGAACATATATCTGAAGAAACTTAAATGAAATGGGAAGAAATTATGATGAAATTTTAGGTGAACATAAATCATAAGGAAATATGTTGAAATTTGAATTTAACAAAAGTCTGATGAAATTTGAATTGAACATAAATTTGCACAAAAATCTGACTAAAAGTAATCTTAAGAAAATTTAATGAATTATGAAGTAAACATAAATTTTAAGATAGTCTTATGAAGCTTGAAGTAAATACATAACTTTAAAGAAAATCTGGTGAAATATGGTAAAATATGAAATCAACATAATTCTCATGAAAATCTAAAGAAAATTGGATGAAATCTGAGAAAAATTGAAGGGAACATAAATCTGGAAAAAAATTGATGAAATTTATAGTAATCCTAAATATGAAGAAAATATAATGAAATAGGAAGAAACATTGACGAAATTTGAAGTGAACAAAACTCTGAAGAAAATCTGATGAATTTTGAAGTGAACATATATCTGAAGAAACTAAAATGAAATAGGAAGAAAATATGATGAAATTTTAGGTAAACATAAATCATAAGGAAATATGTCGAAATTTGAATGTATAAAAAGTATGGTGAAATTTGATGTGAACATAAATTTGCCCAAAATCTGATCAAGACTAATCAAATCTTAAGAAAATTTGATGAATTTTGAAGTAAACATAAATCTTAAGATAATCTTATGAAGCTTGAAGTAAATACATAACCTTAAAGAAAATCTGATGAAATATGGTGAAATATGAAATGGACATGATTGTGAAGAAAATCCAAAGAAAGTTGGATGAAATCTGAGAAAAATTGAAGGGCACATAAGTCTGAATTTTTTTTTGATGAAATTTAAAGTAATCCTAAATATGAAGAAAATATAATGAAATAGGAAGAAACTCTGACGAAATTTGAAGTGAACAAAACTCTGAAGAAAATCTGATGAATTTTGTAGTGAACATATATCTGAAGAAACTCAAATGAAATAGGAAGAAAATATGATGAAATTTTAGGTGAACGTAAATCATAAGGAAATACATTGAAATTTGAATGTATAAAAAGTCTGGTTAAATTTGATGTGAACATAAATTTGCACAAAATCTAAATAAAACTAATTAAATCTTAAGAAAATTTGATGAATTTTGAAGTAAACATAAATCTTAAGATAATCTTATGAAACTTGAAGTAAATACATAACTTTTAAGAAAATCTGGTGAAATATGAAATGAACATAATTCTGAAGAAGATCTAAAGAAAATTTGATGAAATCTGATAAAAATTGAAAGGAACATAAATCTGGAAAAAAAATTGATAAAATGTAAATTAATCCTAAATATGAAGAAAATATAATTAAATCTGAAGAAAGTCTGAAAAAATTTGAAGAAAATATCATGAAATTTGAAGTGAATATAAATCAGAAGAAAATCTGACGAAAAAAAAACTGATAAAAATTGAGGTAAACATAAATATGTAGAAAATCAGATGAAATTTGAATAAAATATAATGAAATTGGAAGTGAACACAAATCAGAAGAAACACTGATGAATTATGAGGAAAATATGAGGAAAATTGAAGTGAATATAAATCTTAAGAAAATGTGATAAAATTTCACTTAAACATAATCTGAAGAAAATAAGATGAAATCTAAAGTACTCATAAGTCTGAAGAAAATCAGATGAAATTTGAAGAAAATGAGATAAAACTTTAAGTTAATATAAATATGAAAAATTAAAAAAACTGGTGAAATTTTAAGTAAACATAAATGTGTTGAAAATCAGATGAAATCTGAAGAAAATATGAAGTAATTGGAAGTGAACCGAAACCTGAAGAAAATCTGATTAATTTTTAATGAACGTATATTTGAAGAAACTCTAATGAAATAGGAAGAAAATCTGTCGAAATTTGATGTGATAAAAAATATGAAGAAAATCAGATGAATTTTCTAGTGAACATATATCTGAAGAAACTTAAATGAAATGGGAAGAAATTATGACGAAATTTTAGGTGAACATAAATCATAAGGAAATATGTTGAAATTTGAATTTAACAAAAGTCTGATGAAATTTGAATTGAACATAAATTTGCACAAAAATCTGACTAAAAGTAATCTTAAGAAAATTTAATGAATTATGAAGTAAACATAAATTTTAAGATAGTCTTATGAAGCTTGAAGTAAATACATAACTTTAAAGAAAATCTGGTGAAATATGGTAAAATATGAAATCAACATAATTCTCATTAAAATCTAAAGAAAATTGGATGAAATCTGAGAAAAATTGAAGGGAACATAAATCTGGAAAAAAATTGATGAAATTTATAGTAATCCTAAATATGAAGAAAATATAATGAAATAGGAAGAAACATTGACGAAATTTGAAGTGAACAAAACTCTGAAGAAAATCTGATGAATTTTGAAGTGAACATATATCTGAAGAAACTAAAATGAAATAGGAAGAAAATATGATGAAATTTTAGGTAAACATAAATCATAAGGAAATATGTCGAAATTTGAATGTATAAAAAGTATGGTGAAATTTGATGTGAACATAAATTTGCCCAAAATCTGATCAAGACTAATCAAATCTTAAGAAAATTTCATGAATTTTGAAGTAAACATAAATCTTAAGATAATCTTATGAAGCTTGAAGTAAATACATAACCTTAAAGAAAATCTGATGAAATATGGTGAAATATGAAATGGACATGATTGTGAAGAAAATCCAAAGAAAGTTGGATGAAATCTGAGAAAAATTGAAGGGCACATAAGTCTGAATTTTTTTTTTGATGAAATTTAAAGTAATCCTAAATATGAAGAAAATATAATGAAATAGGAAGAAACTCTGACGAAATTTGAAGTGAACAAAACTCTGAAGAAAATCTGATGAATTTTGTAGTGAACATATATCTGAAGAAACTCAAATGAAATAGGAAGAAAATATGATGAAATTTTAGGTGAACATAAATCATAAGGAAATACATTGAAATTTGAATGTATAAAAAGTCTGGTTAAATTTGATGTGAACATAAATTTGCACAAAATCTAAATAAAACTAATTAAATCTTAAGAAAATTTGATGAATTTTGAAGTAAACATAAATCTTAAGATAATCTTATGAAACTTGAAGTAAATACATAACTTTTAAGAAAATCTGGTGAAATATGAAATGAACATAATTCTGAAGAAGATCTAAAGAAAATTTGATGAAATCTGATAAAAATTGAAAGGAACATAAATCTGGAAAAAAATTGATAAAATGTAAATTAATCCTAAATATGAAGAAAATATAATTAAATCTGAAGAAAGTCTGAAAAAATTTGAAGAAAATATCATGAAATTTGAAGTGAATATAAATCAGAAGAAAATCTGACGAAAAAAAAACTGATAAAAATTGAGGTAAACATAAATATGTAGAAAATCAGATGAAATTTGAATAAAATATAATGAAATTGGAAGTGAACACAAATCAGAAGAAACACTGATGAATTATGAGGAAAATATGAGGAAAATTGAAGTGAATATAAATCTTAAGAAAATGTGATAAAATTTCACTTAAACATAATCTGAAGAAAATAAGATGAAATCTAAAGTACTCATAAGTCTGAAGAAAATCAGATGAAATTTGAAGAAAATAAGATAAAACTTTAAGTTAATATAAATATGAAAAATTAAAAAAACTGGTGAAATTTTAAGTAAACATAAATGTGTTGAAAATCAGATGAAATCTGAAGAAAATATGAAGTAATTGGAAGTGAACCGAAACCTGAAGAAAATCTGATTAATTTTTAATGAACGTATATTTGAAGAAACTCTAATGAAATAGGAAGAAAATCTGTCGAAATTTGATGTGATAAAAAATATGAAGAAAATCAGATGAATTTTCTAGTGAACATATATCTGAAGAAACTTAAATGAAATGGGAAGAAATTATGACTAAATTTTAGGTGAACATAAATCATAAGGAAATATGTTGAAATTTGAATTTAACAAAAGTCTGATGAAATTTGAATTGAACATAAATTTGCACAAAAATCTGACTAAAAGTAATCTTAAGAAAATTTAATGAATTATGAAGTAAACATAAATTTTAAGATAGTCTTATGAAGCTTGAAGTAAATACATAACTTTAAAGAAAATCTGGTGAAATATGGTAAAATATGAAATCAACATAATTCTCATGAAAATCTAAAGAAAATTGGATGAAATCTGAGAAAAATTGAAGGGAACATAAATCTGGAAAAAAATTGATGAAATTTATAGTAATCCTAAATATGAAGAAAATATAATGAAATAGGAAGAAACATTGACGAAATTTGAAGTGAACAAAACTCTGAAGAAAATCTGATGAATTTTGAAGTGAACATATATCTGAAGAAACTAAAATGAAATAGGAAGAAAATATGATGAAATTTTAGGTAAACATAAATCATAAGGAAATATGTCGAAATTTGAATGTATAAAAAGTATGGTGAAATTTGATGTGAACATAAATTTGCCCAAAATCTGATCAAGACTAATCAAATCTTAAGAAAATTTCATGAATTTTGAAGTAAACATAAATCTTAAGATAATCTTATGAAGCTTGAAGTAAATACATAACCTTAAAGAAAATCTGATGAAATATGGTGAAATATGAAATGGACATGATTGTGAAGAAAATCCAAAGAAAGTTGGATGAAATCTGAGAAAAATTGAAGGGCACATAAGTCTGAATTTTTTTTTTGATGAAATTTAAAGTAATCCTAAATATGAAGAAAATATAATGAAATAGGAAGAAACTCTGACGAAATTTGAAGTGAACAAAACTCTGAAGAAAATCTGATGAATTTTGTAGTGAACATATATCTGAAGAAACTCAAATGAAATAGGAAGAAAATATGATGAAATTTTAGGTGAACATAAATCATAAGGAAATACATTGAAATTTGAATGTATAAAAAGTCTGGTTAAATTTGATGTGAACATAAATTTGCACAAAATCTAAATAAAACTAATTAAATCTTAAGAAAATTTGATGAATTTTGAAGTAAACATAAATCTTAAGATAATCTTATGAAACTTGAAGTAAATACATAACTTTTAAGAAAATCTGGTGAAATATGAAATGAACATAATTCTGAAGAAGATCTAAAGAAAATTTGATGAAATCTGATAAAAATTGAAAGGAACATAAATCTGGAAAAAAAATTGATAAAATGTAAATTAATCCTAAATATGAAGAAAATATAATTAAATCTGAAGAAAGTCTGAAAAAATTTGAAGAAAATATCATGAAATTTGAAGTGAATATAAATCAGAAGAAAATCTGACGAAAAAAAAACTGATAAAAATTGAGGTAAACATAAATATGTAGAAAATCAGATGAAATTTGAATAAAATCTAATGAAATTGGAAGTGAACACAAATCAGAAGAAACACTGATGAATTATGAGGAAAATATGAGGAAAATTGAAGTGAATATAAATCTTAAGAAAATGTGATAAAATTTCACTTAAACATAATCTGAAGAAAATAAGATGAAATCTAAAGTACTCATAAGTCTGAAGAAAATCAGATGAAATTTGAAGAAAATGAGATAAAACTTTAAGTTAATATAAATATGAAAAATTAAAAAAACTGGTGAAATTTTAAGTAAACATAAATGTGTTGAAAATCAGATGAAATCTGAAGAAAATATGAAGTAATTGGAAGTGAACCGAAACCTGAAGAAAATCTGATTAATTTTTAATGAACGTATATTTGAAGAAACTCTAATGAAATAGGAAGAAAATCTGTCGAAATTTGATGTGATAAAAAATATGAAGAAAATCAGATGAATTTTCTAGTGAACATATATCTGAAGAAACTTAAATGAAATGGGAAGAAATTATGACTAAATTTTAGGTGAACATAAATCATAAGGAAATATGTTGAAATTTGAATTTAACAAAAGTCTGATGAAATTTGAATTGAACATAAATTTGCACAAAAATCTGACTAAAAGTAATCTTAAGAAAATTTAATGAATTATGAAGTAAACATAAATTTTAAGATAGTCTTATGAAGCTTGAAGTAAATACATAACTTTAAAGAAAATCTGGTGAAATATGGTAAAATATGAAATCAACATAATTCTCATGAAAATCTAAAGAAAATTGGATGAAATCTGAGAAAAATTGAAGGGAACATAAATCTGGAAAAAAATTGATGAAATTTATAGTAATCCTAAATATGAAGAAAATATAATGAAATAGGAAGAAACATTGACGAAATTTGAAGTGAACAAAACTCTGAAGAAAATCTGATGAATTTTGAAGTGAACATATATCTGAAGAAACTAAAATGAAATAGGAAGAAAATATGATGAAATTTTAGGTAAACATAAATCATAAGGAAATATGTCGAAATTTGAATGTATAAAAAGTATGGTGAAATTTGATGTGAACATAAATTTGCCCAAAATCTGATCAAGACTAATCAAATCTTAAGAAAATTTCATGAATTTTGAAGTAAACATAAATCTTAAGATAATCTTATGAAGCTTGAAGTAAATACATAACCTTAAAGAAAATCTGATGAAATATGGTGAAATATGAAATGGACATGATTGTGAAGAAAATCCAAAGAAAGTTGGATGAAATCTGAGAAAAATTGAAGGGCACATAAGTCTGAATTTTTTTTTTGATGAAATTTAAAGTAATCCTAAATATGAAGAAAATATAATGAAATAGGAAGAAACTCTGACGAAATTTGAAGTGAACAAAACTCTGAAGAAAATCTGATGAATTTTGTAGTGAACATATATCTGAAGAAACTCAAATGAAATAGGAAGAAAATATGATGAAATTTTAGGTGAACATAAATCATAAGGAAATACATTGAAATTTGAATGTATAAAAAGTCTGGTTAAATTTGATGTGAACATAAATTTGCACAAAATCTAAATAAAACTAATTAAATCTTAAGAAAATTTGATGAATTTTGAAGTAAACATAAATCTTAAGATAATCTTATGAAACTTGAAGTAAATACATAACTTTTAAGAAAATCTGGTGAAATATGAAATGAACATAATTCTGAAGAAGATCTAAAGAAAATTTGATGAAATCTGATAAAAATTGAAAGGAACATAAATCTGGAAAAAAAATTGATAAAATGTAAATTAATCCTAAATATGAAGAAAATATAATTAAATCTGAAGAAAGTCTGAAAAAATTTGAAGAAAATATCATGAAATTTGAAGTGAATATAAATCAGAAGAAAATCTGACGAAAAAAAAACTGATAAAAATTGAGGTAAACATAAATATGTAGAAAATCAGATGAAATTTGAATAAAATCTAATGAAATTGGAAGTGAACACAAATCAGAAGAAACACTGATGAATTATGAGGAAAATATGAGGAAAATTGAAGTGAATATAAATCTTAAGAAAATGTGATAAAATTTGACTTAAACATAATCTGAAGAAAATAAGATGAAATCTAAAGTACTCATAAGTCTGAAGAAAATCAGATGAAATTTGAAGAAAATGAGATAAAACTTTAAGTTAATATAAATATGAAAAATTAAAAAAACTGGTGAAATTTTAAGTAAACATAAATGTGTTGAAAATCAGATGAAATCTGAAGAAAATATGAAGTAATTGGAAGTGAACCGAAACCTGAAGAAAATCTGATTAATTTTTAATGAACGTATATTTGAAGAAACTCTAATGAAATAGGAAGAAAATCTGACGAAATTTGATGTGATAAAAAATATGAAGAAAGTCAGATGAATTTTCTAGTGAACATATATCTGAAGAAACTTAAATGAAATGGGAAGAAATTATGATGAAATTTTAGGTGAACATAAATCATAAGGAAATATGTTGAAATTTGAATTTAACAAAAGTCTGATGAAATTTGAATTGAACATAAATTTGCACAAAAATCTGACTAAAAGTAATCTTAAGAAAATTTAATGAATTATGAAGTAAACATAAATTTTAAGATAGTCTTATGAAGCTTGAAGTAAATACATAACTTTAAAGAAAATCTGGTGAAATATGGTAAAATATGAAATCAACATAATTCTCATGAAAATCTAAAGAAAATTGGATGAAATCTGAGAAAAATTGAAGGGAACATAAATCTGGAAAAAAATTGATGAAATTTATAGTAATCCTAAATATGAAGAAAATATAATGAAATAGGAAGAAACATTGACGAAATTTGAAGTGAACAAAACTCTGAAGAAAATCTGATGAATTTTGAAGTGAACATATATCTGAAGAAACTAAAATGAAATAGGAAGAAAATATGATGAAATTTTAGGTAAACATAAATCATAAGGAAATATGTCGAAATTTGAATGTATAAAAAGTATGGTGAAATTTGATGTGAACATAAATTTGCCCAAAATCTGATCAAGACTAATCAAATCTTAAGAAAATTTCATGAATTTTGAAGTAAACATAAATCTTAAGATAATCTTATGAAGCTTGAAGTAAATACATAACCTTAAAGAAAATCTGATGAAATATGGTGAAATATGAAATGGACATGATTGTGAAGAAAATCCAAAGAAAGTTGGATGAAATCTGAGAAAAATTGAAGGGCACATAAGTCTGAATTTTTTTTTTGATGAAATTTAAAGTAATCCTAAATATGAAGAAAATATAATGAAATAGGAAGAAACTCTGACGAAATTTGAAGTGAACAAAACTCTGAAGAAAATCTGATGAATTTTGTAGTGAACATATATCTGAAGAAACTCAAATGAAATAGGAAGAAAATATGATGAAATTTTAGGTGAACATAAATCATAAGGAAATACATTGAAATTTGAATGTATAAAAAGTCTGGTTAAATTTGATGTGAACATAAATTTGCACAAAATCTAAATAAAACTAATTAAATCTTAAGAAAATTTGATGAATTTTGAAGTAAACATAAATCTTAAGATAATCTTATGAAACTTGAAGTAAATACATAACTTTTAAGAAAATCTGGTGAAATATGAAATGAACATAATTCTGAAGAAGATCTAAAGAAAATTTGATGAAATCTGATAAAAATTGAAAGGAACATAAATCTGGAAAAAAAATTGATAAAATGTAAATTAATCCTAAATATGAAGAAAATATAATTAAATCTGAAGAAAGTCTGAAAAAATTTGAAGAAAATATCATGAAATTTGAAGTGAATATAAATCAGAAGAAAATCTGACGAAAAAAAAACTGATAAAAATTGAGGTAAACATAAATATGTAGAAAATCAGATGAAATTTGAATAAAATCTAATGAAATTGGAAGTGAACACAAATCAGAAGAAACACTGATGAATTATGAGGAAAATATGAGGAAAATTGAAGTGAATATAAATCTTAAGAAAATGTGATAAAATTTGACTTAAACATAATCTGAAGAAAATAAGATGAAATCTAAAGTACTCATAAGTCTGAAGAAAATCAGATGAAATTTGAAGAAAATGAGATAAAACTTTAAGTTAATATAAATATGAAAAATTAAAAAAACTGGTGAAATTTTAAGTAAACATAAATGTGTTGAAAATCAGATGAAATCTGAAGAAAATATGAAGTAATTGGAAGTGAACCGAAACCTGAAGAAAATCTGATTAATTTTTAATGAACGTATATTTGAAGAAACTCTAATGAAATAGGAAGAAAATCTGACGAAATTTGATGTGATAAAAAATATGAAGAAAGTCAGATGAATTTTCTAGTGAACATATATCTGAAGAAACTTAAATGAAATGGGAAGAAATTATGATGAAATTTTAGGTGAACATAAATCATAAGGAAATATGTTGAAATTTGAATTTAACAAAAGTCTGATGAAATTTGAATTGAACATAAATTTGCACAAAAATCTGACTAAAAGTAATCTTAAGAAAATTTAATGAATTATGAAGTAAACATAAATTTTAAGATAGTCTTATGAAGCTTGAAGTAAATACATAACTTTAAAGAAAATCTGGTGAAATATGGTAAAATATGAAATCAACATAATTCTCATGAAAATCTAAAGAAAATTGGATGAAATCTGAGAAAAATTGAAGGGAACATAAATCTGGAAAAAAATTGATGAAATTTATAGTAATCCTAAATATGAAGAAAATATAATGAAATAGGAAGAAACATTGACGAAATTTGAAGTGAACAAAACTCTGAAGAAAATCTGATGAATTTTGAAGTGAACATATATCTGAAGAAACTAAAATGAAATAGGAAGAAAATATGATGAAATTTTAGGTAAACATAAATCATAAGGAAATATGTCGAAATTTGAATGTATAAAAAGTATGGTGAAATTTGATGTGAACATAAATTTGCCCAAAATCTGATTAAGACTAATCAAATCTTAAGAAAATTTGATGAATTTTGAAGTAAACATAAATCTTAAGATAATCTTATGAAGCTTGAAGTAAATACATAACCTTAAAGAAAATCTGATGAAATATGGTGAAATATGAAATGGACATGATTGTGAAGAAAATCCAAAGAAAGTTGGATGAAATCTGAGAAAAATTGAAGGGCACATAAGTCTGAATTTTTTTTTGATGAAATTTAAAGTAATCCTAAATATGAAGAAAATATAATGAAATAGGAAGAAACTCTGACGAAATTTGAAGTGAACAAAACTCTGAAGAAAATCTGATGAATTTTGTAGTGAACATATATCTGAAGAAACTCAAATGAAATAGGAAGAAAATATGATGAAATTTTAGGTGAACATAAATCATAAGGAAATACATTGAAATTTGAATGTATAAAAAGTCTGGTTAAATTTGATGTGAACATAAATTTGCACAAAATCTAAATAAAACTAATTAAATCTTAAGAAAATTTGATGAATTTTGAAGTAAACATAAATCTTAAGATAATCTTATGAAACTTGAAGTAAATACATAACTTTTAAGAAAATCTGGTGAAATATGAAATGAACATAATTCTGAAGAAGATCTAAAGAAAATTTGATGAAATCTGATAAAAATTGAAAGGAACATAAATCTGGAAAAAAAATTGATAAAATGTAAATTAATCCTAAATATGAAGAAAATATAATTAAATCTGAAGAAAGTCTGAAAAAATTTGAAGAAAATATCATGAAATTTGAAGTGAATATAAATCAGAAGAAAATCTGACGAAAAAAAAACTGATAAAAATTGAGGTAAACATAAATATGTAGAAAATCAGATGAAATTTGAATAAAATCTAATGAAATTGGAAGTGAACACAAATCAGAAGAAACACTGATGAATTATGAGGAAAATATGAGGAAAATTGAAGTGAATATAAATCTTAAGAAAATGTGATAAAATTTGACTTAAACATAATCTGAAGAAAATAAGATGAAATCTAAAGTACTCATAAGTCTGAAGAAAATCAGATGAAATTTGAAGAAAATGAGATAAAACTTTAAGTTAATATAAATATGAAAAATTAAAAAAACTGGTGAAATTTTAAGTAAACATAAATGTGTTGAAAATCAGATGAAATCTGAAGAAAATATGAAGTAATTGGAAGTGAACCGAAACCTGAAGAAAATCTGATTAATTTTTAATGAACGTATATTTGAAGAAACTCTAATGAAATAGGAAGAAAATCTGACGAAATTTGATGTGATAAAAAATATGAAGAAAATCAGATGAATTTTGTAGTGAACATATATCTGAAGAAACTTAAATGAAATGGGAAGAAATTATGATGAAATTTTAGGTGAACATAAATCATAAGGAAATATGTTGAAATTTGAATTTAACAAAAGTCTGATGAAATTTGAATTGAACATAAATTTGCACAAAAATCTGACTAAAAGTAATCTTAAGAAAATTTAATGAATTATGAAGTAAACATAAATTTTAAGATAGTCTTATGAGTAAATACATAACTTTAAAGAAAATCTGGTGAAATATGGTAAAATATGAAATCAACATAATTCTCATGAAAATCTAAAGAAAATTGGATGAAATCTGAGAAAAATTGAAGGGAACATAAATCTGGAAAAAAATTGATGAAATTTATAGTAATCCTAAATATGAAGAAAATATAATGAAATAGGAAGAAACATTGACGAAATTTGAAGTGAACAAAACTCTGAAGAAAATCTGATGAATTTTGAAGTGAACATATATCTGAAGAAACTAAAATGAAATAGGAAGAAAATATGATGAAATTTTAGGTGAACATAAATCATAAGGAAATATGTCGAAATTTGAATGTATAAAAAGTATGGTGAAATTTGATGTGAACATAAATTTGCCCAAAATCTGATTAAGACTAATCAAATCTTAAGAAAATTTGATGAATTTTGAAGTAAACATAAATCTTAAGATAATATTATGAAGCTTGAAGTAAATACATAACTTTAAAGAAAATCTGATGAATATGGTGAAATATGAAATGGACATGATTGTGAAGAAAATCTAAAGAAAGTTGGATGAAATCTGAGAAAAATTGAAGGGCACATAAGTCTGAAATATTTTTTGATGAAATTTAAAGTAATCCTAAATATGAAGAAAATATAATGAAATAGGAAGAAACTCTGACGAAATTTGAAGTGAACAAAACTCTGAAGAAAATCTGATGAATTTTGTAGTGAACATATATCTGAAGAAACTCAAATGAAATAGGAAGAAAATATGATGAAATTTTAGGTGAACATAAATCATAAGGAAATACATTGAAATTTGAATGTATAAAAAGTCTGGTTAAATTTGATGTGAACATAAATTTGCACAAAATCTAAATAAAACTAATTAAATCTTAAGAAAATTTGATGAATTTTGAAGTAAACACAAATCTTAAGATAATCTTATGAAACTTGAAGTAAATACATAACTTTTAAGAAAATCTGGTGAAATATGAAATGAACATAATTCTGAAGAAGATCTAAAGAAAATTTGATGAAATCTGATAAAAATTGAAAGGAACATAAATCTGGAAAAAAAATTGATAAAATGTAAATTAATCCTAAATATGAAGAAAATATAATTAAATCTGAAGAAAGTCTGAAAAAATTTGAAGAAAATATCATGAAATTTGAAGTGAATATAAATCAGAAGAAAATCTGACAAAAAAAAAACTGATAAAAATTGAGGTAAACATAAATATGTAGAAAATCAGATGAAATTTGAATAAAATCTAATGAAATTGGAAGTGAACACAAATCAGAAGAAACACTGATGAATTATGAGGAAAATATGAGGAAAATTGAAGTGAATATAAATCTTAAGAAAATGTGATAAAATTTGACTTAAACATAATCTGAAGAAAATAAGATGAAATCTAAAGTACTCATAAGTCTGAAGAAAATCAGATGAAATTTGAAGAAAATGAGATAAAACTTTAAGTTAATATAAATATGAAAAATTAAAAAAACTGGTGAAATTTTAAGTAAACATAAATGTGTTGAAAATCAGATGAAATCTGAAGAAAATATGAAGTAATTGGAAGTGAACCGAAACCTGAAGAAAATCTGATTAATTTTTAATGAACGTATATTTGAAGAAACTCTAATGAAATAGGAAGAAAATCTGACGAAATTTGATGTGATAAAAAATATGAAGAAAATCAGATGAATTTTGTAGTGAACATATATCTGAAGAAACTTAAATGAAATGGGAAGAAATTATGACGAAATTTTAGGTGAACATAAATCATAAGGAAATATGTTGAAATTTGAATTTAACAAAAGTCTGATGAAATTTGAATTGAACATAAATTTGCACAAAAATCTGACTAAAAGTAATCTTAAGAAAATTTAATGAATTATGAAGTAAACATAAATTTTAAGATAGTCTTATGAGTAAATACATAACTTTAAAGAAAATCTGGTGAAATATGGTAAAATATGAAATCAACATAATTCTCATGAAAATCTAAAGAAAATTGGATGAAATCTGAGAAAAATTGAAGGGAACATAAATCTGGAAAAAAATTGATGAAATTTATAGTAATCCTAAATATGAAGAAAATATAATGAAATAGGAAGAAACATTGACGAAATTTGAAGTGAACAAAACTCTGAAGAAAATCTGATGAATTTTGAAGTGAACATATATCTGAAGAAACTAAAATGAAACAGGAAGAAAATATGATGAAATTTTAGGTGAACATAAATCATAAGGAAATATGTCGAAATTTGAATGTATAAAAAGTATGGTGAAATTTGATGTGAACATAAATTTGCCCAAAATCTGATTAAGACTAATCAAATCTTAAGAAAATTTGATGAATTTTGAAGTAAACATAAATCTTAAGATAATATTATGAAGCTTGAAGTAAATACATAACTTTAAAGAAAATCTGATGAAATATGGTGAAATATGAAATGGACATGATTGTGAAGAAAATCTAAAGAAAGTTGGATGAAATCTGAGAAAAATTGAAGGGCACATAAGTCTGAAATACTTTTTGATGAAATTTAAAGTAATCCTAAATATGAAGAAAATATAATGAAATAGGAAGAAACTCTGACGAAATTTGAAGTGAACAAAACTCTGAAGAAAATCTGATGAATTTTGTAGTGAACATATATCTGAAGAAACTCAAATGAAATAGGAAGAAAATATGATGAAATTTTAGGTGAACATAAATCATAAGGAAATACATTGAAATTTGAATGTATAAAAAGTCTGGTTAAATTTGATGTGAACATAAATTTGCACAAAATCTAAATAAAACTAATTAAATCTTAAGAAAATTTGATGAATTTTGAAGTAAACATAAATCTTAAGATAATCTTATGAAACTTGAAGTAAATACATAACTTTTAAGAAAATCTGGTGAAATATGAAATGAACATAATTCTGAAGAAGATCTAAAGAAAATTTGATGAAATCTGATAAAAATTGAAAGGAACATAAATCTGGAAAAAAAATTGATAAAATGTAAATTAATCCTAAATATGAAGAAAATATAATTAAATCTGAAGAAAGTCTGAAAAAATTTGAAGAAAATATCATGAAATTTGAAGTGAATATAAATCAGAAGAAAATCTGACAAAAAAAAAACTGATAAAAATTGAGGTAAACATAAATATGTAGAAAATCAGATGAAATTTGAATAAAATCTAATGAAATTGGAAGTGAACACAAATCAGAAGAAACACTGATGAATTATGAGGAAAATATGAGGAAAATTGAAGTGAATATAAATCTTAAGAAAATGTGATAAAATTTGACTTAAACATAATCTGAAGAAAATAAGATGAAATCTAAAGTACTCATAAGTCTGAAGAAAATCAGATGAAATTTGAGAAAATGAGATAAAACTTTAAGTTAATATAAATATGAAAAATTAAAAAAACTGGTGAAATTTTAAGTAAACATAAATGTGTTGAAAATCAGATGAAATCTGAAGAAAATATGAAGTAATTGGAAGTGAACCGAAACCTGAAGAAAATCTGATTAATTTTTAATGAACGTATATTTGAAGAAACTCTAATGAAATAGGAAGAAAATCTGACGAAATTTGATGTCATAAAAAATATGAAGAAAATCAGATGAATTTTGTAGTGAACATATATCTGAAGAAACTTAAATGAAATGGGAAGAAATTATGACGAAATTTTAGGTGAACATAAATCATAAGGAAATATGTTGAAATTTGAATTTAACAAAAGTCTGATGAAATTTGAATTGAACATAAATTTGCACAAAAATCTGACTAAAAGTAATCTTAAGAAAATTTAATGAATTATGAAGTAAACATAAATTTTAAGATAGTCTTATGAAGCTTGAAGTAAATACATAACTTTAAAGAAAATCTGGTGAAATATGGTAAAATATGAAATCAACAAAATTCTCATGAAAATCTAAAGAAAATTGGATGAAATCTGAGAAAAATTGAAGGGAACATAAATCTGAAAAAAATTGATGAAATTTATAGTAATCCTAAATATGAAGAAAATATAATGAAATGGGAAGAAACATTGACGAAATTTGAAGTGAACAAAACTCTGAAGAAAATCTGATGAATTTTGAAGTGAAAATATATCTGAAGAAACTAAAATGAAATAGGAAGAAAATATGATGAAATTTTAGGTGAACATAAATCATAAGGAAATATGTCGAAATTTGAATGTATAAAAAGTATGGTGAAATTTGATGTGAACATAAATTTGCCCAAAAATCTGATTAAGACTAATCAAATCTTAAGAAAATTTGATGAATTTTGAAGTAAACATAAATCTTAAGATAATATTATGAAGCTTGAAGTAAATACATAACTTTAAAGAAAATCTGATGAAATATGGTGAAATATGAAATGGACATGATTGTGAAGAAAATCTAAAGAAAGTTGGATGAAATCTGAGAAAAATTGAAGGGCACATAAGTCTGAAATATTTTTTGATGAAATTTAAAGTAATCCTAAATATGAAGAAAATATAATGAAATAGGAAGAAACTCTGACGAAATTTGAAGTGAACAAAACTCTGAAGAAAATCTGATGAATTTTGTAGTGAACATATATCTGAAGAAACTCAAATGAAATAGGAAGAAAATATGATGAAATTTTAGGTGAACATAAATCATAAGGAAATACATTGAAATTTGAATGTATAAAAAGTCTGGTTAAATTTGATGTGAACATAAATTTGCACAAAATCTAAATAAAACTAATTAAATCTTAAGAAAATTTGATGAATTTTGAAGTAAACATAAATCTTAAGATAATCTTATGAAACTTGAAGTAAATACATAACTTTTAAGAAAATCTGGTGAAATATGAAACGAACATAATTCTGAAGAAGATCTAAAGAAAATTTGATGAAATCTGATAAAAATTGAAAGGAACATAAATCTGGAAAAAAAATTGATAAAATGTAAATTAATCCTAAATATGAAGAAAATATAATTAAATCTGAAGAAAGTCTGAAAAAATTTGAAGAAAATATCATGAAATTTGAAGTGAATATAAATCAGAAGAAAATCTGACAAAAAAAAAACTGATAAAAATTGAGGTAAACATAAATATGTAGAAAATCAGATGAAATTTGAATAAAATGTAATGAAATTGGAAGTGAACACAAATCAGAAGAAACACTGATGAATTATGAGGAAAATATGAGGAAAATTGAAGTGAATATAAATCTTAAGAAAATGTGATAAAATTTGACTTAAACATAATCTGAAGAAAATAAGATGAAATCTAAAGTACTCATAAGTCTGAAGAAATGAGATAAAACTTTAAGTTAATATAAATATGAAAAATTAAAAAAACTGGTGAAATTTTAAGTAAACATAAATGTGTTGAAAATCAGATGAAATCTGAAGAAAATATGAAGTAATTGGAAGTGAACCGAAACCTGAAGAAAATCTGATTAATTTTTAATGAACGTATATTTGAAGAAACTCTAATGAAATAGGAAGAAAATCTGACGAAATTTGATGTCATAAAAAATATGAAGAAAATCAGATGAATTTTGTAGTGAACATATATCTGAAGAAACTTAAATGAAATGGGAAGAAATTATGACGAAATTTTAGGTGAACATAAATCATAAGGAAATATGTTGAAATTTGAATTTAACAAAAGTCTGATGAAATTTGAATTGAACATAAATTTGCACAAAAATCTGACTAAAAGTAATCTTAAGAAAATTTAATGAATTATGAAGTAAACATAAATTTTAAGATAGTCTTATGAAGCTTGAAGTAAATACATAACTTTAAAGAAAATCTGGTGAAATATGGTAAAATATGAAATCAACATAATTCTCATGAAAATCTAAAGAAAATTGGATGAAATCTGAGAAAAATTGAAGGGAACATAAATCTGGAAAAAAATTGATGAAATTTATAGTAATCCTAAATATGAAGAAAATATAATGAAATAGGAAGAAACATTGATGAAATTTGAAGTGAACAAAACTCTGAAGAAAATCTGATGAATTTTGAAGTGAAAATATATCTGAAGAAACTAAAATGAAATAGGAAGAAAATATGATGAAATTTTAGGTGAACATAAATCATAAGGAAATATGTCGAAATTTGAATGTATAAAAAGTATGGTGAAATTTGATGTGAACATAAATTTGCCCAAAATCTGATTAAGACTAATCAAATCTTAAGAAAATTTGATGAATTTTGAAGTAAACATAAATCTTAAGATAATATTATGAAGCTTGAAGTAAATACAAAACTTTAAAGAAAATCTGATGAAATATGGTGAAATATGAAATGGACATGATTGTGAAGAAAATCTAAAGAAAGTTGGATGAAATCTGAGAAAAATTGAAGGGCACATAAGTCTGAAATATTTTTTGATGAAATTTAAAGTAATCCTAAATATGAAGAAAATATAATGAATAGGAAGAAACTCTGACGAAATTTGAAGTGAACAAAACTCTGAAGAAAATCTGATGAATTTTGTAGTGAACATATATCTGAAGAAACTCAAATGAAATAGGAAGAAAATATGATGAAATTTTAGGTGAACATAAATCATAAGGAAATACATTGAAATTTGAATGTATAAAAAGTCTGGTTAAATTTGATGTGAACATAAATTTGCACAAAATCTAAATAAAACTAATTAAATCTTAAGAAAATTTGATGAATTTTGAAGTAAACATAAATCTTAAGATAATCTTATGAAACTTGAAGTAAATACATAACTTTTAAGAAAATCTGGTGAAATATGAAATGAACATAATTCTGAAGAAGATCTAAAGAAAATTTGATGAAATCTGATAAAAATTGAAAGGAACATAAATCTGGAAAAAAAATTGATAAAATGTAAATTAATCCTAAATATGAAGAAAATATAATTAAATCTGAAGAAAGTCTGAAAAAATTTGAAGAAAATATCATGAAATTTGAAGTGAATATAAATCAGAAGAAAATCTGACGAAAAAAAAACTGATAAAAATTGAGGTAAACATAAATATGTAGAAAATCAGATGAAATTTGAATAAAATCTAATGAAATTGGAAGTGAACACAAATCAGAAGAAACACTGATGAATTATGAGGAAAATATGAGGAAAATCGAAGTGAATATAAATCTTAAGAAAATGTGATAAAATTTGACTTAAACATAATCTGAAGAAAATAAGATGAAATCTAAAGTACTCATAAGTCTGAAGAAAATCAGATGAAATTTGAAGAAAATGAGATAAAACTTTAAGTTAATATAAATATGAAAAATTAAAAAAACTGGTGAAATTTTAAGTAAACATAAATGTGTAGAAAATCAGATGAAATCTGAAGAAAATATGAAGTAATTGGAAGTGAACCGAAACCTGAAGAAAATCTGATGATTTTTTAATGAACGTATATCTGAAGAAACTCTAACGAAATAGGAAGAAAATCTGACGAAATTTGATGTGATAAAAAATATGAAGAAAATCAGATGAATTTTGTAGTGAACATATATCTGAAGAAACTTAAATGAAATGGGAAGAAATTATGATGAAATTTTAGGTGAACATAAATCATAAGGAAATATGTTGAAATTTGAATTTAACAAAAGTCTGATGAAATTTGAATTGAACATAAATTTGCACAAAAATCTGACTAAAAGTAATCTTAAGAAAATTTAATGAATTATGAAGTAAACATAAATTTTAAGATAGTCTTATGAAGCTTGAAGTAAATACATAACTTTAAAGAAAATATGGTGAAATATGGTAAAAATATGAAATCAACATAATTCTAATGAAAATCTAAAGAAAATTGGATGAAATCTTAGAAAAATTGAAGGGAACATAAATCTGGAAAAAATTGATGAAATTTATAGTAATCCTAAATATGAAGAAAATATAATGAAATGGGAAGAAACATTGACGAAATTTGAAGTGAACAAAACTCTGAAGAAAATCTGATGAATTTGAAGTGAAAATATATCTGAAGAAACTAAAATGAAATAGGAAGAAAATATGATGAAATTTTAGGTGAACATAAATCATAAGGAAATATGTCGAAATTTGAATGTATAAAAAGTATGGTGAAATTTGATGTGAACATAAATTTGCCCAAAATCTGATTTAGACTAATCAAATCTTAAGAAAATTTGATGAATTTTGAAGTAAACATAAATCTTAAGATAATCTTATGAAGCTTGAAGTAAATACATAACTTTAAAGAAAATCTGATGAAATATGGTGAAATATGAAATGGACATGATTGTGAAGAAAATCCAAAGAAAGTTGGATGAAATCTGAGAAAAATTGAAGGGCACATAAGTCTGAAATTTTTTTTGATGAAATTTAAAGTAATCCTAAATATGAAGAAAATATAATGAAATAGGAAGAAACTCTGACGAAATTTGAAGTGAACAAAACTCTGAAGAAAATCTGATGAATTTTGTAGTGAACATATATCTGAAGAAACTCAAATGAAATAGGAAGAAAATATGATGAAATTTTAGGTGAACATAAATCATAAGGAAATACATTGAAATTTGAATGTATAAAAAGTCTGGTTAAATTTGATGTGAACATAAATTTGCACAAAATCTAAATAAAACTAATTAAATCTTAAGAAAATTTGATGAATTTTGAAGTAAACATAAATCTTAAGATAATCTTATGAAACTTGAAGTAAATACATAACTTTTAAGATAATCTGGTGAAATATGAAATGAACATAATTCTGAAGAAGATCTAAAGAAAATTTGATGAAATCTGATAAAAATTGAAAGGAACATAAATCTGGAAAAAAAATTGATAAAATGTAAATTAATCCTAAATATGAAGAAAATATAATTAAATCTGAAGAAAGTCTGAAAAAATTTGAAGAAAATATCATGAAATTTGAAGTGAATATAAATCAGAAGAAAATCTGACGAAAAAAAAACTGATAAAAATTGAGGTAAACATAAATATGTAGAAAATCAGATGAAATTTGAATAAAATCTAATGAAATTGGAAGTGAACACAAATCAGAAGAAACACTGATGAATTATGAGGAAAATATGAGGAAAATCGAAGTGAATATAAATCTTAAGAAAATGTGATAAAATTTGACTTAAACATAATCTGAAGAAAATAAGATGAAATCTAAAGTACTCATAAGTCTGAAGAAAATCAGATGAAATTTGAAGAAAATGAGATAAAACTTTAAGTTAATATAAATATGAAAAATTAAAAAAACTGGTGAAATTTTAAGTAAACATAAATGTGTAGAAAATCAGATGAAATCTGAAGAAAATATGAAGTAATTGGAAGTGAACCGAAACCTGAAGAAAATCTGATGATTTTTTAATGAACGTATATCTGAAGAAACTCTAACGAAATAGGAAGAAAATCTGACGAAATTTGATGTGATAAAAAATATGAAGAAAATCAGATGAATTTTGTAGTGAACATATATCTGAAGAAACTTAAATGAAATGGGAAGAAATTATGACGAAATTTTAGGTGAACATAAATCATAAGGAAATATGTTGAAATTTGAATTTAACAAAAGTCTGATGAAATTTGAATTGAACATAAATTTGCACAAAAATCTGACTAAAAGTAATCTTAAGAAAATTTAATGAATTATGAAGTAAACATAAATTTTAAGATAGTCTTATGAAGCTTGAAGTAAATACATAACTTTAAAGAAAATATGGTGAAATATGGTAAAATATGAAATCAACATAATTCTCATGAAAATCTAAAGAAAATTGGATGAAATCTGAGAAAAATTGAAGGGAACATAAATCTGGAAAAAAATTGATGAAATTTATAGTAATCCTAAATATGAAGAAAATATAATGAAATAGGAAGAAACATTGACGAAATTTGAAGTGAACAAAACTCTGAAGAAAATCTGATGAATTTTGAAGTGAACATATATCTGAAGAAACTAAAATGAAATAGGAAGAAAATATGATGAAATTTTAGGTGAACATAAATCATAAGGAAATATGTCGAAATTTGAATGTATAACAAGTATGGTGAAATTTGATGTGAACATAAATTTGCCCAAAATCTGATTAAGACTAATCAAATCTTAAGAAAATTTGATGAATTTTGAAGTAAACATAAATCTTAAGATAATCTTATGAAGCTTGAAGTAAATACATAACTTTAAAGAAAATCTGATGAAATATGGTGAAATATGAAATGGACATGATTGTGAAGAAAATCTAAAGAAAGTTGGATGAAATCTGAGAAAAATTGAAGGGCACAAAAGTCTGAAATATTTTTTGATGAAATTTAAAGTAATCCTAAATATGAAGAAAATATAATGAAATAGGAAGAAACTCTGACGAAATTTGAAGTGAACATAACTCTGAAGAAAATCTGATGAATTTTGTAGTGAACATATATCTGAAGAAACTCAAATGAAATAGGAAGAAAATATGATGAAATTTTAGGTGAACATAAATCATAAGGAAATACATTGAAATTTGAATGTATAAAAAGTCTGGTTAAATTTGATGTGAACATAAATTTGCACAAAATCTAAATAAAACTAATTAAATCTTAAGAAAATTTGATGAATTTTGAAGTAAACATAAATCTTAAGATAATCTTATGAAACTTGAAGTAAATACATAACTTTTAAGAAAATCTGGTGAAATATGAAATGAACATAATTCTGAAGAAGATCTAAAGAAAATTTGATGAAATCTGATAAAAATTGAAAGGAACATAAATCTGGAAAAAAAATTGATAAAATGTAAATTAATCCTAAATATGAAGAAAATATAATTAAATCTGAAGAAAGTCTGAAAAATTTGAAGAAAATATCATGAAATTTGAAGTGAATATAAATCAGAAGAAAATCTGACGAAAAAAAAACTGATAAAAATTGAGGTAAACATAAATATGTAGAAAATCAGATGAAATTTGAATAAAATCTAATGAAATTGGAAGTGAACACAAATCAGAAGAAACACTGATGAATTATGAGGAAAATATGAGGAAAATCAAAGTGAATATAAATCTTAAGAAAATGTGATAAAATTTGACTTAAACATAATCTGAAGAAAATAAGATGAAATCTAAAGTACTCATAAGTCTGAAGAAAATCAGATGAAATTTGAAGAAAATGAGATAAAACTTTAAGTTAATATAAATATGAAAAATTAAAAAAACTGGTGAAATTTAAGTAAACATAAATGTGTAGAAAATCAGATGAAATCTGAAGAAAATATGAAGTAATTGCAAGTGAACCGAAACCTGAAGAAAATCTGATGATTTTTTAATGAACGTATATCTGAAGAAACTCTAACGAAATAGGAAGAAAATCTGACGAAATTTGATGTGATAAAAAATATGAAGAAAATCAGATGAATTTTGTAGTGAACATATATCTGAAGAAACTTAAATGAAATGGGAAGAAATTATGATGAAATTTTAGGTGAACATAAATCATAAGGAAATATGTTGAAATTTGAATTTAACAAAAGTCTGATGAAATTTGAATTGAACATAAATTTGCACAAAAATCTGACTAAAAGTAATCTTAAGAAAATTTAATGAATTATGAAGTAAACATAAATTTTAAGATAGTCTTATGAAGCTTGAAGTAAATACATAACTTTAAAGAAAATCTGGTGAAATATGGTAAAATATGAAATCAACATAATTCTCATGAAAATCTAAAGAAAATTGGATGAAATCTGAGAAAAATTGAAGGGAACATAAATCTGGAAAAAAATTGATGAAATTTATAGTAATCCTAAATATGAAGAAAATATAATGAAATAGGAAGAAACATTGACGAAATTTGAAGTGAACAAAACTCTGAAGAAAATCTGATGAATTTTGAAGTGAACATATATCTGAAGAAACTAAAATGAAATAGGAAGAAAATATGATGAAATTTTAGGTAAACATAAATCATAAGGAAATATGTCGAAATTTGAATGTATAAAAAGTATGGTGAAATTTGATGTGAACATAAATTTGCCCAAAATCTGATTAAGACTAATCAAATCTTAAGAAAATTTGATGAATTTTGAAGTAAACATAAATCTTAAGATAATCTTTTGAAGCTTGAAGTAAATACATAACTTAAAAGAAAATCTGATGAAATATGGTGAAATATTAAATGGACATGATTGTGAAGAAAATCCAAAGAAAGTTGGATGAAATATGAGAAAAATTGAAGGGCACATAAGTCTGAAATTATTTTGATGAAATTTAAAGTAATCCTAAATATGAAGAAAATATAATGAAATAGGAAGAAACTCTGACGAAATTTGAAGTGAACAAAACTCTGAAGAAAATCTGATGAATTTTGTAGTGAACATATATCTGAAGAAACTCAAATGAAATAGGAAGAAAATATG
>CATIWC010002031.1:0-85788 GCA_948472305.1 Vicia faba | reverse complement strand
TCTTCAGATATATGTTCACAAAATAATTCATCATATTTTCTTCAGATTTAGGTTCACTTCCAATTTCATCAGATTTTATTTAAATTTCATTAGATTTTCTACAAATTTATGTTTACATCAAGTTTCATCAATTCTTGTATATCATCAAATTTTCTACAAATTTATATTCACTTTTCATTTCAAGAGATTTTCTTCAGATTTTTGTTCACTTTAAATTCCGTCTAACTTTATTTAAATTTCATCAGATTTTATTCATATTTACGATTACTTTAAATTTCATCAAAAAAATTTCATACATATGTTTCCTTCAATTTTCATCCGATTTCAATAAATTTTCTTTTAGTTTTTCTTCAGATGTATGTTCACTTCATAATTCATCAGACTTCATCAGATTTTCTTTAGAATTATGTATTTACTTCAAGCATCATAAGATTTTCTTCATATTCATGTTTACCTCTAAATTCATTAAATTTTCTTAAGATTTCATTTGATTTCATCAGATTTTCTGGAGATTTATGTTCACTTTAAATTTCATCAGTCCTACGTTAACGTCAAATTTCATCATATTTCCATCTGATTTATGTTTACCTCAAAATTCATTCGATTTTCTTCCTATTTCATTAGAGTTTCTTCAGATATATTTTCTCAAAAAAATTCACCATATTTTCTTCAGATTTAGGTTCACTTCCAATTTCATCAGATTTTATACAAATTTATGTTTACATCAAGTTTCATCAGTTTTTTTTATTTCATCAAATTTTCTACAGATTTATATTCACTTTAAATTTCAAGAGATTTTCTTCATATTTTTTATCACTTCAAATTTCGTCTAACTTTCTTTAGATTTCATCAGATTTTATTCATATTTACAATTATTTTAAATTTCATCAAATTTTTTTCAGACATATGTTTCCTTCAATTTTCATCCGATTTCATTATATTTTCTTTAGATTATCTTCAGATTTATGTTCACTTCATAATTCATCAGATTTTATTTAGAATTATGTATTTAATTCAAGCTTCATAAGATTTTCTTCAAATTCATGTTTACCTCTAAATTCATCAAATTTTCTTAAGATTTCATCACATTTTCCGGAGATTTATGTTCACTTTAAATTTCATCAGACCTGCGTTAATGCCAAATTTCATCATATTTCCATCAGATTTATGTTCACCTCAAATTTCATCAGAATTTCTTCCTATTTCATTAGAGTTTCTTCAGATATATGTTCACAAAAAAATTTATCATATTTTCTTCAGATTTAGGTTCACTTCCAATTTATCAGATTTTCTTTAAATTTCATTAGATTTTCTACAAATTTATGTTTACATCAAGTTTCATCAATTTTTTTATTTCATCAAATTTTCTAGAAATTTATATTCACTTTTAATTTCAAGAGATTTTCTTCAGATTTTTGTTCACTTCAAATTTCGTCTAACTTTATTTAGATTTCATCAAATTTTATTCATATTTACGATTACTTTAAATTTCATCAGATTTTTTTCAGACATATGTTTCCTTCAATTTTCATCCGATTTCATTAAATTTTCTTTTAGTTTTTCTTCAGATATATGTTCACTTCATAATTCATCAGACTTCATCAGATTTTCTTTAGAATTATGTATTTACTTCAAGCATCATAAGATTTTCTTCATATTCATGTTTACCTCTAAATTCATCAAATTTTCTTAAGATTTCATTTGATTTCATCAGATTTTCTGGAGATTTATGTTCACTTTAAATTTCACCAGACCTACGTTAACGTCAAATTTCATCATATTTCCATCAGATTTATGTTCACCTCAAATTTCATCAGATTTTCTTCCTATTTCATTTGAGTTTCTTCAGATATATGTTAAAAAAAATTCATCATATTTTCATCAAATTTCATCAGATATTCTACAAATTTATGTTTACATCAAGTTTCATTAATAGTTTTATTTCATCAAATTTTTTACAGATTTATATTCACTTCAAATTTCAAGAGATTTTCTTCAGATTTTTGTTCACTTCAAATTCTGTCTAACTTTCTTTAGATTTCATCAGATTTTATTCATATTTATGATTACTTTAAATTTCATCAAATTTTTTTCAGACATGTTTTCTTCAATTTTCATCAGATTTCATTATATTTTCCTTAGATTATGTTACTTCATATTTCATCAGAATTTATTTAGAATTATGTATTTACTTCAAGCTTCATAAGATTTTCTTCATATTCATGTTTACCTCTAAATTCATCAAATTTTCTTAAGATTTCATCAGATTATTTGGAGATTTATGTTCACTTTAAATTTCATCAGACCTACGTTAACGTCAAATTTCCATCAGACTTATGTTCACCTCAAATTTCATCAGATTTGCTTCCTATTTCATTAGAGTTCCTTCAGATATATGTTCACACAAAAATTCCTCATATTTTCTTCAGATTTAGGTTCACTTCCAATTTCATTAGATTTTCTTCAAATTTCATTAGATTTTCTACAAATTTATGTTTACATCAAGTTTCATCAGTTTTTTTATTTCATCAAATTTTCTTTAGATTTATATTCACTTCAAATTTCAAGAGATTTTCTTCACATTTTTGTTCACTACAAATTTCGTCTAACTTTCTTTAGATTTCATCAGATTTAATTTATATTTACGATTACTTTTAATTTCATCAAATATTTTTTCAGACATATGTTTCCTTCAATTTTCATCTGATTTCATTAAATTTTCTTTAGATTTTCTTCAGATTTATGTTCACTTCATAATTCATCAAATTTCATCAGATTTTCTTTAGAATTATGTATTTACTTCAAGCTTCATAAGATTTTCTTCATATTCATGTTTACCTCTAAATTCACCAAATTTTCTTAAGATCTCATCAGATTTTCTGGAGATTTATGTTCACTTTAAATTTCATCAGACTTACGTTAACGTCAAATTTAATCATATTTCCAACTGATTTTTGTTTATCTCAAATTTCATCAGATTTTCTTCCTATTTCATTAGAGTATCTTCAGATATATGTTCAAAAAAAAATTCATCATATTTTCTTCAGATTTAGGTTCACTTCCAATTTCATCAAATTTTCTTCCAATTTCATCATATTTTCTACAAATTTATGTTTACATCAATTTTCATCAGTTTTTTTTATTTCATCAAATTTTCTACAGATTTATATTCACTTCAAATTTCAAGAGATTTTCTTCAGATTTTTGTTCACTTCAAATTTCGTCTAACTTTCTTTAGATTTTATTCATATTTACGATTACTTTAAATTTCATCAAATTTTTTTCAGACATATGTTTCCTTCAATTTTCATCCGATTTCATTATATTTTCTTTAGATTATCTTCAGATTTATGTTCACTTCATAATTCATCAGATTTTATTTAGAATTATGTATTTACTTGAAGCTTCATATGATTTTCTTCATATTCATGTTTACCTATAAATTCATCAAATTTTCTTAAGATTTCATCACATTTTCCGGAGAATTATGTTCACTTTAATTTTCATCAGACCTGCGTTAACGCCAAATTTCATCATATTTCCATCAGATTCATGTTCACCTCAAATTTCATCAGATTTTCTTCCTATTTCATTAGAGTTTCTTCAACTATATGTTCACAAAAAAATTCATCATATTTTCTTTAGATTTAGGTTCACTTCCAATTTCATCAGATTTTATTTAAATTTCATTAGATTTTCTACAAATTTATGTTTACATCAAGTTTCATCAATTTTTTTATATCATCAAATTTTCTACAAATTTATATTCACTTTTAATTTCAAGAGATTTTCTTCAGATTTTTGTTCACTTTAAATTTCGTCTAACTTTATTTAGATTTCATCAGATTTTATTCATATTTACGATTACTTTAAATTTCATCAAATTTTTTTCAGACATATGTTTCCTTCAATTTTCATCCGATTTCTTTAAATTTTCTTTTAGTTTTTCTTCAGATGTATGTTCACTTCATAATTCATCAGACTTCATCAGATTTTCTTTAGAATTATGTATTTACTTCAAGCATCATAAGATTTTCTTCAAATTCATGTTTACCCTTAAATTCATCAAATTTTCTTAAGATTTCATTTGATTTCATCAAATTTTCTAGAGATTTATGTTCACTTTAAATTTCATCAGTCCTACGTTAACGTCAAATTTCATCATATTTCCATATGATTTATGTTTACCTCAAATTTCATCAAATTTTCTTCCTATTTCATTAGAGTTTCTTCAAATATATTTTCACAAAAAAAATCATCATATTTTCTTCAGATTTAGGTTCACTTCCAATTTCATCATATTTTCTACAAATTTATGTTTACATCAATTTTCATCAGTTTTTTTTATTTCATCAAATTTTCTACAGATTTATATTAACTTCAAATTTCAAGAGATTTTCTTTAGATTTTTGTTCACTTCAAATTTCGTCTAACTTTCTTTAGATTTCATCAGATTTTATTCATATTTACGATTACTTTAAATTTCATCAAATTTTTTTCAGACATATGTTTCCTTCAATTTTCATCCGATTTCATTATATTTTCTTTAGATTATCTTCAGATTTATGTTCACTTCATAATTCATCAGATTTTATTTAGAATTATGTATTTACTTCAAGCTTCATAAGATTTTCTTCATATTCATGTTTACCTCTAAATTCATCAAATTTTCTTAAGATTTCATCACATTTTCCGGAGATTTATGTTCACTTTATATTTCATCAGACCTGCGTTAACGCCAAATTTCATCATATTTCCATCAGATTTATGTTCACCTCAAATTTCATCAGATTTTCTTCCTATTTCATTAGAGTTTCTTCAACTATATGTTCACAAAAAAATTCATCATATTTTCTTCAGATTTAGGTTCACTTCCAATTTCATCAGATTTTATTTAAATTTCATTAGATTTTCTACAAATTTATGTTTACATCAAGTTTCATCAATTTTTTTATATCATCAAATTTTCTACAAATTTATATTCACTTTTATAATCAAGATATTTTCTTCAGATTTTTGTTCACTTTAAATTTCGTCTAACTTTATTTAGATTTCATCAGATTTTATTCATATTTACGATTACTTTAAATTTCATCAAATTTTTTTCAGACATATGTTCCCTTCAATTTTCATCCGATTTCATTAAATTTTCTTTTAGTTTTTCTTCAGATGTATGTTTACTTCATAATTCATCAGACTTCATCAGATTTTCTTTAGAATTATGTATTTACTTCAAGCATCATAAGATTTTCTTCAAATTCATGTTTACCTCTAAATTCATCAAATTTTCTTAAGATTTCATTTGATTTCATCAGATTTTCTGGAGATTTATGTTCACTTTAAATTTCATCAGTCCTACGTTAACGTCAAATTTCATCATATTTCCATATGATTTATGTTTACCTCAACTTTCATCAATTTTTCTTCCTATTTCATTAGAGTTTCTTCTGATATATTTTCACAAAACAATTCATCATATTTTCTTCAGTTTTAGGTTCACTTCCAATTTCATCATATTTTCTACAAATTTATGTTTACATCAATTTTCATCAGTTTTTTTTATTTCATCAAATTTTCTACAGATTTATATTCACTTCAAATTTCAAGAGATTTTCTTCAGATTTTTGTTCACTTCAAATTTCGTCTAGCTTTCTTTAGATTTCATCAGATTTCATTCATATTTACGATTACTTTAAATTTCATCAAAAAATTTTCATACATATGTTTCCTTCAATTTTCATCTGATTTCATTATATTTTCTTTAGATTATCTTCAGATTTATGTTCACTTCATAATTCATCAGATTTTATTTAGAATTATGTATTTACTTCAAGCTTCATAAGATTTTCTTCATATTCATGTTTACCTCTAAATTCATCAAATTTTCTTAAGATTTCATCACATTTTCCGGAGATTTATGTTCACTTTAAATTTCATCAGACCTTCGTTAACGCCAAATTTCTTCATATTTCCATCAGAGTTATGTTCACCTAAAATTTTATCAGATTTTCTTCCTATTTCATTAGAGTTTCTTCAGATATATGTTCACAAAAAAATTCATCATATTTTCTTCAGATTTAGGTTCACTTCCAATTTCATCAGATTTTATTTAAATTTCATTAGATTTTCTACAAATTTATGTTTACATCAAGTTTCACCAATTCTTTTATATCATCAAATTTTCTACAAATTTATATTCACTTTTCATTTCAAGAGATTTTCTTCAGATTTTTGTTCACTTTAAATTCCGTCTAACTTTATTTAAATTTCATCAGATTTTATTAATATTTACGATTACTTTAAATTTCATCAAAAAATTTTCATACATATGTTTCCTTCAATTTTCATCCGATTTCAGTAAATTTTCTTTTAGTTTTTCTTCAGATGTATGTTCACTTCATAATTCATCAGACTTCATCAGATTTTCTTTAGAATTATGTATTTACTTCAAGCATCATAAGATTTTCTTCATATTCATGTTTACCTCTAAATTCATTAAATTTTCTTAAGATTTCATTTGATTTCATCAGATTTTCTGGAGATTTATGTTCACTTTAAATTTCATCAGTCCTACGTTAACGTCAAATTTCATCATATTTCCATATGATTTATGTTTACCTCAACTTTCATCAATTTTTCTTCCTATTTCATTAGAGTTTCTTCTGATATATTTTCACAAAAAAATTCACCATATTTTCTTCAGATTTAGGTTCACTTCCAATTTCATCAGATTTTATACAAATTTATGTTTACATCAAGTTTCATCAGTTTTTTTTATTTCATCAAATTTTCTACAGATTTATATTCACTTTAAATTTCAAGAGATTTTCTTCATATTTTTTATCACTTCAAATTTCGTCTAACTTTCTTTAAATTTCATCATATTTTATTCATATTTACAATTATTTTAAATTTCATCAAATTTTTTTCAGACATATGTTTCCTTCAATTTTCATCCGATTTCATTATATTTTCTTTAGATTATCTTCAGATTTATGTTCACTTCATAATTCATCAGATTTTATTTAGAATTATGTATTTAATTCAAGCTTCATAAGATTTTCTTCAAATTCATGTTTACCTCTAAATTCATCAAATTTTCTTAATATTTCATCACATTTTCCGGAGATTTATGTTCACTTTAAATTTCATCAGACCTGCGTTAACGCCAAATTTCATCATATTTCCATCAGATTTATGTTCACCTCAAATTTCATCAGAATTTCTTCCTATTTCATTAGAGTTTCTTCAGATATATGTTCACAAAAAAATTCATCATATTTTCTTCAGATTTAGGTTCACTTCCAATTTCATCATATTTTCTTCAAATTTCATTAGATTTTCTACAAATTTATGTTTACATCAAGTTTCATCAGTTTTTTTATTTCATAAAATTTTCTACAGATTTATATTCACTTTAAATTTCAAGAGATTTTCTTCAGATTTTTGTTCACTTCAAATTTCGTCTAACTTTATTTAGATTTCATCAGATTTTATTCATATTTACGATTACTTTAAATTTCATCAGATTTATTTCAGACATAGGTTTCCTTCAATTTTCATCCGATTTCATTAAATTTTCTTTTAGTTTTTCTTTAGATGTTTGTTCACTTCATAATTCATCAGACTTCATCAGATTTTCTTTAGAATTATGTATTTACTTCAAGCATCATAAGATTTTCTTCATATTCATGTTTACCTCTAAATCCATCAAAGTTTCTTAAGATTTCATTTGATTTCATCAGATTTTCTGGAGATTTATGTTCACTTTAAATTTCATCAGACCTACGTTAACGTCAAATTTCATCATATTTCCATCAGATTTATGTTCACGTCAAATTTCATCAGATTTTCTTCCAATTTCATTAGTTTCTTCAGATATATGTTCAAAAAAAAATTCATCATATTTTCTTCAAATTAGGTTCACTTCCAATTTCTTCAGATTTTCTACAAATTTATGTTTACATCAAGTTTCATCAGTTTTTTTTATTTCATCAAATTTTCTACAGATTCATATTCAATTTAAATTTCAAGAGATTTTCTTCAGATTTTTGTTCACTTCAAATTTCGTCTAACTTTCTTTAGATTTCATCAGATTTTATTCATATTTATGATTAATTTAAATTTCATCAAATTTTTTTCAGACATATGTTTCCTTCAATTTTCATCTGATTTCATTATATTTTCTTTAGATTATCTTCAGATTTATGTTCACTTCATAATTCATCAGATTTCATCAGATTTTCTTTAGAATTATGTATTTACTTCAAGCATCATAAGATTTTCTTCATATTCATGTTTACCTCTAAATTCATCAAATATTCTTAACATTTCATTTGATTTCATCAGATTTTCTGGAGATTTATGTTCACTTTAAATTTCATCAGACCTACGTTAACGTCAAATTTCATCATATTTCCATCAGATTTATGTTCACCTCAAATTTCATCAGATTTTCTTCCAATTTCATTAGAGTTTATTCAGATATATGTTCAAAAAAAAATTCATCATATTTTCTTCAAATTAGGTTCACTTCCAATTTCTTCAGATTTTCTACAAATTTATGTTTACATCAAGTTTCATCAGTTTTTTTTATTTCATCAAATTTTCTACAGATTCATATTCACTTTAAATTTCAAGAGATTTTCTTCAGATTTTTGTTCACTTCAAATTTCGTCTAACTTTCTTTAGATTTCATCAGATTTTATTCATATTTACGATTAATTTAAATTTCATCAAATTTTTTTCAGACATATGTTTCCTTCAATTTTCATCTGATTTCATTATATTTTCTTTAGATTATCTTCAGATTTATGTTCACTTCATAATTCATCAGATTTTATTTAGAATTATGTACTTACTTCAAGCTTCATAACATTTTCTTCAGATTCATGTTTACCTCTAAATTCATCAAGTTTTCTTAAGATTTCATAACATTTTCCGGAGATTTATGTTCACTTTAAATTTCATCAAACCTGGGTTAACGCCAAATTTCATCATATTTCCATCAGATTTATGTTCACCTCAAATTTCATCAGATTTTCTTCCTATTTCATTAGAGTTTCTTCAGATATATGTTCACAATAAAATTCATCATATTTTCTTCAGATTTAGGTTCACTTCCAATTTCATCATATTTTCTTCAAATTTCATTAGATTTTCTACAAATTTATGTTTACATCAAGTTTCATCAGTTTTTTTATTTCATAAAATTTTCTACAGATTTATATTCACATCAAATTTCAAGATATTTTCTTCAGATTTTTGTTCACTTCAAATTTCGTCTAACTTTCTTTAGATTTCATCAGATTTTATTCATATTTACGATTAATTTAAATTTCATCAAATTTTTTTCAGACATATGTTTCCTTCAATTTTCATCCGATTTCATTATATTTTCTTTAGATTATCTTTAGATTTATGTTCACTTCATAATTCATCAGATTTTATTTAGAATTATGTATTTACTTCAAGCTTCATAAGATTTTCTTCATATTCATGTTTACCTCTAAATTCATCAAATTTTTATAAGATTTCATCAGATTTTCTGGAGATTTATGTTCACTTTCATTTTCATCATATTTCCATCTGATTTATGTTCACCTCAAATTTCATCAGATTTTCTTCCTATTTCATTAGAGTTTATTCAGATATATGTTCACAAAAAAATTCATCATATTTTCTTTAGATTTAGGTTCACTTCCAATTTCATCAGATTTTCTTCAAATTTCATTAGATTTTCTACAAATTTATGTTTACATCATGTTTCATCAATTTTTTATTTCATCAAATTTTCTACATATTTATATTCACTTTAAATTTTAAGAGATTTTCTTCAGATTTTTGTTCACTTCAAATACCATCTAATTTTCTTTAGATTTCATCAGATTTTATTCATATTTACGATTACTTTAAATTTCATCAAATTTTTTCCAGACATATGTTTCCTTCAATTTTCATCTGATTTCATTATATTTTCTTTAGATTACCTTCAGATTTAAGTTCACTTCATAATTCATCAGATTTTATTTAGAATTATGTACTTACTTCAAGCTTCATAACATTTTCTTCATATTCATGTTTACCTTTAAATTCATCAAATTTTCTTAAGATTTCATAACATTTTCCGGAGATTTATGTTCACTTTAAATTTCATCAGACTTGCGTTAACGCCAAATTTCATCATATTTCCATCAGATTTATGTTCACCTCAAATTTCATCAGATTTTCTTCCTATTTCATTAGAGTTTCTTCAGATATATGTTCACAAAAAAATTCATCATATTTTCTTCAAATTTAGGTTCACTTCCAATTTCATCAGATTTTCTTTAAATTTCATTAGATTTTCTACAAATTTATGTTTACTTCAAGTTTCATCAATTTTTTTATTTCATCAAATTTTCTACAGATTTATATTCACTTTAAATTTCAAGAGATTTTCTTCAGATTTTTGTTCACTTCAAATTTCGTCTAACTTTATTTAGATTTCATCAGATTTTATTCATATTTACGATTACTTTAAATTTCATCAGATTTATTTCAGACATAAGTTTCCTTCAATTTTCATCTGATTTCATTAAATTTTCTTTTAGTTTTTCTTTAGATGTTTGTTCACTTCATAATTCATCAGACTTCATCAGATTTTCTTTAGAATTATGTATTTACTTCAAGCATCATAAGATTTTCTTCATATTCATGTTTACCTCTAAATCCATCAAAGTTTCTTAAGATTTCATTTGATTTCATCAGATTTTCTGGAGATTTATGTTCACTTTAAATTTCATCAGACCTACGTTAACGTCAAATTTCATCATATTTCCATCAGATTTATGTTCACCTCAAATTTCATCAGATTTTCTTCCAATTTCATTAGAGTTTCTTCAGATATATGTTCAAAAAAAATTCATCATATTTTCTTCAAATTAGGTTCACTTCCAAATTCATCAGATTTTCTACAAATTTATGTTTACATCAAGTTTCATCAGTTTTTTTTATTTCATCAAATTTTCTACAGATTCATATTCACTTTAAATTTCAAGAGATTTTCTTCAGATTTTTGTTCACTTCAAATTTCGTCTAACTTTCTTTAGATTTCATCAGATTTTATTCATATTTACGATTAATTTAAATTTCATCAAATTTTTTTCAGACATATGTTTCCTTCAATTTTCATCTGATTTCATTATATTTTCTTTAGATTATCTTCAGATTTATGTTCACTTCATAATTCATCAGATTTTATTTAGAATTATGTACTTACTTCAAGCTTCATAACATTTTCTTCATATTCATGTTTACCTCTAAATTCATCAAATTTTCTTAAGATTTCATAACATTTTCTGGAGATTTATGTTCACTTTAAATTTCATCAGACCTGGGTTAACGCCAAATTTCATCATATTTCCATCAGATTTATGTTCACCTCAAATTTCATCAGATTTTCTTCCTATTTCATTAGAGTTTCTTCAGATATATGTTCACAATAAAATTCATCATATTTTCTTCAGATTTAGGTTCACTTCCAATTTCATCATATTTTCTTCAAATTTCATTAGATTTTCTACAAATTTATGTTTACATCAAGTTTCATCAGTTTTTTTATTTCATAAAATTTTCTACAGATTTATATTCACATCAAATTTCAAGATATTTTCTTCAGATTTTTGTTCACTTCAAATTTCGTCTAACTTTCTTTAGATTTCATCAGATTTTATTCATATTTACGATTAATTTAAATTTCATCAAATTTTTTTCAGACATATGTTTCCTTCAATTTTCATCCGATTTCATTATATTTTCTTTAGATTATCTTTAGATTTATGTTCACTTCATAATTCATCAGATTTTATTTAGAATTATGTATTTACTTCAAGCTTCATAACATTTTCTTCATATTCATGTTTACCTCTAAATTCATCAAATTTTTATAAGATTTCATCAGATTTTCTGGAGATTTTTGTTCACTTTCATTTTCATCATATTTCCATCAGATTTATGTTCACCTCAAATTTTATCAGATTTTCTTCCTATTTCATTAGAGTTTATTCAGATATATGTTCACAAAAAAATTCATCATATTTTCTTCAGATTTAGGTTCACTTCCAATTTCATCAGATTTTCTTCAAATTTCCTTAGATTTTCTACAAATTTATGTTTACATCATGTTTCATCAAATTTTCTACATATTTATATTCACTTTAAATTTCAAGAGATTTTCTTCAGATTTTTGTTCAACTCAAATACCATCTAATTTTCTTTAGATTTCATCAGATTTTATTCATATTTACGATTACTTTAAATTTCATCAAATTTTTTCCAGACATATGTTTCCTTCAATTTTCATCTGATTTCATTATATTTTCTTTAGATTATCTTCAGATTTATGTTCACTTCATAATTCATCAGATTTTATTTAGAATTATGTACTTACTTCAAGCTTCATAACATTTTCTTCATATTCATGTTTACCTCTAAATTCATCAAATTTTCTTAAGATTTCATAACATTTTCCGGAGATTTATGTTCACTTTAAATTTCATCAGACTTGCGTTAACGCCAAATTTCATCATATTTCCATCAGATTTATGTTCACCTCAAATTTCATCAGATTTTCTTCCTATTTCAATAGAGTTTCTTCAGATATATGTTCACAAAAAAATTCATCATATTTTCTTCAGATTTAGGTTCACTTCCAATTTCATCATATTTTCTTTAAATTTCATTAGATTTTCTACAAATTTATGTTTACATCAAGTTTCATCAATTTTTTTATTTCATCAAATTTTCTACAGATTTATATTCACTTTAAATTTCAAGCGATTTTCTTCAGATTTTTGTTCACTTCAAATTTCGTCTAACTTTATTTAGATTTCATCAGATTTTATTCATATTTACGATTACTTTAAATTTCATCAGATTTATTTCAGACATAGGTTTCCTTCAATTTTCATCCGATTTCATTAAATTTTCTTTTAGTTTTTCTTTAGATGTTTGTTCACTTCATAATTCATCAGACTTCATCAGATTTTCTTTAGAATTATGTATTTACTTCAAGCATCATAAGATTTTCTTCATATTCATGTTTACCTCTAAATCCATCAAAGTTTCTTAAGATTTCATTTGATTTCATCAGATTTTCTGGAGATTTATGTTCACTTTAAATTTCATCAGACCTACGTTAACGTCAAATTTCATCATATTTCCATCAGATTTATGTTCACCTCAAATTTCATCAGATTTTCTTCCAATTTCATTAGAGTTTCTTCAGATATATGTTCAAAAAAAATTCATCATATTTTCTTCAAATTAGGTTCACTTCCAAATTCATCAGATTTTCTACAAATTTATGTTTACATCAAGTTTCATCAGTTTTTTTTATTTCATCAAATTTTCTACAGATTCATATTCACTTTAAATTTCAAGAGATTTTCTTCAGATTTTTGTTCACTTCAAATTTCGTCTAACTTTCTTTAGATTTCATCAGATTTTATTCATATTTACGATTAATTTAAATTTCATCAAATTTTTTTCAGACATATGTTTCCTTCAATTTTCATCTGATTTCATTATATTTTCTTTAGATTATCTTCAGATTTATGTTCACTTCATAATTCATCAGATTTTATTTAGAATTATGTACTTACTTCAAGCTTCATAACATTTTCTTCATATTCATGTTTACCTCTAAATTCATCAAATTTTCATAAGATTTCATAACATTTTCCGGAGATTTATGTTCACTTTAAATTTCATCAGACCTGGGTTAACGCCAAATTTCATCATATTTCCATCAGATTTATGTTCACCTCAAATTTCATCAGATTTTCTTCCTATTTCATTAGAGTTTCTTCAGATATATGTTCACAATAAAATTCAACATATTTTCTTCAGATTTAGGTTCACTTCCAATTTCATCATATTTTCTTCAAATTTCATTAGATTTTCTACAAATTTATGTTTACATCAAGTTTCATCAGTTTTTTTATTTCATAAAATTTTCTACAGATTTATATTCACATCAAATTTCAAGATATTTTCTTCAGATTTTTGTTCACTTCAAATTTCGTCTAACTTTCTTTAGATTTCATCAGATTTTATTCATATTTACGATTAATTTAAATTTCATCAAATTTTTTTCAGACATATGTTTCCTTCAATTTTCATCCGATTTCATTATATTTTCTTTAGATTATCTTTAGATTTATGTTCACTTCATAATTCATCAGATTTTATTTAGAATTATGTATTTACTTCAAGCTTCATAACATTTTCTTCATATTCATGTTTACCTCTAAATTCATCAAATTTTTATAAGATTTCATCAGATTTTCTGGAGATTTTTGTTCACTTTCATTTTCATCATATTTCCATCAGATTTATGTTCACCTCAAATTTTATCAGATTTTCTTCCTATTTCATTAGAGTTTATTCAGATATATGTTCACAAAAAAATTCATCATATTTTCTTCAGATTTAGGTTCACTTCCAATTTCATCAGATTTTCTTCAAATTTCATTAGATTTTCTACAAATTTATGTTTACATCATGTTTCATCAAATTTTCTACATATTTATATTCACTTTAAATTTCAAGAGATTTTCTTCAGATTTTTGTTCAACTCAAATACCATCTAATTTTCTTTAGATTTCATCAGATTTTATTCATATTTACGATTACTTTAAATTTCATCAAATTTTTTCCAGACATATGTTTCCTTCAATTTTCATCTGATTTCATTATATTTTCTTTAGATTATCTTCAGATTTATGTTCACTTCATAATTCATCAGATTTTATTTAGAATTATGTACTTACTTCAAGCTTCATAACATTTTCTTCATATTCATGTTTACCTCTAAATTCATCAAATTTTCTTAAGATTTCATAACATTTTCCGGAGATTTATGTTCACTTTAAATTTCATCAGACTTGCGTTAACGCCAAATTTCATCATATTTCCATCAGATTTATGTTCACCTCAAATTTCATCAGATTTTCTTCCTATTTCAATAGAGTTTCTTCAGATATATGTTCACAAAAAAATTCATCATATTTTCTTCAGATTTAGGTTCACTTCCAATTTCATCATATTTTCTTTAAATTTCATTAGATTTTCTACAAATTTATGTTTACATCAAGTTTCATCAATTTTTTTATTTCATCAAATTTTCTACAGATTTATATTCACTTTAAATTTCAATAGATTTTCTTCAGATTTTTGTTCACTTCAAATTTCGTCTAACTTTATTTAGATTTCATCAGATTTTATTCATATTTACGATTACTTTAAATTTCATCAGATTTATTTCAGACATAGGTTTCCTTCAATTTTCATCCGATTTCATTAAATTTTCTTTTAGTTTTTCTTTAGATGTTTGTTCACTTCATAATTCATCAGACTTCATCAGATTTTCTTTAGAATTATGTATTTACTTCAAGCATCATAAGATTTTCTTCATATTCATGTTTACCTCTAAATCCATCAAAGTTTCTTAAGATTTCATTTGATTTCATCAGATTTTCTGGAGATTTATGTTCACTTTAAATTTCATCAGACCTACGTTAACGTCAAATTCCATCATATTTCCATCAGATTTATGTTCACCTCAAATTTCATCAGATTTTCTTCCAATTTCATTAGAGTTTCTTCAGATATATGTTCAAAAAAAATTCATCATATTTTCTTCAAATTAGGTTCACTTCCAATTTCATCAGATTTTCTACAAATTTATGTTTACATCAAGTTTCATCAGTTTTTTTTATTTCATCAAATTTTCTACAGATTCATATTCACTTTAAATTTCAAGAGATTTTCTTCAGATTTTTGTTCACTTCAAATTTCGTCTAACTTTCTTTAGATTTCATCAGATTTTATTCATATTTACGATTAATTTAAATTTCATCAAATTTTTTTCAGACATATGTTTCTTTCAATTTTCATCTGATTTCATTATATTTTCTTTAGATTATCTTCAGATTTATGTTCACTTCATAATTCATCAGATTTTATTTAGAATTATGTACTTACTTCAAGCTTCATAACATTTTCTTCATATTCATGTTTACCTCTAAATTCATCAAATTTTCTTAAGATTTCATAACATTTTCCGGAGATTTATGTTCACTTTAAATTTCATCAGACCTGGGTTAACGCCAAATTTCATCATATTTCCATCAGATTTATGTTCACCTCAAATTTCATCAGATTTTCTTCCTATTTCATTAGAGTTTCTTCAGATATATGTTCACAATAAAATTCATCATATTTTCTTCAGATTTAGGTTCACTTCCAATTTCATCATATTTTCTTCAAATTTCATTAGATTTTCTACAAATTTATGTTTACATCAAGTTTCATCAGTTTTTTTATTTCATAAAATTTTCTACAGATTTATATTCACATCAAATTTCAAGATATTTTCTTCAGATTTTTGTTCACTTCAAATTTCGTCTAACTTTCTTTAGATTTCATCAGATTTTATTCATATTTACGATTAATTTAAATTTCATCAAATTTTTTTCAGACATATGTTTCCTTCAATTTTCATCCGATTTCATTATATTTTCTTTAGATTATCTTTAGATTTATGTTCACTTCATAATTCATCAGATTTTATTTAGAATTATGTATTTACTTCAAGCTTCATAACATTTTCTTCATATTCATGTTTACCTCTAAATTCATCAAATTTTTATAAGATTTCATCAGATTTTCTAGAGATTTTTGTTCACTTTCATTTTCATCATATTTCCATCAGATTTATGTTCACCTCAAATTTTATCAGATTTTCTTCCTATTTCATTAGAGTTTATTCAGATATATGTTCACAAAAAAATTCATCATATTTTCTTCAGATTTAGGTTCACTTCCAATTTCATCAGATTTTCTTCAAATTTCATTAGATTTTCTACAAATTTATGTTTACATCATGTTTCATCAAATTTTCTACATATTTATATTCACTTTAAATTTCAAGAGATTTTCTTCAGATTTTTGTTCAACTCAAATACCATCTAATTTTCTTTAGATTTCATCAGATTTTATTCATATTTACGATTACTTTAAATTTCATCAAATTTTTTCCAGACATATGTTTCCTTCAATTTTCATCTGATTTCATTATATTTTCTTTAGATTATCTTCAGATTTATGTTCACTTCATAATTCATCAGATTTTATTTAGAATTATGTACTTACTTCAAGCTTCATAACATTTTCTTCATATTCATGTTTACCTCTAAATTCATCAAATTTTCTTAAGATTTCATAACATTTTCCGGAGATTTATGTTCACTTTAAATTTCATCAGACTTGCGTTAACGCCAAATTTCATCATATTTCCATCAGATTTATGTTCACCTCAAATTTCATCAGATTTTCTTCCTATTTCAATAGAGTTTCTTCAGATATATGTTCACAAAAAAATTCATCATATTTTCTTCAGATTTAGGTTCACTTCCAATTTCATCATATTTTCTTTAAATTTCATTAGATTTTCTACAAATTTATGTTTACATCAAGTTTCATCAATTTTTTTATTTCATCAAATTTTCTACAGATTTATATTCACTTTAAATTTCAATAGATTTTCTTCAGATTTTTGTTCACTTCAAATTTCGTCTAACTTTATTTAGATTTCATCAGATTTTATTCATATTTACGATTACTTTAAATTTCATCAGATTTATTTCAGACATAGGTTTCCTTCAATTTTCATCCGATTTCATTAAATTTTCTTTTAGTTTTTCTTTAGATGTTTGTTCACTTCATAATTCATCAGACTTCATCAGATTTTCTTTAGAATTATGTATTTACTTCAAGCATCATAAGATTTTCTTCATATTCATGTTTACCTCTAAATCCATCAAAGTTTCTTAAGATTTCATTTGATTTCATCAGATTTTCTGGAGATTTATGTTCACTTTAAATTTCATCAGACCTACGTTAACGTCAAATTCCATCATATTTCCATCAGATTTATGTTCACCTCAAATTTCATCAGATTTTCTTCCAATTTCATTAGAGTTTCTTCAGATATATGTTCAAAAAAAATTCATCATATTTTCTTCAAATTAGGTTCACTTCCAATTTCATCAGATTTTCTACAAATTTATGTTTACATCAAGTTTCATCAGTTTTTTTTATTTCATCAAATTTTCTACAGATTCATATTCACTTTAAATTTCAAGAGATTTTCTTCAGATTTTTGTTCACTTCAAATTTCGTCTAACTTTCTTTAGATTTAATCAGATTTTATTCATATTTACGATTAATTTAAATTTCATCAAATTTTTTTCAGACATATGTTTCCTTCAATTTTCATCTGATTTCATTATATTTTCTTTAGATTATCTTCAGATTTATGTTCACTTCATAATTCATCAGATTTTATTTAGAATTATGTACTTACTTCAAGCTTCATAACATTTTCTTCATATTCATGTTTACCTCTAAATTCATCAAATTTTCTTAAGATTTCATAACATTTTCCGGAGATTTATGTTCACTTTAAATTTCATCAGACCTGGGTTAACGCCAAATTTCATCATATTTCCATCAGATTTATGTTCACCTCAAGTTTCATCAGATTTTCTTCCTATTTCATTAGAGTTTCTTCAGATATATGTTCACAATAAAATTCATCATATTTTCTTCAGATTTAGGTTCACTTCCAATTTCATCATATTTTCTTCAAATTTCATTAGATTTTCTACAAATTTATGTTTACATCAAGTTTCATCAGTTTTTTTATTTCATAAAATTTTCTACAGATTTATATTCACATCAAATTTCAAGATATTTTCTTCAGATTTTTGTTCACTTCAAATTTCGTCTAACTTTCTTTAGATTTCATCAGATTTTATTCATATTTACGATTAATTTAAATTTCATCAAATTTTTTTCAGACATATGTTTCCTTCAATTTTCATCCGATTTCATTATATTTTCTTTAGATTATCTTTAGATTTATGTTCACTTCATAATTCATCAGATTTTATTTAGAATTATGTATTTACTTCAAGCTTCATAACATTTTCTTCATATTCATGTTTACCTCTAAATTCATCAAATTTTTATAAGATTTCATCAGATTTTCTGGAGATTTTTGTTCACTTTCATTTTCATCATATTTCCATCAGATTTATGTTCACCTCAAATTTTATCAGATTTTCTTCCTATTTCATTAGAGTTTATTCAGATATATGTTCACAAAAAAATTCATCATATTTTCTTCAGATTTAGGTTCACTTCCAATTTCATCAGATTTTCTTCAAATTTCATTAGATTTTCTACAAATTTATGTTTACATCATGTTTCATCAAATTTTCTACATATTTATATTCACTTTAAATTTCAAGAGATTTTCTTCAGATTTTTGTTCAACTCAAATACCATCTAATTTTCTTTAGATTTCATCAGATTTTATTCATATTTACGATTACTTTAAATTTCATCAAATTTTTTCCAGACATATGTTTCCTTCAATTTTCATCTGATTTCATTATATTTTCTTTAGATTATCTTCAGATTTATGTTCACTTCATAATTCATCAGATTTTATTTAGAATTATGTACTTACTTCAAGCTTCATAACATTTTCTTCATATTCATGTTTACCTCTAAATTCATCAAATTTTCTTAAGATTTCATAACATTTTCCGGAGATTTATGTTCACTTTAAATTTCATCAGACTTGCGTTAACGCCAAATTTCATCATATTTCCATCAGATTTATGTTCACCTCAAATTTCATCAGATTTTCTTCCTATTTCAATAGAGTTTCTTCAGATATATGTTCACAAAAAAATTCATCATATTTTCTTCAGATTTAGGTTCACTTCCAATTTCATCATATTTTCTTTAAATTTCATTAGATTTTCTACAAATTTATGTTTACATCAAGTTTCATCAATTTTTTTATTTCATCAAATTTTCTACAGATTTATATTCACTTTAAATTTCAATAGATTTTATTCAGATTTTTGTTCACTTCAAATTTCGTCTAACTTTATTTAGATTTCATCAGATTTTATTCATATTTACGATTACTTTAAATTTCATCAGATTTATTTCAGACATAGGTTTCCTTCAATTTTCATCCGATTTCATTAAATTTTCTTTTAGTTTTTCTTAAGATGTTTGTTCACTTCATAATTCATCAGACTTCATCAGATTTTCTTTAGAATTATGTATTTACTTCAAGCATCATAAGATTTTCTTCATATTCATGTTTACCTCTAAATCCATCAAAGTTTCTTAAGATTTCATTTGATTTCATCAGATTTTCTGGAGATTTATGTTCACTTTAAATTTCATCAGACCTACGTTAACGTCAAATTTCATCATATTTCCATCAGATTTATGTTCACCTCAAATTTCATCAGATTTTCTTCCAATTTCATTAGAGTTTCTTCAGATATATGTTCAAAAAAAATTCATCATATTTTCTTCAAATTAAGTTCACTTCCAATTTCATCAGATTTTCTACAAATTTATGTTTACATCAAGTTTCATCAGTTTTTTTTATTTCATCAAATTTTCTACAGATTCATATTCACTTTAAATTTCAAGAGATTTTCTTCAGATTTTTGTTCACTTCAAATTTCGTCTAACTTTCTTTAGATTTCATCAGATTTTATTCATATTTACGATTAATTTAAATTTCATCAAATTTTTTTCAGACATATGTTTCCTTCAATTTTCATCTGATTTCATTATATTTTCTTTAGATTATCTTCAGATTTATGTTCACTTCATAATTCATCAGATTTTATTTAGAATTATGTACTTACTTCAAGCTTCACAACATTTTCTTCATATTCATGTTTACCTCTAAATTCATCAAATTTTCTTAAGATTTCATAACATTTTCCGGAGATTTATGTTCACTTTAAATTTCATCAGACCTGGGTTAACGCCAAATTTCATCATATTTCCATCAGATTTATGTTCACCTCAAATTTCATCAGATTTTCTTCCTATTTCAATAGAGTTTCTTCAGATATATGTTCACAAAAAAATTCATCATATTTTCTTCAGATTTAGGTTCACTTCCAATTTCATCATATTTTCTTTAAATTTCATTAGATTTTCTACAAATTTATGTTTACATCAAGTTTCATCAATTTTTTTATTTCATCAAATTTTCTACAGATTTATATTCACTTTAAATTTCAATAGATTTTCTTCAGATTTTTGTTCACTTCAAATTTCGTCTAACTTTATTTAGATTTCATCAGATTTTATTCATATTTACGATTACTTTAAATTTCATCAGATTTATTTCAGACATAGGTTTCCTTCAATTTTCATCCGATTTCATTAAATTTTCTTTTAGTTTTTCTTTAGATGTTTGTTCACTTCATAATTCATCAGACTTCATCAGATTTTCTTTAGAATTATGTATTTACTTCAAGCATCATAAGATTTTCTTCATATTCATGTTTACCTCTAAATCCATCAAAGTTTCTTAAGATTTCATTTGATTTCATCAGATTTTCTGGAGATTTATGTTCACTTTAAATTTCATCAGACCTACGTTAACGTCAAATTCCATCATATTTCCATCAGATTTATGTTCACCTCAAATTTCATCAGATTTTCTTCCAATTTCATTAGAGTTTCTTCAGATATATGTTCAAAAAAATTCATCATATTTTCTTCAAATTAGGTTCACTTCCAATTTCATCAGATTTTCTACAAATTTATGTTTACATCAAGTTTCATCAGTTTTTTTTATTTCATCAAATTTTCTACAGATTCATATTCACTTTAAATTTCAAGAGATTTTCTTCAGATTTTTGTTCACTTCAAATTTCGTCTAACTTTCTTTAGATTTCATCAGATTTTATTCATATTTACGATTAATTTAAATTTCATCAAATTTTTTTCAGACATATGTTTCCTTCAATTTTCATCTGATTTCATTATATTTTCTTTAGATTATCTTCAGATTTATGTTCACTTCATAATTCATCAGATTTTATTTAGAATTATGTACTTACTTCAAGCTTCATAACATTTTCTTCATATTCATGTTTACCTCTAAATTCATCAAATTTTCTTAAGATTTCATAACATTTTCCGGAGATTTATGTTCACCTTAAATTTCATCAGACCTGGGTTAACGCCAAATTTCATCATATTTCCATCAGATTTATGTTCACCTCAAATTTCATCAGATTTTCTTCCTATTTCATTAGAGTTTCTTCAGATATATGTTCACAATAAAATTCATCATATTTTCTTCAGATTTAGGTTCACTTCCAATTTCATCATATTTTCTTCAAATTTCATTAGATTTTCTACAAATTTATGTTTACATCAAGTTTCATCAGTTTTTTTATTTCATAAAATTTTCTACAGATTTATATTCACATCAAATTTCAAGATATTTTCTTCAGATTTTTGTTCACTTCAAATTTCGTCTAACTTTCTTTAGATTTCATCAGATTTTATTCATATTTACGATTAATTTAAATTTCATCAAATTTTTTTCAGACATATGTTTCCTTCAATTTTCATCCGATTTCATTATATTTTCTTTAGATTATCTTTAGATTTATGTTCACTTCATAATTCATCAGATTTTATTTAGAATTATGTATTTACTTCAAGCTTCATAACATTTTCTTCATATTCATGTTTACCTCTAAATTCATCAAATTTTTATAAGATTTCACAGATTTTCTGGAGATTTTTGTTCACTTTCATTTTCATCATATTTCCATCAGATTTATGTTCACCTCAAATTTTATCAGATTTTCTTCCTATTTCATTAGAGTTTATTCAGATATATGTTCACAAAAAAATTCATCATATTTTCTTCAGATTTAGGTTCACTTCCAATTTCATCAGATTTTCTTCAAATTTCATTAGATTTTCTACAAATTTATGTTTACATCATGTTTCATCAAATTTTCTACATATTTATATTCACTTTAAATTTCAAGAGATTTTCTTCAGATTTTTGTTCAACTCAAATACCATCTAATTTTCTTTAGATTTCATCAGATTTTATTCATATTTACGATTACTTTAAATTTCATCAAATTTTTTCCAGACATATGTTTCCTTCAATTTTCATCTGATTTCATTATATTTTCTTTAGATTATCTTCAGATTTATGTTCACTTCATAATTCATCAGATTTTATTTAGAATTATGTACTTACTTCAAGCTTCATAACATTTTCTTCATATTCATGTTTACCTCTAAATTCATCAAATTTTCTTAAGATTTCATAACATTTTCCGGAGATTTATGTTCACTTTAAATTTCATCAGACTTGCGTTAACGCCAAATTTCATCATATTTCCATCAGATTTATGTTCATCTCAAATTTCATCAGATTTTCTTCCTATTTCAATAGAGTTTCTTCAGATATATGTTCACAAAAAAATTCATCATATTTTCTTCAGATTTAGGTTCACTTCCAATTTCATCATATTTTCTTTAAATTTCATTAGATTTTCTACAAATTTATGTTTACATCAAGTTTCATCAATTTTTTTATTTCATCAAATTTTCTACAGATTTATATTCACTTTAAATTTCAATAGATTTTCTTCAGATTTTTGTTCACTTCAAATTTCGTCTAACTTTATTTAGATTTCATCAGATTTTCTTCATATTTACGATTACTTTAAATTTCATCAGATTTATTTCAGACATAGGTTTCCTTCAATTTTCATCCGATTTCATTAAATTTTCTTTTAGTTTTTCTTTAGATGTTTGTTCACTTCATAATTCATCAGACTTCATCAGATTTTCTTTAGAATTATGTATTTACTTCAAGCATCATAAGATTTTCTTCATATTCATGTTTACCTCTAAATCCATCAAAGTTTCTTAAGATTTCATTTGATTTCATCAGATTTTCTGGAGATTTATGTTCACTTTAAATTTCATCAGACCTACGTTAACGTCAAATTCCATCATATTTCCATCAGATTTATGTTCACCTCAAATTTCATCAGATTTTCTTCCAATTTCATTAGAGTTTCTTCAGATATATGTTCAAAAAAAATTCATCATATTTTCTTCAAATTAGGTTCACTTCCAATTTCATCAGATTTTCTACAAATTTATGTTTACATCAAGTTTCATCAGTTTTTTTTATTTCATCAAATTTTCTACAGATTCATATTCACTTTAAATTTCAAGAGATTTTCTTCAGATTTTTGTTCACTTCAAATTTCGTCTAACTTTCTTTAGATTTCATCAGATTTTATTCATATTTACGATTAATTTAAATTTCATCAAATTTTTTTCAGACATATGTTTCCTTCAATTTTCATCTGATTTCATTATATTTTCTTTAGATTATCTTCAGATTTATGTTCACTTCATAATTCATCAGATTTTATTTAGAATTATGTACTTACTTCAAGCTTCACAACATTTTCTTCATATTCATGTTTACCTCTAAATTCATCAAATTTTCTTAAGATTTCATAACATTTTCCGGAGATTTATGTTCACTTTAAATTTCATCAGACCTGGGTTAACGCCAAATTTCATCATATTTCCATCAGATTTATGTTCACCTCAAATTTCATCAGATTTTCTTCCTATTTCAATAGAGTTTCTTCAGATATATGTTCACAAAAAAATTCATCATATTTTCTTCAGATTTAGGTTCACTTCCAATTTCATCATATTTTCTTTAAATTTCATTAGATTTTCTACAAATTTATGTTTACATCAAGTTTCATCAATTTTTTTATTTCATCAAATTTTCTACAGATTTATATTCACTTTAAATTTCAATAGATTTTCTTCAGATTTTGTTCACTTCAAATTTCGTCTAACTTTATTTAGATTTCATCAGATTTTATTCATATTTACGATTACTTTAAATTTCATCAGATTTATTTCAGACATAGGTTTCCTTCAATTTTCATCCGATTTCATTATATTTTCTTTAGATTATCTTTAGATTTATGTTCACTTCATAATTCATCAGATTTTATTTAGAATTATGTATTTACTTCAAGCTTCATAAGATTTTCTTCATATTCATGTTTACCTCTAAATTCATCAAATTTTTATAAGATTTCATCAGATTTTCTGGAGATTTATGTTCACTTTCATTTTCATCATATTTCCATCAGATTTATGTTCACCTCAAATTTCATCAGATTTTCTTCCTATTTCATTAGAGTTTATTCAGATATATGTTCACAAAAAAATTCATCATATTTTCTTCAGATTTAGGTTCACTTCCAATTTCATCAGATTTTCTTCAAATTTCATTAGATTTTCTACAAATTTATGTTTACATCATGTTTCATCAATTTTTTATTTCATCAAATTTTCTACATATTTATATTCACTTTAAATTTTAAGAGATTTTCTTCAGATTTTTGTTCACTTCAAATACCATCTAATTTTCTTTAGATTTCATCAGATTTTATTCATATTTACGATTACTTTAAATTTCATCAAATTTTTTCCAGACATATGTTTCCTTCAATTTTCATCTGATTTCATTATATTTTCTTTAGATTACCTTCAGATTTATGTTCACTTCATAATTCATCAGATTTTATTTAGAATTATGTACTTACTTCAAGCTTCATAACATTTTCTTCATATTCATGTTTACCTCTAAATTCATCAAATTTTCTTAAGATTTCATAACATTTTCCGGAGATTTATGTTCACTTTAAATTTCATCAGACTTGCGTTAACGCCAAATTTCATCATATTTCCATCAGATTTATGTTCACCTCAAATTTCATCAGATTTTCTTCCTATTTCAATAGATTTTCTTCAGATATATGTTCACAAAAAAATTCATCATATTTTCTTCAGATTTAGATTCACTTCCAATTTCATCATATTTTCTTTAAATTTCATTAGATTTTCTACAAATTTATGTTTACATCAAGTTTCATCAATTTTTTTATTTCATCAAATTTTCTACAGATTTATATTCACTTTAAATTTCAAGAGATTTTCTTCAGATTTTTGTTCACTTCAAATTTCGTCTAACTTTATTTAGATTTCATCAGATTTTATTCATATTTACGATTACTTTAAATTTCATCAGATTTATTTCAGACATAGGTTTCCTTCAATTTTCATCCGATTTCATTAAATTTTCTTTTAGTTTTTCTTTAGATGTTTGTTCACTTCATAATTCATCAGACTTCATCAGATTTTCTTTAGAATTATGTATTTACTTCAAGCATCATAAGATTTTCTTCATATTCATGTTTACCTCTAAATCCATCAAAGTTTCTTAAGATTTCATTTGATTTCATCAGATTTTCTGGAGATTTATGTTCACTTTAAATTTCATCAGACCTACGTTAACGTCAAATTTCATCATATTTCCATCAGATTTATGTTCACCTCAAATTTCATCAGATTTTCTTCCAATTTCATTAGAGTTTCTTCAGATATATGTTCAAAAAAAATTCATCATATTTTCTTCAAATTAGGTTCACTTCCAATTTCATCAGATTTTCTACAAATTTATGTTTACATCAAGTTTCATCAGTTTTTTTTATTTCATCAAATTTTCTACAGATTCATATTCACTTTAAATTTCAAGAGATTTTCTTCAGATTTTTGTTCACTTCAAATTTCGTCTAACTTTCTTTAGATTTCATCAGATTTTATTCATATTTACGATTAATTTAAATTTCATCAAATTTTTTTCAGACATATGTTTCCTTCAATTTTCATCTGATTTCATTATATTTTCTTTAGATTATCTTCAGATTTATGTTCACTTCATAATTCATCAGATTTTATTTAGAATTATGTACTTACTTCAAGCTTCACAACATTTTCTTCATATTCATGTTTACCTCTAAATTCATCAAATTTTATTAAGATTTCATAACATTTTCCGGAGATTTATGTTCACTTTAAATTTCATCAGACCTGGGTTAACGCCAAATTTCATCATATTTCCATCAGATTTATGTTCACCTCAAATTTCATCAGATTTTCTTCCTATTTCATTAGAGTTTCTTCAGATATATGTTCACAATAAAATTCATCATATTTTCTTCAGATTTAGGTTCACTTCCAATTTCATCATATTTTCTTCAAATTTCATTAGATTTTCTACAAATTTATGTTTACATCAAGTTTCATCAGTTTTTTTATTTCATAAAATTTTCTACAGATTTATATTCACTTTAAATTTCAAGAGATTTTCTTCAGATTTTTGTTCACTTCAAATTTCGTCTAACTTTATTTAGATTTCATCAGATTTTATTCATATTTACGATTACTTTAAATTTCATCAGATTTATTTCAGACATAGGTTTCCTTCAATTTTCATCCGATTTCATTAAATTTTCTTTTAGTTTTTCTTTAGATGTTTGTTCACTTCATAATTCATCAGACTTCATCAGATTTTCTTTAGAATTATGTATTTACTTCAAGCATCATAAGATTTTCTTCATATTCATGTTTACCTCTAAATCCATCAAAGTTTCTTAAGATTTCATTTGATTTCATCAGATTTTCTGGAGATTTATGTTCACTTTAAATTTCATCAGACCTACGTTAACGTCAAATTTCATCATATTTCCATCAGATTTATGTTCACCTCAAATTTCATCAGATTTTCTTCCAATTTCATTAGAGTTTCTTCAGATATATGTTCAAAAAAAATTCATCATATTTTCTTCAAATTAGGTTCACTTCCAATTTCATCAGATTTTCTACAAATTTATGTTTACATCAAGTTTCATCAGTTTTTTTTATTTCATCAAATTTTCTACAGATTCATATTCACATTAAATTTCAAGAGATTTTCTTCAGATTTTTTTTCACTTCAAATTTCGTCTAACTTTCTTTAGGTTTCATCAGATTTTATTCATATTTACGATTAATTTAAATTTCATCAAATTTTTTTCAGACATATGTTTCCTTCAATTTTCATCTGATTTCATTATATTTTCTTTAGATTATCTTCAGATTTATGTTCACTTCATAATTCATCAGATTTTATTTAGAATTATGTACTTACTTCAAGCTTCATAACATTTTCTTCATATTCATGTTTACCTCTAAATTCATCAAATTTTCTTAAGATTTCATAACATTTTCCAGAGATTTATGTTCACTTTAAATTTCATCAGACTTGCGTTAACGCCAAATTTCATCATATTTCCATCAGATTTATGTTCACCCCAAATTTCATCAGATTTTCTTCCTATTTCATTAGAGTTTCTTCAGATATATGTTCACAAAAAAATTCATCATATTTTCTTCAAATTTAGGTTCACTTCCAATTTCATCAGATTTTCTTTAAATTTCATTAGATTTTCTACAAATTTATGTTTACATCAAGTTTCATCAATTTTTTTATTTCATCAAATTTTCTAAAGATTTATATTCACTTTAAATTTCAAGAGATTTTCTTCAGATTTTTGTTCACTTCAAATTTCGTCTAACTTTATTTAGATTTCATCAGATTTTATTCATATTTATGATTACTTTAAATTTCATCAGATTTATTTCAGACATAGGTTTCCTTCAATTTTCATCCGATTTCATTAAATTTTCTTTTAGTTTTTCTTTAGATGTTTGTTCACTTCATAATTCATCAGACTTCATCAGATTTTCTTTAGAATTATGTATTTACTTCAAGCATCATAAGATTTTCTTCATATTCATGTTTACCTCTAAATCCATCAAAGTTTCTTAAGATTTCATTTGATTTCATCAGATTTTCTGGAGATTTATGTTCACTTTAAATTTCATCAGACCTACGTTAACGTCAAATTTCATCATATTTCCATCAGATTTATGTTCACCTCAAATTTCATCAGATTTTCTTCCAATTTCATTAGAGTTTCTTCAGATATATGTTCAAAAAAAATTCATCATATTTTCTTCAAATTAGGTTCACTTCCAATTTCATCAGATTTTCTACAAATTTATGTTTACATCAAGTTTCATCAGTTTTTTTTATTTCATCAAATTTTCTACAGATTCATATTCACTTTAAATTTCAAGAGATTTTCTTCAGATTTTTGTTCACTTCAAATTTCGTCTAACTTTCTTTAGATTTCATCAGATTTTATTCATATTTACGATTAATTTAAATTTCATCAAATTTTTTTCAGACATATGTTTCCTTCAATTTTCATCTGATTTCATTATATTTTCTTTAGATTATCTTCAGATTTATGTTCACTTCATAATTCATCAGATTTTATTTAGAATTATGTACTTACTTCAAGCTTCATAACATTTTCTTCATATTCATGTTTACCTCTAAATTCATCAAATTTTCTTAAGATTTCATAACATTTTCCGGAGATTTATGTTCACTTTAAATTTCATCAGACCTGGGTTAACGCCAAATTTCATCATATTTCCATCAGATTTATGTTCACCTCAAATTTCATCAGATTTTCTTCCTATTTCATTAGAGTTTCTTCAGATATATGTTCACAATAAAATTCATCATATTTTCTTCAGATTTAGGTTCACTTCCAATTTCATCATATTTTCTTCAAATTTCATTAGATTTTCTACAAATTTATGTTTACATCAAGTTTCATCAGTTTTTTTATTTCATAAAATTTTCTACAGATTTATATTCACATCAAATTTCAAGATATTTTCTTCAAATTTTTGTTCACTTCAAATTTCGTCTAACTTTCTTTAGATTTCATCAGATTTTATTCATATTTACGATTACTTTAAATTTCATCAGATTTATTTCAGACATAGGTTTCCTTCAATTTTCATCCGATTTCATTAAATTTTCTTTTAGTTTTTCTTTAGATGTTTGTTCACTTCATAATTCATCAGACTTCATCAGATTTTCTTTAGAATTATGTATTTACTTCAAGCATCATAAGATTTTCTTCATATTCATGTTTACCTCTAAATCCATCAAAGTTTCTTAGGATTTCATTTGATTTCATCAGATTTTCTGGAGATTTATGTTCACTTTAAATTTCATCAGACCTACGTTAACGTCAAATTTCATCATATTTCCATCAGATTTATGTTCACCTCAAATTTCATCAGATTTTCTTCCAATTTCATTAGAGTTTCTTCAGATATATGTTCAAAAAAAATTCATCATATTTTCTTCAAATTAGGTTCACTTCCAATTTCATCAGATTTTCTACAAATTTATGTTTACATCAAGTTTCATCAGTTTTTTTTATTTCATCAAATTTTCTACAGATTCATATTCACTTTAAATTTCAAGAGATTTTCTTCAGATTTTTGTTCACTTCAAATTTCGTCTAACTTTCTTTAGATTTCATCAGATTTTATTCATATTTACGATTAATTTAAATTTTATCAAATTTTTTTCAGACATATGTTTCCTTCAATTTTCATCTGATTTCATTATATTTTCTTTAGATTATCTTCAGATTTATGTTCACTTCATAATTCATCAGATTTTATTTAGAATTATGTACTTACTTCAAGCTTCATAACATTTTCTTCATATTCATGTTTACCTCTAAATTCATCAAATTTTCTTAAGATTTCATAACATTTTCCGGAGATTTATGTTCACTTTAAATTTCATCAGACCTGGGTTAACGCCAAATTTCATCATATTTCCATCAGATTTATGTTCACCTCAAATTTCATCAGATTTTCTTCCTATTTCATTAGAGTTTCTTCAGATATATGTTCACAATAAAATTCATCATATTTTCTTCAGATTTAGGTTCACTTCCAATTTCATCATATTTTCTTCAAATTTCATTAGATTTTCTACACATTTATGTTTACATCAAGTTTCATCAGTTTTTTTATTTCATAAAATTTTCTACAGATTTATATTCACATCAAATTTCAAGATATTTTCTTCAGATTTTTGTTCACTTCAAATTTCGTCTAACTTTCTTTAGATTTCATCAGATTTTATTAATATTTACGATTAATTTAAATTTCATCAAATTTTTTTCAGACATATGTTTCCTTCAATTTTCATCCGATTTCATTATATTTTCTTTAGATTATCTTTAGATTTATGTTCACTTCATAATTCATCAGATTTTATTTAGAATTATATATTTACTTCAAGCTTCATAACATTTTCTTCATATTCATGTTTACCTCTAAATTCATCAAATTTTTATAAGATTTCATCAGATTTTCTGGAGATTTTTGTTCACTTTCATTTTCATCATATTTCCATCAGATTTATGTTCACCTCAAATTTCATCAGATTTTCTTCCTATTTCATTAGAGTTTATTCAGATATATGTTCACAAAAAAATTCATCATATTTTCTTCAGATTTAGGTTCACTTCCAATTTCATCAGATTTTCTTCAAATTTCATTAGATTTTCTACAAATATATGTTTACATCATGTTTCATCAAATTTTCTACATATACTCACTTTAAATTTCAAGAGATTTTCTTCAGATTTTTGTTCACTTCAAATACCATCTAATTTTCTTTAGATTTCATCAGATTTTATTCATATTTACGATTACTTTAAATTTCATCAAATTTTTTCCAAACATATGTTTCCTTCAATTTTCATCTGATTTCATTATATTTTCTTTAGATTATCTTCAGATTTATGTTCACTTCATAATTCATCAGATTTTATTTAGAATTATGTACTTACTTCAAGCTTCATAACATTTTCTTCATATTCATGTTTACCTCTAAATTCATCAAATTTTCTTAAGATTTCATAACATTTTCCGGAGATTTATGTTCACTTTAAATTTCATCAGACTTGCGTTAACGCCAAATTTCATCATATTTCCATCAGATTTATGTTCACCTCAAATTTCATCGGATTTTCTTCCTATTTCAATAGAGTTTCTTCAAATATATGTTCACAAAAAAATTCATCATATTTTCTTCAGATTTAGGTTCACTTCCAATTTCATCAGATTTTCTTTAAATTTCATTAGATTTTCTACAAATTTATGTTTACATCAAGTTTCATCAATTTTTTTATTTCATCAAATTTTCTACAGATTCATATTCACTTTAAATTTCAAGAGATTTTCTTCAGATTTTTGTTCACTTCAAATTTCGTCTAACTTTATTTAGATTTCATCAGATTTTATTCATATTTACGATTAATTTAAATTTTATCAAATTTTTTTCAGACATATGTTTCCTTCAATTTTCATCTGATTTCATTATATTTTCTTTAGATTATCTTCAGATTTATGTTCACTTCATAATTCATCAGATTTTATTTAGAATTATGTACTTACTTCAAGCTTCATAACATTTTCTTCATATTCATGTTTACCTCTAAATTCATCAAATTTTCTTAAGATTTCATAACATTTTCCGGAGATTTATGTTCACTTTAAATTTCATCAGACCTGGGTTAACGCCAAATTTCATCATATTTCCATCAGATTTATGTTCACCTCAAATTTCATCAGATTTTCTTCCTATTTCATTAGAGTTTCTTCAGATATATGTTCACAATAAAATTCATCATATTTTCTTCAGATTTAGGTTCACTTCCAATTTCATCATATTTTCTTCAAATTTCATTAGATTTTCTACACATTTATGTTTACATCAAGTTTCATCAGTTTTTTTATTTCATAAAATTTTCTACAGATTTATATTCACATCAAATTTCAAGATATTTTCTTCAGATTTTTGTTCACTTCAAATTTCGTCTAACTTTCTTTAGATTTCATCAGATTTTATTAATATTTACGATTAATTTAAATTTCATCAAATTTTTTTCAGACATATGTTTCCTTCAATTTTCATCCGATTTCATTATATTTTCTTTAGATTATCTTTAGATTTATGTTCACTTCATAATTCATCAGATTTTATTTAGAATTATATATTTACTTCAAGCTTCATAACATTTTCTTCATATTCATGTTTACCTCTAAATTCATCAAATTTTTATAAGATTTCATCAGATTTTCTGAAGATTTTTGTTCACTTTCATTTTCATCATATTTCCATCAGATTTATGTTCACCTCAAATTTCATCAGATTTTCTTCCTATTTCATTAGAGTTTATTCAGATATATGTTCACAAAAAAATTCATCATATTTTCTTCAGATTTAGGTTCACTTCCAATTTCATCAGATTTTCTTCAAATTTCATTAGATTTTCTACAAATATATGTTTACATCATGTTTCATCAAATTTTCTACATATTTATACTCACTTTAAATTTCAAGAGATTTTCTTCAGATTTTTGTTCACTTCAAATACCATCTAATTTTCTTTAGATTTCATCAGATTTTATTCATATTTACGATTACTTTAAATTTCATCAAATTTTTTCCAAACATATATTTCCTTCAATTTTCATCTGATTTCATTATATTTTCTTTAGATTATCTTCAGATTTATGTTCACTTCATAATTCATCAGATTTTCTTTAGAATTATGTACTTACTTCAAGCTTCATAACATTTTCTTCATATTCATGTTTACCTCTAAATTCATCAAATTTTCTTAAGATTTCATAACATTTTCCGGAGATTTATGTTCACTTTAAATTTCATCAGACTTGCGTTAACGCCAAATTTCATCATATTTCCATCAGATTTATGTTCACCTCAAATTTCATCGGATTTTCTTCCTATTTCAATAGAGTTTCTTCAGATATATGTTCACAAAAAAATTCATCATATTTTCTTCAGATTTAGGTTCACTTCCAATTTCATCAGATTTTCTTTAAATTTCATTAGATTTTCTACAAATTTATGTTTACATCAAGTTTCATCAATTTTTTTATTTCATCAAATTTTCTACAGATTTATATTCACTTTAAATTTCAAGAGATTTTCTTCAGATTTTTGTTCACTTCAAATTTCGTCTAACTTTATTTAGATTTCATCAGATTTTATTCATATTTACGATTACTTTAAATTTCATCAGATTTATTTCAGACATAGGTTTCCTTCAATTTTCATCCGATTTCATTAAATTTTCTTTTAGTTTTTCTTTAGATGTTTGTTCACTTCATAATTCATCAGACTTCATCAGATTTTCTTTAGAATTATGTATTTACTTCAAGCATCATAAGATTTTCTTCATATTCATGTTTACCTCTAAATTCATCAAAGTTTCTTAAGATTTCATTTGATTTCATCATATTTTCTGGAGATTTATGTTCACTTTAAATTTCATCAGACCTACGTTAACGTCAAATTTCATCATATTTCCATCTGATTTATGTTTACCTGAAATTTCATTAGATTTTCTTCCTATTTCATTAGAGTTTCTTCAGATATATGTTCAAAAAAAAATTCATCATATTTTCTTCAGATTTAGGTTCACTTCCAATTTCATCATATTTTCTTCAAATTTAATCAGATTTTCTACAAATTTATGTTTACATCAAGTTTCATCAGTTTTTTTTATTTCATAAAATTTTCTACAGATTTATATTCACTTCAAATTTCAAGATATTTTCTTCAGATTTTTGTTCACTTCAAATTTCAACTAACTTTCTTTAGATTTCATCAGATTTTATTCATATTTACGATTACTTTAAATTTCATCAAATTTTTTTCAAACATATGTTTCCTTCAATTTTTATCTGATTTCATTATATTTTTTAGGTTATCTTCAGATTTATGTTCACTTCATAATTCATCAGATTTTATTTAGAATTATGTATTTACTTCAAGCATCATAAGATTTTCTTCATATTCATGTTTACCTCTAAATTCAACAAATTTTCTTATGATTTCATCAGATTTTCTGGAGATTTATGTTCACTTTAAATTTCATCAGACCTGCGTTAACGCCAAATTTCATCATATTTCCATCTGATTTAAGTTCACCTCAAATTTCATCAGATTTTCTTCCTATTTCATTAGAGTTTCTTCAGATATATGTTCACAATAAAAATCATGATATTTTCTTCAGATTTAGGTTCACTTGCAATTTTATCAGATTTTCTTCAAATTTCATTAGATTTTCTACAAATTTATGTTTACATAAAGTTTCATCAATTTTTCATTTCATCAAATTTTCTACAGATTTATATTCACTTTAAATTTCAAGAGATTTTCTTCAGATTTTTGTTCACTTCAAATTTCGTCTAACTTTCTTTAGATTTCATCAGATTTTATTCATATTTACGATTACTTTAAATTTCATAAAAAAGTTCCAGACATATGTTTCCTTCAATTTTCATCCGATTTTATTAAATTTTCTTTAGATTAACTTCAGATTTATGTTCACTTCATAATTCATCAGATTTCATTAAGAATTATGTATTTACTTCAAGATTCATAAGATTTTCTTTATATTCATGTTTACCTCTAAATTCATCAAATTTTTATAAGATTTCATCAGATTTTCTAGAGATTTATGTTCACTTTCAATTTCATCATACCTGCGTTAACGCAAAATTTCATCATATTTCCATCAGATTATTTTCTTCAGATTTAGGTTCACTTCCAATTTCATCAGATTTTCTTCAAATTTCATTAGATTTTCTACAAATTTATGTTTACATCAAGTTTCATCAATTTTTTATTTCATCAAATTTTCTACAGATTTATATTCACTTTTAATTTCAAGAGATTTTCTTCAGATTTTTGTTCACTTCAAATTGCGTCTAACTTTCTTTAGATTTCATCAGATTTTATTCATATTTAGGATTACTTTAAATTTCATCAAAATTTTTTCAGACATGTGTTTCCTTCAATTTTCATCCGATTTCATTATATTTTCTTGAGATTATATTCAAATTTATGTTCACTTTATAATTCATCAGATTTTATTTAGATTTATGTATTTACTTTAAGCTTTATAAGATTATCTTCATATTCATGTTTACCTCTAAATTCATCAAATTTTCTTAAGGTTTCATCAGATTTTCTGGAGATTTACGTTCACTTTAAATTTCATCAGACCTACGTTAACGCCAAATTTCATCATATTTCCATCAGATATATGTTCACATCAAATTTCATCAGATTTTCTTCCTATTTCATTAGAGTTTCTTCAGATATATGTTCACAAAAAAATTCATGATATTTTCTTCAGATTTAGGTTCACTTCAAATTTCATCAGATTTTCTTCAAATTTCATTAGATTTTCTACAAATTTATGTTTACATCAAGTTTCATCATTTTTTTTATTTCACCAAATTTTCTAAAGATTTATATTCACTTTAAATTTCAAGAGATTTTCTTCAGATTTTTATTCACTTCAAATTTCGTCTAACTTTCTTTAGATTTCATCAGATTTTATTCATATTTACGATTACTTTAAATTTCATAAAAAAGTTCCAGACATATGTTTCCTTCAATTTTCATCTGATTTTATTAAATTTTCTTTAGATTAACTTCAGATTTATGTTCACTTCATAATTCATCAGATTTTATTAAGAATTATGTATTTACTTCAAGCTTCATAAGATTTTCTTTATATTCATGTTTACCTCTAAATTCATCAAATTTTTATAAGATTTCATCAGATTTTCTAGAGATTTATGTTCACTTTCAATTTCATCATACCTGCGTTAACGCAAAATTTCATCATATTTCCATCAGATTTATGTTCACCTCAAATTTCATCAGATTTTCTTCCTATTTCATTAGAGTTTATTCAGATATATGTCACAAAAGAATTCATCATATTTTCTTCAGATTTAGGTTCACTTCGAATTTCATCAGATTTTCTTCAAATTTCATTAGATTTTCTACAAATTTATGTTTACATCAAGTTTCATCAATTTTTTATTTCATCAAATTTTCTACAGATTTATATTCACTTTTAATTTCAAGATATTTTCTTCAGATTTTTGTTCACTTCAAATTTCGTCTAACTTTCTTTAGATTTCATCAGATTTTATTCATATTTACGATTACTTTAAATTTCATCAAATTTTTTTCAAACATATGTTTCCTTCAATTTTCATCCGATTTCATTATATTTTCTTTAGATTATCTACATATTTATGTTCACTTCATAATTCATCAAATTTTATTTAGAATTATGTATTTACTTCAAGCTTCATAAGATTTTCTTAATATTCATGTTTACCTCTAAATTCATCAAATTTTTATAAGATTTCATCATATTTTCTGGAGATTTATGTTTACTTTCAATTTCATCAGACCTGCGTTTACGTCAAATTTCATCATATTTCCATCAGATTTATGTACACCTCAAATTTCATCAGATTTTCTTCCTATTTCATTAGAGTTTATTCAGATATATGTTAACAAAATAATTCATCATATTTTCTTCAGATTTAGGTTCACTTCAAATTTCATCAGATTTTCTTCAAATTTCATTAGATTTTCTACAAATTTATGTTTACATCAAGTTTCATCATTTTTTTTATTTCATCAAATTTTCTAAAGATTTATATTCACTTTAAATTTCAAGAGATTTTCTTCAGATTTTTATTCACTTCAAATTTCGTCTAACTTTCTTTAGATTTCATCAGATTTTATTCATATTTACGATTACTTTAAATTTCATAAAAAAAATTCCAGACATATGTTTCCTTCAATTTTCATCCTATTTTATTAAATTTTCTTTAGATTAACTTCAGATTTATGTTCACTTCATAATTCATCAGATTTTATTAAGAATTATGTATTTACTTCAAGCTTCATAAGATTTTCTTTATATTCATGTTTACCTCTAAATTCATCAAATTTTATAAGATTTCATCAGATTTTCTTGAGATTTATGTTCACTTTCAATTTCATCAGACCTACGTTAATGCCAAATTTCATCATATTTCCATCATTTTTATGTTCACCTCAAATTTCATCAGATTTTCTTCCTATTTCATTAGAGTTTATTCAGATATATGTTCACAAAAAAATTCATCATATTTTCTTCAGATTTAGGTTCACTTCCAATTTCATCAGATTTTCTTCAAATTTCATTAGATTTTCTACAAATTTATGTTTACATCAAGTTTCATCAATTTTTTATTTCATCAAATTTTCTACAGATTTATATTCACTTTAAATTTCAAAAGATTTTCTTCAGATTTTTGTTCACTTCAAATTTCGTCTAACTTTCTTTAGATTTCATCAGATTTTATTCATATTTACGATTACTTTAAATTTCATAAAAAAAGTTCCAGACATATGTTTCCTTCAATTTTCATCCGATTTTATTAAATTTTCTTTAGATTAACTTCAGATTTATGTTCACTTCATAATTCATCAGATTTTATTAAGAATTATGTATTTACTTCAAGCTTCATAAGATTTTCTTTATATTCATGTTTACCTCTAAATTCATCAAATTTTTATAAGATTTCATCAGATTTTCTAGAGATTTATGTTCACTTTCAATTTCATCATACCTGCATTAACGCAAAATTTCATCATATTTCCATCAGATTATTTTCTTCAGATTTAGGTTCACTTCCAATTTAATCAGATTTTCCTCAAATTTCATTAGATTTTCTACAAATTTATGTTTACATCAAGTTTCATCAATTTTTTATTTCATCAAATTTTCTACAGATTTATATTCACTTTTTGTTTTAAGATATTTTCTTCAGATTTTTGTTCACTTCAAATTTCGTCTAACTTTCTTTAGATTTCATCAGATTTTATTCATATTGAGGATTACTTTAAATTTCATCAAATTTTTTTCAGACATATGTTTCCTTCAATTTTCATCCGATTTCATTATATTTTCTTGAGAATATATTCAAATTTATGTTCACTTTATAATTCTTTAGATTTTATTTAGAATTATGTATTTACTTCAAGATTTATAAGATTATCTTCATATTCATGTTTACCTCTAAATTCATCTAATTTTCTTAAGGTTTCATCAGATTTTCTGGAGATTTATGTTCACTTTAAATTTCATCAGACCTACGTTAACGCCAAATTTCATCATATTTCCATCAGATATATGTTCACATCAAATTTCATCAGATTTTCTTCCTATTTCATTAGAGTTTCTTCAGATATATGTTCACAAAAAAATTCATGATATTTTCTTCACATTTAGGTACACTTCAAATTTCATCAGATTTTCTTCAAATTTCATTAGATTTTCTACAAATTTATGTTTACATCAAGTTTCATCATTTTTTTTATTTCATCAAATTTTCTAAAGATTTATATTCACTTTAAATTTCAAGAGATTTTCTTCAGATTTTTATTCACTTCAAATTTCGTCTAACTTTCTTTAGATTTCATCAGATTTTATTCATATTTACGATTACTTTAAATTTCATAAAAAAGTTCCAGACATATGTTTCCTTCAATTTTCATCTGATTTTATTAAATTTTCTGTAGATTAACTTCAGATTTATGTTCACTTCATAATTCATCAGATTTTATTAAGAATTGTGAATTTACTTCAAGCTTCATAAGATTTTCTTTATATTCATGTTTACCTCTAAATTCAACAAATTTTTATAAGATTTCATCAGATTTTCTAGAGATTTATGTTCACTTTCAATTTCATCATACCTGCGTTAACGCAAAATTTCATCATATTTCCATCAGATTTATGTTCACCTCAAATTTCATCAGATTTTCTTCCTATTTCATTAGAGTTTATTCAGATATATGTTCACAAAAGAATTCATCATATTTTCTTTAGATTTAGGTTCACTTCCAATTTCATCAGATTTTCTTCAAATTTCATTAGATTTTCCTCAAATTTATGTTTACATCAAGTTTCATCAATTTTTTATTTCATCAAATTTTCTACAGATTTATATTCACTTTTAATTTCAAGAGATTTTCTTCAGATTTTTGTTCACTTCAAATTTCGTCTAACTTTCTTTAGATTTCCTCAGATTTTATTCATATTTACGATTACTTTAAATTTCATCAAATTTTTTTCAAACATATGTTTCCTTCAATTTTCATCCGATTTCATTATATTTTCTTTAGATTATTATCAGATTTATGTTCACTTCATAATTCATCAGATTTTATTTAGAATTATGTATTTACTTCAAGCTTCATAAGATTTTCTTAATATTCATGTTTACCTCTAAATTCATCAAATTTTTATAAGATTTCATCATATTTTCTTGAGATTTATGTTCACTTTCAATTTCATCAGACCTGCGTTTACGCCAAATTTCATCATATTTCCATCAGATTTATGTTCACCTCAAATTTCTTCAGATTTTCTTCCTATTTCATTAGAGTTTATTCAGATATATGTTAACAAAATAATTCATCATATTTTCTTCAGATTTAGGTTCACTTCAAATTTCATCAGATTTTCTTCAAATTTCATTAGATTTTCTACAAATTTATGTTTACATCAAGTTTCATCATTTTTTTATTTCATCAAATTTTCTAAAGATTTATATTCACTTTAAATTTCAAGAGATTTTCTTCAGATTTTTATTCACTTCAAATTTCGTCTAACTTTCTTTAGATTTCATCAGATTTTATTCATATTTACGATTACTTTAAATTTCATAAAAAAAATTCCAGACATATGTTTCCTTCAATTTTCATCCTATTTTATTAAATTTTCTTTAGATTAACTTCAGATTTATGTTCACTTCATAATTCATCAGATTTTATTAAGAATTATGTATTTACTTCAAGCTTCATAAGATTTTCTTAATATTCATGTTTACCTCTAAATTCATCAAATTTTATAAGATTTCATCATATTTTCTGGAGATTTATGTTCACTTTCAATTTCATCAGACCTACGTTAATGCCAAATTTCATCATATTTCCATCATTTTTATGTTCACCTCAAATTTCATCAGATTTTCTTCCTATTTCATTAGAGTTTATTACGATATATGTTCACAAAAAAATTCATCATATTTTCTTCAGATTTAGGTTCACTTCCAATTTCATCAGATTTTCTTCAAATTTCATTAGATTTTCTACAAATTTATGTTTACATCAAGTTTCATCAATTTTTTATTTCATCAAATTTTCTACAGATTTATATTCACTTTAAATTTCAAGAGATTTTCTTCAGATTTTTGTTCACTTCAAATTTCGTCTAACTTTCTTTAGATTTCATCAGATTTTATTCATATTTACGATTACTTTAAATTTCATAAAAAAGTTCCAGACATATGTTTCCTTCAATTTTCATCCGATTTTATTAAATTTTCTTTAGATTAACTTGAGATTTATGTTCACTTCATAATTCATCAGATTTTATTAAGAATTATGTATTTACTTCAAGCTTCATAAGATTTTCTTTATATTCATGTTTACCTCTAAATTCATCAAATTTTTATAAGATTTCATCAGATTTTCTAGAGATTTATGTTCACTTTCAATTTCTTCATACCTGCGTTAACGCAAAATTTCATCATATTTCCATCAGATTTATGTTCACCTCAAATTTCATCAGATTTTCTTCCTATTTCATTAGAGTTTATTCAGATATATGTTCACAAAAGAATTCATCATATTTTCTTCAGATTTAGGTTCACTTCCAATTTCATCAGATTTTCTTCAAATTTCATTAGATTTTCTACAAATTTATGTTTACATCAAGTTTCATCATTTTTTTATTTCATCAAATTTTCTAAAGATTTATATTCACTTTAAATTTCAAGAGATTTTCTTCAGATTTTTATTCACTTCAAATTTCGTCTAACTTTCTTTAGATTTCATCAGATTTTATTCATATTTACGATTACTTTAAATTTCATAAAAAAAATTCCAGACATATGTTTCCTTCAATTTTCATCCTATTTTATTAAATTTTCTTTAGATTAACTTTAGATTTATGTTCACTTCATAATTCATCAGATTTTATTAAGAATTATGTATTTACTTCAAGCTTCATAAGATTTTCTTTATATTCATGTTTACCTCTAAATTCATCAAATTTTATAAGATTTCATCATATTTTCTGGAGATTTATGTTCACTTTCAATTTCATCAGACCTACGTTAATGCCAAATTTCATCATATTTCCATCATTTTTATGTTCACCTCAAATTTCATCAGATTTTCTTCCTATTTCATTAGAGTTTATTCAGATATATGTTCACAAAAAAATTCATCATATTTTCTTCAGATTTAGGTTCACTTCCAATTTCATCAGATTTTCTTCAAATTTCATTAGATTTTCTACAAATTTATGTTTACATCAAGTTTCATCAATTTTTTATTTCATCAAATTTTCTACAGATTTATATTCACTTTAAATTTCAAGAGATTTTCTTCAGATTTTTGTTCACTTCAAATTTCGTCTAACTTTCTTTAGATTTCATCAGATTTTATTCATATTTACGATTACTTTAAATTTCATAAAAAAGTTCCAGACATATGTTTCCTTCAATTTTCATCCGATTTTATTAAATTTTCTTTAGATTAACTTGAGATTTATGTTCACTTCATAATTCATCAGATTTTATTAAGAATTATGTATTTACTTCAAGCTTCATAAGATTTTCTTTATATTCATGTTTACCTCTAAATTCATCAAATTTTTATAAGATTTCATCAGATTTTCTAGAGATTTATGTTCACTTTCAATTTCTTCATACTTGCGTTAACGCAAAATTTCATCATATTTCCATCAGATTTATGTTCACCTCAAATTTCATCAGATTTTCTTCCTATTTCATTAGAGTTTATTCAGATATATGTTCACAAAAGAATTCATCATATTTTCTTCAGATTTAGGTTCACTTCCAATTTCATCAGATTTTCTTCAAATTTCATTAGATTTTCTACAAATTTATGTTTACATCAAGTTTCATCAATTTTTTATTTCATCAAATTTTCTACAGATTTATATTCACTTTTAATTTCAAGAGATTTTCTTCAGATTTTTGTTCACTTCAAATTCCGTCTAACTTTCTTTAGATTTCATCAGATTTTATTCATATTTACGATTACTTTAAATTTCATCAAATTTTTTTCAGACATATGTTTCCTTCAATTTTCATCCGATTTCATTATATTTTCTTTAGATTATCTTCAAATTTATGTTCACTTCATAGTTCATCAAATTTTATTTAGAATTATGTATTTACTTCAAGCTTTATAAGATTATTTTCATATTCATGTTTACCTCTAAATTCATCAAATTTTCTTAAGGTTTCATCAGATTTTTTGGAGATTTATGTTCACTTTAAATTTCATCAGACCTACGTTAACGCCAAATTTCATCATATTTCCATCAGATTTATGTTCACCTCAAATTTCATCAGATTTTCTTCCTATTTCATTAGAGTTTCTTCAGATATATGTTCACAAAAAAATTCATGATATTTTCTTCAGATTTAGGTTCACTTGAAATTTCATCAGATTTTCTTAAAATTTCATTAGATTTTCTACAAATTTATGTTTACATCAAGTTTCATCAATTTTTTTTATTTCATCAAATTTTTTAAAGATTTATATTCACTTTAAATTTCAAGAGATTTTCTTCAGATTTTTGTTTACTTCAAATTTCGTCTAACTTTTTTTAGATTTCATCAGATTTTATTCATATTTACGATTACTTTAAATTTCATCAAAAAAATTTCAGACATATGTTTCCTTCAATTTTCATCCGATTTCATTAAATTTTCTTTTATTTTTTCTTCAGATGTATGTTCACTTCATAATTCATCAGACTTCATCAGATTTTCTTTAGAATTATGTATTTACTTCAAGCATCATATGATTTTCTTCATATTCATGTTTACCTCTAAATTCATGAAATTTCTAAAGATTTCATTTGATTTCATCAGATTTTCTAGAGATTTATGTTCACTTTAAATTTCATCAGACCTACGTTAACGTCAAATTTCATCCTATTTCCATCTGATTTATGTTTACCTCAAATTTCATCTTATTTTCTTCCTATTTCATTAGAGTTTCTTCAGATATATGTTCAAAAAAAATTCATCATATTTAGGTTCACTTCCAATTTCATCAGATTTTCTTCAAATTTCATCATATTTTCTACAAATTTATGTTTACATCAAGTTTCATCAGTTTTTTTTTTTTTCATCAAATTTTCTACAGATTTATATTCACTTTAAATTTCAAGAGATTTTCTTCAGATTTTTGTTCACTTTAAATTTCGTCTAACTTTATTTAAATTTCATCAGATTTTATTCATATTTACGATTACTTTAAATTGCATCAAATTATTTTCAGACATATGTTTCCTTCAATTTTCATCCGATTTCATTATATTTTCTTTAGATTATCTTCAGATTTATGTTCACTTCATAATTCATCAGATTTTATTTAGAATTATGTATTTACTTCAAGCTTCATAAGATTTTCTTCATATTCATGTTTACCTCTAAATTCATCAAATTTTCTTAAGATTTCATCACATTTTCTGGAGATTTATGTTCACTTCAAATTTCATCAGACCTGCGTTAACGCCAAATTTCATCATATTTCCATCAGATTTATGTTCACCACAAATTTCATTAGATTTTCTTCCTATTTCATTAGAGTTTCTTCAGATATATGTTCACAAAAAAATTCAACATATTTTCTTCAAATTTAGGTTCACTTCCAATTTCATCATATTTTCTACAAATTTATGTTTACATCAAGTTTTATCAGTTTTTTTTATTTCATAAAATTTTCTTCAAATTTATATTCACTTCAACATTCAAGAGATTTTCTTCAAATTTTTGTTCACTTCAAATTTCGTCTAACTTTCTTTAGATTTCAGCAGATTTTATTCATATTTACGATTACTTTAAATTTCATCAAATTTTTTTCAAACATATGTTTCCTTCTATTTTCATCCGATTTCATTATATTTTCTTTAGATTATCTTCAGATTTATGTTCACTTCATAATTCATCTGATTTTATTTAGAATTATGTATTTACTTCAAGCATCATAAGATTTTCTTCATTTCATGTTTACCTCTAAATTCATCAAATTTTCTTAAGATTTCATCACATTTTCTGGAGATTTATGTTCACTTTAGATTTCATCAGACCTGCGTTAACGCCAAATTTCATCATATTTCCATCAGATTTTTGTTCACCTCAAATTTCATCAGATTTTCTTCCTATTTCATTAGAGTTTCTTCAGATATATGTTCACAAAAAAATTCATCATATTTTCTTCAGATTTAGGTTCACTTCCAATTTCATCATATTTTCTACAAATTTATGTTTACATCATGTTTCATCAATTTTTTTATTTCATCAAATTTTCTACAAATTTAAATTCACTTTTAATTTCAAGAGATTTTCTTTAGATTTTTGCTCACTCCAAATTTCGTCTAACTTTCTTTAGATTTCATCATATTTTATTTATATTTACGATTACTTCAAATTTCATCAAATTTTTTTCAGACATATGTTTCCTTCAATTTTCATCCGATTTCATTAAATTTTCTTTAGATTTTCTTCAGATGTATGTTCTCTTCATAATTCATCAGATTTCATCAGATTTTCTTTAGAATTATGTATTTACTTCAAGCATCATAAGATTTTCTTCATATTCATGTTTACCTCTAAATTCATCAAATTTTCTTAAGATTTCATTTGATTTCATCAGATTTTCTGGAGATTTATGTTCACTTTAAATTTCATCAGACCTACGTTAACGTCAAATTTCATCATATTTCCATCTGATTTATGTTTACCTCAAATTTCATCAGATTTTCTTCCTATTTCATTAGAGTTTCTTCAGACATATGTTCAAAAAATAATTCATCATATTTTCTTCAGATTTAGGTTCACTTTCAATTTCACCAGATCTTCTTCAAATTTCATCAGATTTTCTACAAATTTATGTTTACATCAAGTTTCATCAGTTTTTTTATTTCATCAAATTTTCTACAGATTTATATGCACTTTAAATTTCAAGAGATTTTCTTCAGATTTTTGTTCACTTCAAATTTCGTCTAACTTTCTTTAGATTTCATCAGATTTTATTCATATTTACGATTACTTTAAATTTCATCAAATTTTTTTCAGACATATGTTTCCTTCAATTTTCATCTGATTTCATTATATTTTCTTTAGATTATCTTCAGATTTATGTTCACTTCATAATTCATCAGATTTTATTTAGAATTATGTATTTACTTCAAGCTTCATAAGATTTTCTTCATATTCATGTTTACCTCTAATTTCATCAAATTTTCTTAAGATTTCATCACATTTCATGGAGATTTATGTTCACTTTAAATTTCATCAGACCTACGTTAACGCCAAATTTCATCATATTTCCATCAGATTTATGTTCACCTCAAATTTCATTAGATTTTCTTCCTATTTCATTAGAGTTTCTTCAGATATATGTTCACAAAAAAATTCAACATATTTTCTTCAAATTTAGGTTCACTTCCAATTTCATCATATTTTCTTCAAATTTCATCATATTTTCTACAAATTTATGTTGACATCAAGTTTCATCAGTTTTTTTTATTTCATCAAATTTTCTACAGATTTATATTCACTTCAAATTTCAAGAGATTTTCTTCAAATTTTTGTTCACTTCAAATTTCTTCTAACTTTCTTTAGATTTCATCAGATTTTATTCATATTTACGATTACTTTAAATTTCATCAAATTTTTTTCAAACATATGTTTCCTTCTATTTTCATCCGATTTCATTATATTTTCTTTAGATTATCTTCAGATTTATGTTCACTTCATAATTCATCAGATTTTATTTAGAATTATGTATTTACTTCAAGCATCATAAGATTTTCTTCATATTCATGTTTACCTCTAATTTCATCAAATTTTCTTAAGATTTCATCAGATTTTCTGGAGATTTATGTTCACTTTCAATTTCATCAGCCCTACGTTAACGCCAAATTTCATCATATTTCCATCATTTTTATGTTCACCTCAAATTTCATCAGATTTTCTTCCTATTTCATTAGAGTTTATTCAGATATATGTTCACAAAAAAATTCATCATATTTTCTTCAGATTTAGGTTCACTTCCAATTTCATCAGATTTTCTTCAAATTTCATTAGATTTTCTACAAATTTATGTTTACATCAAGTTTCATCAATTTTTTATTTCATCAAATTTTCTACAGATTTATATTCACTTTAAATTTCAATAGATTTTCTTCAGATTTTTGTTCACTTCAAATTTCGTCTAACTTTCTTTAGATTTCATCAGATTTTATTCATATTTACGATTACTTTAAATTTCATCAAAATTTTTCCATACATATGTTTCCATCAAAATTCATCTGATTTCATTATATTTTCTTTAGATTATCTTTAGATTTATGTTCACTTCATAATTCATCAGATTTTATTTAGAATTATTTACTTAATTCAAGCTTTATAAGATTTTCTTCATATTTATGCTTTAACGTAACATCCAATCTTCTGATCCTCTTACCTTCTGGCTCCAGCATGTTCTGAGGGGACTTTTAGGCTTCGTATTACACTTTATTACCTTCTTTGCATTACTGTAGCAAACTCTGACTTGAACTTGCATAGATGCTAAAGAGCCATGTTCTGACTGAAGACTATGTGTTGAACCATGTATACAACTTCTGACTGCACCTGCCTGGAGGCTGGCTCAGAAGTTCTGAAGTGTCATTTTTTCTTAAATACTTAGAAAAATCTCAAGTATTTAGAAATTTGGCTTTTGAAGTCTTTGATGATATAAACTTCATATTCCAACATGTTTTGATGAAATATGATTTCAGTGATTTGATTTTGATCAAAAAGTCAAAGTTTGACCTTTTAATGTGAAAATGACTATTTTTCCCTTGCAGGCGACTTTCTTGAAAAATTTGTAATTCAAAGCTCTGGATTGGATGGAAGTAAACCTGAGGATCCAGGGTGATCTCTTGAGAAAATAAGAGGGAAAATTTTAGGGTACAACAGCTGCCCCTGTTCAATCTTCTTTAAGCTGAATGGTTAGATTGTCAAGATTTGCCATTCGTGACTCGAAGGAGGAAGATGATTGGACACTAGAGTGCCCAAAAATTTGCACACGGCGGCGATAGGAGGAATGGGCTTAAAGATGCCATTTGGAGAGGTGATAGAATCTTGTTGGAGATGGGATTTTATATGCCATCCCAGAATGCTAATCTGTAAGTTGAACATCAGAATGGCGTCCGTGTCTGCAGTGTATCTGAATTGTATCAGGAGTTGATTGAGTATTAGAATGGCTTTCGGATCTGGAGCGTATCCAAACTGTATCAAAACTTGAAATTTGAATGAGTATCAGAATGGAATCTGTGTCTTGGAGCGTATCTCAACTGTATCTAAACATGAAATCTGAATGAGTATCAGAATGGCACTCGTGTCTTGGAGTGTATCTTAATTGTATCTGAACTTCAAAGTTGAATGAGTTTCATAATGGCATCTGTGTCTTGGAGCGTATCTAAACTGTATCAAAAGTTAAAATCTGAATGAGTATCAGAATGGCATCCGTATCTTGGAGCGTATATGAACTGTATCTGATTGCATATTGTTAATGGTAGTTGTTTAATATTATCCTAAAAAGGGTAAAACGTTAGTTTAAACAAAGTTATATTGCATGAAATGTATGACTAAATGTAGTTGCTTTATGATATGTGGATGTAATGTATGTGCATGTAAGCTGATTTGCTGTATTGCTGTATGATTGAGGAAAATAAATCCCTGAACGCTGATGAGGATATGTTGAATTTCCATGTCTTGAAGTTGAAGTACTGATGAACTCTTGTTGAGAGAAGTAAATTCCGTTGTAAGGGAAATGCCATGTACTGTTTGTAAGATTCGATTTGGGAATCTTGAGAAATTTAATGATTTCTACTGGGGATTAACAAATTGAAATTTTTTCCGCTAGGGATTCAAATGACGTACTGTGGGGATCTCTTGGGTAATAATCTAGACGTATTTCCCTATCCATTCAAACCAGTAATTGTCTCTCTCATTTTGTTTATTTGTAAACAACAATCATGTTCAAATGCATGTGTTCATCAATAAATCATTGGACGTTTTTTGCAAACAAGACACGAGCGTAAAGAAAAAGACAAATAGTTTTTGCACTTTCAAAGGGATATCTTTGCATTGACTTTGAGTAAGTATTTTGTACAAGGAGACAAACATTCTATGAAGAGAATGTTGTCGTAAAACAAGAAAATTTTGATACAAGGAAAGAAAGCTATGTGTAATAATCCCATGGGGTTCCCATTATGCTATAGCCTTCATATATCTGAATATCTTGTCTATTTGCCTTGTCCGAAGATGATTGAATTGATCAGAAACTACGAGTTTGTTAGTTAGAAGTCAAAGTTTGCCTGTCAAGTTATCCGATGGGACATAGTCATACGCTTTAATTCCCTAACTTTTGCCTGGACCGCCCTTTCGGGTTTTCAGTCCACCGGGAAACCCTTTTTTTCCCAAGTCGCCCTTTCAGGTTTTCAACATGCCATGTGTATAGATTTTTTTTATATTATCCCTTTTTTTGCCTGAACTTTTTGGTCCACCGGGATGCCCTTGTTTTTCCTAGGTGTGTCAACCTAGCGGGTCTCTTACGCGTAGTATCTTTTGACTATGTCTACATTCGTAGGGTGCGGCACGTCGTCGCCATCCATGGTGGTCAAGATCATTGCCCCCCGGAGAATATGTTCTTGATTACATATGGTCCTTCATAGGTAGGAGTCCATTTTCCCCTGGGGTCACTTTGTGGCAAAATGATACGTTTGATCACTAGATCCCCAACTTGATATACTTGTCGTCTGACTTTCTTGTTGAAAGCCTTGATCTCTGCTTTTGATACATCTGACCATGGCAAACAGCAGTAAGCCTCTTTTCATCAATTAAGTTCAATTGATCAAGTCGAGTTTGGATCCAATCGTCTTCATTCAAACCTGCATCCTTCATAATTCTCAGAGAGGAGATCTGTACCTCAATAGGCAAGACAGCCTCCATGCCATATACCAAAGAATAGGGTGTTGCCCCAATTGATGTGCGAGCCGTGGTACGGTACCCGTGGAGAGCGAATGGTAGCATCTCATGCCAATCTTTGTATGTGATTGTCATCTTTTGTATGACCTTTTTAATGTTTTTATTCGCAGCTTTGACAACACCATTCATCTTTGGCCGATAGGGAGAAGAATTGTGATGCTGAATTTCGAATTGCTCGCACAAGGCGGTGATCATAGTGTTGTTAAGATTTGTACCATTGTTAGTGATGATCGTTTCCGGGATACCGTACCGGTAAATGAGATTTTGATTGATGAAACGGGAAACAACATTCTTGGTAACGGGAGCAAAAGAAGATGCTTTAACCCACTTGGTAAAATAGTCAATGGCCACTAGGATGAAACGGTGTCCATTGGAGGCTGTAGGCTTGATCTCTCCAATCATATCAATTCCCCACATAGCAAAGGGCCATGGAGCCGTCAAGACATTCATAGGAACCGGAGCTACGTGCACCTTGTCAGCATAAATTTGACATTTATGACAGGTCCGAGAGTGTTGATAACAATTTGCTTCCATGGTAGACCAGTAATAGCCTGCCCGTAGGATTTTCTTCGCCATCGTATGCCCACTGGAGTGGGTGCCAAAAGTACCTTCATGTAATTCAGCCATGATCTTTTCAGCTTCAACCTTATCCACGCACCGAAGCAAAATGGGAGTCATGATCGCGTTTGTACAGGATGCCATTACTAAGGAAGAATTTAGCAGAGAATCTCCTTAAGGACTTTTTATCATTGATTGAAGCTCCTTATGGATATTCTTGAGCCTCGAGATACTTCTTGACCTCATGAAACCAAGGCTAGTCCACTACCTCTTCAGTATTAATCTCGTGACAATGCGCTGGTTCATCCATTCGTTCGATGGTGATATGGGGAGCCTCGTTATCCCAATTAAGTTTAAACATATATGACATTGTGGCTAGAGCATCTGCTAGATGATTTTCTTCTCGCGGGAAATGCTCGAAGGTAATCTTCTCAAAATGTGGTAGCAATGTCAAAACATGTTCTTTATAAGGGATAAGGTTTGGGTGCTTAGTGTCCCATTCCCCTTTGGTCTGACTGATGACAATGTTTAATCTCCAAACACATCTAAAGATTTGATTCCCAAGTCTATGGCAGCTTTGAGACCAAAGGTGCATGCTTCGTACCCCGCCATGTTATTTGTACAATTGATGGAAAGTCTGGCAGTAAAAGGAGTATGACACCCTTCCGGAGATATGAGTACAGCGCTGATACCATTAACAAGTGCATTGGATGCCCCATCAAAGAACAGGGTCCATCGGGATCCATGTTCAGGTCCGTTATATGGTCCGATTTCTTAACAGTTGTCTAATGTCATGATGTCTTCATCCAGGAATTCAAACTTCATGGACAGATAGTCTTCTACAGCTTGATGAGCAAGATGATCGGCCAATACACTTCCCTTTATAGCTTTCTGGGTAGTATATTGTATGTCATATTCTGTTAGGATTATCTGCCATCTAGCTATTCTCCAAGAAAGAGCAAGCTTTTCGAAGATGTACTTTATCGGATCCATCTTAGATATCAACAAAGTAGTATGAGTCAGCATATACTATCTTAGCCAGCGAGCAGCCCATGCCAGAGCGCAGCAAGTTTTCTCGATCAGTGAATATCTGGTTTCACATTCAGTAAACTTTTTGCTCAGGTAGTAAATAGCGTGCTCTTTTCGTCCAGACTCGTCATGCTGCCCCAATACACACCCCATTGAGTTCTCTAAAATGGCCAGATACATGATCTATGGTCTTCCCTCGACTGGTGGCATCAAAACAAGAGGATCTTGTAAGTACTGTTTGATTTTGTCGAAACCAGTTTGGCATTCATCATTCCATTTGACTACTCGATCTTTCTTCAATAGTTTGAAGATTGGCTCACAAGTAGCCGTTAGGTGAGAAATGAATCTGGTAATAGAGTTCAGGCGTCCCAAGAATCTCTGACTTCCTTCTCGGTACGGGGAGCAGGAATTTCTTGTATCGCTTTAACCTTGGCAGGGTTGACCTCAATACCTTTGTTATTGATGATAAAACCTAAGAGTTTACCGGACCGTACACCGAATGTTCACTTGTTTGGGTTCATCCTTAGTTTGTACTCCTTCAATCTCTCAAACAGCTTTTGCAAGTGATCAATGTGCTCTTCTTTCGTTTGTGATCGGGCTATCATATCATCTATGTAGACCTATATTTCATGATGTATCATGTCATGAAACAAAGCTACCATGGCGCGCTGATAGGTTGCCCCAGCATTCTTCAGTCCGAATGGCATCACTTTGTAGTAGAATGTGCCCCACTATGTGACAAATTTTGTTTTCTCCATGTCCTCAGGTGCCATTTTGATTTGGTTGTAACATGAGAATCCTTCCATGAAGTAAAACACTTTGTGTTGGGCCGTATTATCAACCAGGATATCTATGTGGTGCAGTGGAAAATCATCTTTAGGGCTGGCCCTATTCAAATCTCTATAGTCCATGCACATTCGTACTTTTCCGTCCTTTTTAGGCACGGGAACAATGTTGGCAACCCATTTGGGATAGGAAGTGACATCTAAGAATCCAGCATTGAATTGTTTCATGACTTCCGCTTTGATCTTCTCTGACATGTCAGGTATCAAGTGGCAGATTTTTTTTTTACTGGTGGACAGTCTTCTCTTGTTGGCAGACGATGTACCATGATGTCTGTATCAAGTCATGGCATGTCTTCATATGACCAGGCAAAGATCTCAACATAATCACGCAACAGCTGAATCAGACGCTCCTTGACACTGGGCTCTAGATTGGCACCCACCTTGATTTCTTTTTTATCCTCCTTGGTACCCAAGTTGATTGTATACATCGGATCCTCATGAGGCTGAATAGCTCTTTCCTCTTGTTGTAGTAGTTTGGCCAGTTCCCCTGGTACTTCACAATCTTCCTCACCTTCGTCTTTGGCTTGGTAGATTAGATCTTCAGAGTCATAAAAGGCCATAGCAGTATCGTTTCCCATGGGATCCGGAATGGAGGGGTACCTGTATTTATGAGTGTGGGTGTGTGTAAGGGTATAGCCATCCTTAAAAATGAAATGTAAAAGAAAAACAATGAGCACAAAAAGTTTGTATGTGAAAAACGTCCATGATTCATTGAATGTCATATGAAGATGAAATAAAAAAACCCTTAAAAATGGACCATTGTGCCTCGGGAAAGACACAAGGTTTTAAATGTGCGAATTTTTTATGAATATTACAAGTCCAACAGAAATGTAAAGATAAATTACTGAGGGATGAAAGTTATTGGGACAAAGTCTCTAGCTTCCCAATTGTGAAGTCCTCAGTTGACAGTAGGAAATATCCAATCCTCCAAGCTGCAATCCTCTTCACCATCTTCCACCGCATTGACCTCTCGGTTGCTAATATTCAAAGGCGGCCCTCCAGTACGGGCACGACGCACATCCTTCTGAGCACTTGAAGTAAACCCTAAGCCAAACTTGTCAGATTTATATGGAACATCCGGAAGTTTCCCCCAGATGGTGCATCCACCCTCCTCTACTACTGCCTTGGCGTCCTTCAGAGATGACATCTGAAGTGGAGGTCTTGTAATCTTGGGATTCAATGTACCGGCACACTGCTATGAAATTAACACTGATGCAGTAGAAGAAAAACCTTGGTTTCATGAGGTGAAAAGGTACCTTGAAGCTCAAGAGTACCCTGAAGGGGCATCAATCAATAACAAAAAGTTCCTACGGAGGTTCTTGGCTAAGTTCTTCTTGAGCAATGGAATTTTGTACAAGCGTAATCATGATTCAACTCTACTTTGTTGTATGGACAAGACAGAAGCGGAGAAAATTATGGAGGATATGCACTAAGGTGTCTTTGGTACTCACTCTAGTGGACATACTATGGCTAAAAAGATTTTGAGAGATGGTTACTATTGGTCGACTATGGAAACTGTCTGTTACCACCACTCAAGAACTTGTCATAAGTGCCAGATTTATGCTGATAAAGTTCATGTGCCTCCAATACCTTTTAATGTCATGACTTCTCCTTGGCCATTCGTAATGTGGGGCATTGATATGATCATAGAAATCAAACCTTATGCCTATAATGGACACCGCTTCATCCTCATTGCCATTGACTACTTCACAAAATTGCTTCAAGCAGCCTCGTCCGCCTCTGTTACTAAGAATGTGGTAGCTCGATTCATAAAGCATAACCTCATCTGTCGGTATGGCATCCCTGAGAGAATCATCACAGACAATGGTACCAATCTCAACAACACTATGATCACTGAACTTTTCATGCAGTTCAAGATCAAGCACCACAACTCTTCTCCATATCAATCAAAGATGAATAGCACAGTGGAAGCTGCCAACAAGAATATAAAGAAGATTATGCAAAAGATGGTTGTGACCTACAAAGACTAGCACAAGATGTTACCGTTTTCTCTACATGGCTATTACACTTCGGCTAAAACATCAACTGGGGAAACCCATTCTCTCTGGTTTACGGTATGGAAGTCGTCCTACCCATCGAAGTTCACATTCCTTCCCTGAGGATTATGAAAGATGCAGACTTAGACGAAGACGAGTGGATTCAGACCTTGCTAGACCAGTTGAATTTGATTGACAAAAAGAGGCTTGCGGTTACCTGTCATGGTCAGATGTATCAGAAATGTATGATCAAAGCATTCAACAAGAAAATCAAACATAGGGTATATCAGGCTGGTGACTTGGTAATAAAGTGCATCATTCTACTGTAAGGTGATCCCAAGGGAAAATGGACTCCCACCTACGAAGGACCAATTGTTGTCAAGAAAGTATTTTCGGGTGGTGCTATGATGCCAACCATCATGGACAATGAAGATTTCCCACACCATATGAATGCGGACATAGTCAAAAGATACTACGCATGAAAACGACCCGCTAGGTTGACTGGCCTAGGAAAAAATAAGGGCATCCCGGCGAACCAAAAGGTTTCAGGAAAAAATTAGGGATATATATAAAAGATTGTACGCACGGTAAGTCGAAAACCTGAAAAGGCGGCTTGGGAAATAAAGGGTATCCCGGTGGAGTAAAAACTCGAAAGGGCAGTCCAGGAAAAAGTTAGGGATTAAAAGCGTATGACTATGTCCCGTTCGATCACTTACTACAAGCTTTATTACCAAAGTCAAAGGATAAGTTCAGTCAATTTCTTCCGACAATGAAGGATGATATGTTTGAAGACATATGGGCAATATCAGAGTTGGAACCCGACGAGATCATTTCCACATAGCTATATGTTTTGTTTTCACTTTGTACTCTTTTCATTTCACGACAATTTTCTCTTTCTAGGTGAAACAACCGGCTGAAAATCATCAAACAATGAAGTCTTCATCGAAAGTCTTTTATCCCACATGAAGGGGAAGGTAAACATCGAGAAAACCTGAGAAGGGTGAAATCAAGGTCGAACAACCAATAGATAAGGGTAAGGGAGTCTGTTACGCGAAGGGAAGGTATTAGCACCCCACACGCCCGTAGTACTCTATGGTATCCACTCTTGTTATCTATCTTATGGGTGTGTTTAATCTATGCTTACTGTTTATTATACTACTGGAGGGAGAATGCATGCAAAAGAAATGAGAAAAGAATGTAGGGAAAATAAAATTTGTGCTTGTTCGGGCCCTACCCCGATGCCTACGTATCCCTTTTAAGGAATCAGAGCAGCCGTAGTTCGGCTTATATGTTTTTGTTTGTTTGTATTTTTTAATGTACAGTATTAATTTCGCCTTCTGCCGCAACTCGACCTTTGGAGATTTACGCGTCAGCACAGAAGTGAATTAACATGCTCTTTTGAAAATTTTGGAGAAAATGTGCCTGGGCGCACAAAAAGGGTTTGAACTTGTTTGTTTTTGTAATGAACGATATTCATTTTGCCTTCTGCTGCAACTCGACCTTTGGAGACTTACGCGTCAGCACATAAGTGAATTAATATATTCTTTGAAAAGTTTTTGGAGAAAATGTGCCTGGGCGCACAAAAGGTTTGAATTTGTTTGGGTTTTTAATGAGCGATATTAATTTCGCCTTCTGCCGCAACTCGACCTTTGGAGATTTACGCTCAGCACAGAAGTGAACTAACATGTTCTTTCTGAAAAAGAGTTTTGAAAGAAAGGCCCGAAGGCAAAAAGAATTTTGTGTTTGTTGATGTTTTTTTTTTGTTTGTAGATAACAACTAGTTAATCTCAAGAGAGAAATTTTAACCATTTCTCTACTTATTCGTGAAAAGAGTCTTTGAGACTTGAACCGTGTCAAGGCTTAGAATAAAAAATGATAAGATCGAGAAGATACCCGCTTATCATCTCCCATGCTCATCAAAGGCACAATTCTCGTCAGTAATTTTTTTAAGTATTTTGAAGTTTGCAAGAAAAAGAAGTTTTTGTTTTTTAAATGCATATGCGAAAGGAGGAAAAAATCAAAGGGAGACTAGCCTATTTCTAAACCTAGTGTTATCATACTGCACATGATCTCTAGGAGGCAATAAAGTGCGAAAATGAGGAAGAAATGAGATTGCGATGATACCGAATAGAGAAGGTGTGTTGCCTCTTCGAAGCCACGCAAGTGATAAGAAAACTCTACAGAAGTTGCTCTGCATGAGTAATCAAAAATTAATCTCCAAATATTCCCAGTTGCGAAAAGATTACATCAACATTCTATCACAAAATCTTAACTAAAAAATGACAACGAAAATAATTATCGAACACGAAAAGAAATATTAGAAAATTCTAATAAAATTCTAAAGAGAAAACCTAGGAATTCTAGAATATTTCCTAAAACATTATAACTATTTTTGGTTTTTTCATGCAATAAAAATTAACAAAAGCCAATAAAAGAAAATTTATGAAGAAAAATAAAAATAAAATATAAATGTAAAGAGTTCAAGGGATGCTAAGCTGGATTCAGGGGTGTAAAATAGTAAGCTTACGCTAGGCCCAAATAGCCAGGGGTCCAGAAGTTGTTTGGTTTTTGTTCTTTGACATTGTTGTACCAGAAAAAAGAAAATTTTTACAGGCCCAAAGGCTTCAATCCGGCTCGTGCAAATGGAGGTCCAAAGAAACGGCGTCGTCTTGAGTGAATTTTGCTAGGGTTCAAATTGAGGTGTTTCAGCTTTCTCGTGCAAGGACCTCTCTCTTCTATCGGCGGCGCATATCATCTCTTCACTTTTTCACTCTCCATTCAACACGACGGAACCTCCTCTTATTCAAACTCTGTGGTTTCTCTTTCTCTCAATTCGTCTTCTCGTTTTGCTCCGTCGAACACAGCAGCATCGAAACACCACCGCCTTCTTCCGTTACGACGCCAGCGGTTCTCAATCTTTCATCTCTCGGTTTGCAGCGCCTCACTCTCATTTCAAAATCGCGGAGCTAACGCGAAAGCTTCGTTACGTTCGATTCACAATGGTATCAGATCGGAACGAAAAGAGTAGGAAGAAGCGAAACGATTCGCCGCTTCGAGACTTAGGTACTTATCTTCATATCTGTTCTCGTCTTCTCTACGTGTCTGAGTTGTTGCGTTTTTCTATTGTTGCAGATAAGCTGCGTTGATGATGATGGACGATGAATCGATGCCGAGTTGATGAAGATTAAGAAGATGAGAGAAGAATGCAGATTTTCTGAAGTGACTCTTCAGAAAATGTGAAAAATAATGAAGGTGAAGATTGATGAAGACGATTGAATAGTGATGATGTTGTTTGCTTGAAGAGGGTTCAGAGAAAGATGAATTGAAGATGATTTTGCAGAGAAATTGAGGTGAGTTCTTTATAATTCTTCTGACTGTAAATAGTGAATTTTTGTGATTCTTCCAAAATCATTGAAGAAGCTGCAGAGGAATTTTCTGTTGAAACCTTTTTTCTGTTTTTGTAAGAATTCTGAATCGTGAATAATGAGGGGGAGGTGTTGAAGATCGAAGTAGGTTGATAGAGACTGGTGCAGATGGAGAGTGAAGGTATTGGAAGATGAAGGTGAGAATTATTTTAGAGAATCCCAGAGATATTCAGATGTGAATATTTTGTGATGTTTTCTATTTTTCTGTGTAATGAATCCTGATTGTCAATCTGAAACTGGATCCCCCCCTGTTATATAGCTCTCAAAATCTGTTAGAAATTGTGCATTCTTGGCCACTGTATTAAAATTAGTTAGAGAAATAGATGGTTGGTATTGGATCTCTCATGAATTAGTTATAGTGAGCTGGAAAAAGTTGGTTAAGACAGTTGGAAGTTAGTTTAAGAGGAATTATGTTAGTAGGTTGTTAGTAAGTTGTTGGAAATTAGTTATGGGAATTAGTTGACAGTTAGAGGGTTTGTTTTGTAGTGGCTTTCAATAGGTATTATCTTGGAAATATTAATCTGTTGTTGTTTTCCTATACAAGGTGAAGGTACTGTCTTAAAAATTTCATGAAGTTCAAATAGCCTTTCCCTTGAAGAATATCTCACAGGGGAATGGAGCTTGCAACCAAGTACATGGCAAACAGAAATGTTCCAAACGCTCTCATTTTCTCCATGAGTCTTCCTAAAGTAGTCTGGATCAGAAAGCATTGATCTTCTCTCATGTTCTCAATTGATTCGCTTCTTTGACTGTTAATTTGGGATTTAGGTTATGACTGGTTTCTGTTGATGTTAATTATGTGCTAATTGTTCCGAAGCTGAATTTGATTTTCCTTTCAATTGTAGTTAGTTGAATGATGTGGGCCTATTCTCTGCCAAAGTTAAGGTATGCAGGTTGTTTAGTGTATGTGTTTAGCATTTGGTTTGAGTTAGTTAATGGTTTTTCATGTATCGAGTAATTTGTATGAACATAGGATACTTTGGCACGATTGCTTGTATTGACTTGGATTTTTTGTATAAATGTACAGGCCATGAACTTGGAATGAAGAGAATTGCAACGTGAAGAGCATGAAGTTGAAAGATTAGTGATGATGATGGAAGCTTGGAGATCATTATCAAGGCATGAAAGTTTTGGAGGCATGAAGATTGAAGAATACCTGAAGATGGAGAACTTTGGCATGGCATGGAATTGGAAGTTTACTCATGGAATTTTAGCACCTTTAGGACTAAATAATTTTGTTCAAGTGCATTTTGTAACAGTTTTCTTTGTGGAATATTGGTGTAATGGGATTGTAATGGTTTTATAATGAATGGTTAATTTGGATGAACTTTGAATACTATGATGTGAATTGTAAATGACTTTGAGCTTGTAATTCACTTCAAAATAAGGTAATGGAATATGTTCTTGGAATAACATGTAACTTTGGGAAATCTTGAATCACATGACAAATTATCAAGTATTCAAACTACTTTCTTTCCATTTGATTTTGAGTTTTGCTTTCATATTATTGTATTTCATTTGGATTCTTCAATATTTCTCGGATGAGTTTTGTGATACTTGGTATCTTGGAGATGAAATATGACTTGAATCTTTCTTTCCCTCCGAAAGCTTCTTTTAACCTTTCAAATTTTGCTTCAAATTGCATCCTTTAATATAACACATCATGAGATCAGATACTCTTAGTCAATCAAAGGAACCCAAGTAAGACATTGTCAAATCCTTGGATGCAACTACGACCCAATACACCACGTTCAACTCAAAGCCTTGTGTGATAACCAAAGAGATAACTTGTATGGCCTAAGCAATGTGACATCTTGATCCTCAAGCATCATAGCTAATTAAAATAATTTATTTGAATCAATGATAAACAAAGATCCAACGGTAAAGTGGGCACCAGTATATCCACATTTGTCTTCTGTATGAAGTTTCCGATCACCAAGCTTGTGACTTAAGTAATAAGTTCCCCCTTTCGATTTACAAATAAAGGTCGAAAGAAAACCCTAGCTAGTCATTGATGAAGAACCTTTGACTATTAGCCCTTCCAAATTCATCTGACAAACCCACGCATAGGGAAATAAACCCTAATAAAAGGATGACTTTGAGCACAAGGAGATAATGAATGCTTGATTTAGTAGCCCTTAGATGACCTCGTAGAACAACTTGGAAATGAACATGGGGATACAGAAAGAAATATGACCAATATGGCCATGACTTGATTACGATGAAGAGAACGCCTCAAATGAAAACCAAATCAAATCTAAACACCAAGGATTAGAAACCCTAATTCACACTGGCATCGCCTACCCCCTAAAATCGTGCATCTTAAGTCAGAGTTGATAGGAAAAACACCCTTGAATCCTGATATATAGATCCCTAATTGGTGAAATAGGGAATACATTATTCCACCGTATCGACGCATAATCAACCTCTAGGAGCTTCAACAATGAATGTACCTTTGGATTTTGAAAGATAATCCTAATAAGATCCCAATGGCATCAATACTCTCGACGAAACTTTTATCCCATAAAATAGGAGCAGATGATTCACACAAAGGTATAGAACCAAATACTCGTCACTTAAGAGAAAGCTTCAGATGAAAGTCCAGTCTTGGTAAGGAAACCCAAGAAGTGGTGACAGATGGAGGTCCTTAATTCTGAAGGAAGGAGACTCCAGATAGCCATAAGTGGCAACCTTAAACCATAATCCTTGGTGAAGAACTTGATTAGAGCACTATTGTCAAAAACCTAGCTTAGATTGCATACAGGAAAATAGACTCTGATAACTTTGTAGCTTGACGAAGACAGAAATTCTCAATGACACAGATTACAACCCTAATTCTATCACTTACTGCCTGAATAAGAAATCAGCCTTTTTGGACGTAAACTCCTTAACCGTTGCGAAACTCTAATATCACACAGCCACTGAACTTTGAACCTCAAGCGCTTTATTGAATGCAGTGCATGCTAGATTAGTGACCTAATGGAATATATACAGATGAATGCAAGAGTCTAAGCCAGCATAAGAAATTAGGAGGGTAAATTTTGGGGTTCAACAGCTTACCCTATTTAATCGCCTTCAACCTGAAGGTGAGATTGGCGCCAGCCTTTCGAACTTTCAAGGTAGAAGAAGATTAAATACTGAAAGAAGCCGAAAATTTGCGCTCCAAAGCCAGTCAAGTATACATTATATTTTTGGTTTTCTGTATTTTCTTTTTTTTTTCTTTTTATATATCTTTTGGATTACAGTAGTTAGCTGAGAAAATCTCTTGGACGTCCGGTCAAAGTTAGACATACAAAAGAAAGAGACCGACCGAAGGAGGTTCTGACGAGGGAACTCCAATCGAAGGCAGACTTACTGAGGAAAGAAATCAAACGAATGGGACTCCTAACAAATGATACCAGTTGGTGGTGGATTTTAAGGATGCCAGCCGAAGGTGGACTTTAAGGGCGAAGAAACCAGCCAAAGGGGAATCTTCATCAAGGAATACTATGCCGAAGGTAGATTGCTAAGAAAAGAACGTTGGTCGAAGGCAAACTTACAACTACAAAGAGACCAGCCGAAGAGGACTCTCAACAAATGATACCAGCCGAAGGTGGATTTTAAGGATGCCAGCCGAAGGTGGACTTTAAGGGCGAAGAAACCAGCCGAAGGGGAATCTTCATCAAGGAATACTATGCCGAAGGTGGATTTTAAAGGATACCAGCCGAAGCGGGAATTTAAAAAAGGATATCAGCTGAAGCGGGATTTTAACAAAGGGTACCTGCCGAAGTGGGATTTTAACAAAGGGTACCAGCCGAAGCGAGGTTTTGAAGGATACCAGCCGAAGCGGGGTTTTAACAAAGGATACCAGCCAAATTGGGGTTTTAACAAGAGATACCAGCCAAAGTGGGGTTTTAACAAAGGATACCAGCCGAAGCGGGATTTTAACAAGAGATACCAGCCGAAGCAGGGTTTTAACAAAGGATACCAGCTGAAGCGGGGTTTTAACAAGAGATACCAGCCGAAAAGGGGTTTTAACAAAGGGTACCAGCCTAAGCGGGGTTTTAAAGGATACCTGCCGGAGCGAGATTTTAATGAAGGGTACCAGCCGAAGCGGGGTTTTAAAGGATACAAGCCGAAGCGGGATTTTAACAAAGGGTAACAGCCGAAGCGGGGTTTTAAAGGATACCTGCCGGAGCGGGATTTTAACAAAGGGTACCAGCCAAAGCGGGGTTTTAAAAGGATACCAGCCGAAGCAGGGTTTTAAAAAAGGGTACCATCCGAAGCGGGGTTTTGAAGGATACCAGTCGAAGCAGGATTTTAATGAAGGGTACCAGCCAAAGCGGGGTTTTGAAGGATACCTGCCGGAGCGGGATTTTAACAAAGGGTACCAGCCGAAGCGGGGTTTTAAAAGGATACCAGCCGAAGCGGGATTTTAACAAAGGGTACCAGGCGAAGCGGGGTTTTGAAGGATACCAGCCGAAGCAGGGTTTTGAAAGGATACCAGACGAAGCGGGTTTTTAACAAAGGGTACCGGCCGAAGTGGGGTTTTGAAAGGATACCAGCCGAAGCGGGGTTTTAACAAAGGGTACCAGCCAAAGCGGGGTTTTGAAAGATAAAGGTATGCATATCTGGTCAGAGTTAGATACACAAGAGTGAAATTGAGCATAAAGAAACAAATGTTTAAGGTTGATAGTGAACATAGGAATGAGACTAATCGAAGAAAGCCTCAATAAAAAGGACGCATTCGCCTAAATAAGGGCGCCAGACAACTGGACTTTGAAGAGACACTGAAGGACTCTTAACATAAAAGATTAGCTAAGCTTCAAAAGGAGGACCCGACTAACGCGGATAAACCAAAATAGGGAACCGACTAAGCAGGACCTTTAAAGAGCACCGATCGATGGTGAACTCTAAAAGAGAAAGAGACTGGTCAATGCAGAGTCTAATAAGGATTGCCAAAACACGTTTGGCTCTAGAAAGGTTGCAAATACGCAAGAACTACAAGATCCCTGAGGCCAAATGCAGGGTGTAATTCTTCAAGAGTGGCAATTATCTGAATTACCACACACCAAGTATGGATACTCAAACATTTGAGAAGAAAAAAAGGTTATACACCAACTCTTACTCACACTCTAACGGCGAAGCAAACACGGGTAAAGTAACCAAAGGCTTGCAAAGGCAAGTGCGAACCACAACCTTACTGGGGAAATGGAGAAATACCAAAGACCCGACTGATGGTGAATCAAAACAAACTCTGCTGGGGAAACAAAATAGAATCACCCTAGGATTTTTAGGGAGATAGTTTGAATCTAAGCGTATAACAATCTGGTTACCACAGGTGGACACAATTGGATTATACTCATGCATGTTTGAATGATTTTTTTTATAGCGTAATGCTCCATATAATGGAAACGCTACGCGTTTTGGTAGATGTAATGTAATGATGCGATGTAATGATGCATGTTTAATAATGCACTAGAAAACACATCAATAATCGGATGCTGAGAAGACAATGAACTTTATAATGATTATTCTTGCACATCTGATCTTCTGTAGAGAAAAGGAAATTTGTACTTCAATGGGGAACCGAGATTTGGAACCACCAACCTCTAAAGGTCGATATTACTGGGGAAGTAACTTCTTGGGAAGGATACTGCAAACGTAAATTGTAGTTCAGAGAAAATCTTGAATTCTGATTAAACTCCCAACTTTACGGGGAAGAAATTCTTTATCCTCTGTTGGTAAAAAGAAGGGCTTTGCTGGGGAATAGAAACTTCTGGTATAGAAATTCTTTGACGGAGATAACTTCTGTTGGGGAGTATAGAAATTCTTAAATAAAAAGAATTCTACTCAGGCCACACTGGGGATAACATTTTTGGGAGGTAAGAGATCCTCACTTGGGGAAGAAACAAACATCCCGGGATAGAAACTCTACTGGGGGTATCTCAACAAAATCTTCTATCACTGGTAATGAAAGAGTTATGACTGGAATTCTCCTGCATACCTCATCAGAGAGGTAGGATACTTGCTCTACTAGGGAAGGAAGAATAGCTCCACTGGGGAAATTGGGTCTCATTACGAAAATCCTCACGTTAGTCACATACAGACCCTTCTTGATTCATTTGCTGGTATGCAGCTTGTCATACAAGACCAACAGTATTTGCAAAACAGAAATTGGGGAGAAATGCCCCTGTTTGGAATGGAAAACCTTACTGAAGAATAGAAAACTTGAACTACTAATCACCGGGTAAAAACCGTGATGCAAGATTGCAACTTCAACACGTCGACTCCGAGGAGAAATGTCACTAAAAAGTGGACTTTAGAGAAGATGCTGCAAAAATAAATTGCAGTCCAACGAAAAGGAAACATCTTGACTTAAAACAAACTTCTACATTTCCAGGGAGAAAGAACCATTCTCCTCCTGCAGAGTAATGAGTATGCTTCACTAGGGAGAAAATATCTCAGAAGATAAACCCCTTGGTAGACAGATCTTTGTCAAGTAGCAACAGGTCTTTTACTGGGAAGCGGCGTCCCTCTAGGAAACAAAATTTCCATCAAGTCTTGTACACGTAAACAAACTCCAAATGATATTTGCATTACAGCTCATATCTTACTGAGGATGACAATCCAGACTTCAACTGGGGATAATATCCTTGACTTAGGACAAAGAATGTCAGTAAATGGACTTGAGTCCCTGATAAGTCGAAGATAACAATCCTGACTTCTCGGCATGATTTTCAAATTTATAGGTCATTTAGCCTGCGTATGGACTTGATCTGATCAATTACTGAAGAAGAGGGAAAGCCCTTACATAAATTCTTGCCCCAGTCTGTAAGACTTTTGCAGAAAAATTGCCTCGAGAGGACTTTTTAAGATTTATACTAATGAAGACAATCTGCCCCAGTATTATGAACTTCAGAATACTGCCCCTGGCTGACCAAAGTTGGAAATAGCTTCAACAATGCTTGATTGAATTCTCGTGCATCTATGAATTCTGAAAAGATTCTCCCCTAATCAACAAATTCTTAGAGAGATTTATCAAATCTCGACATAATTGCCCCAGTTTGACTGTACCTTGAGGGATCGCATCCCGACTTGAATGCCTCAGACTGGCTAATCACCTACTCGACGGAGTATTCGACACGCTTGCCCCTGCTCAACAGAATCTCGACAAATCTTTTCCTTTACTTCATGCTCACTGAGAGATGAAAACTTGAAGATTTTTGAAGGCAACATAACCTTAGAGTGGTTGGCTCATATCTTGAAAGTTGTTTACTTCACAACCATACTTCTTGACTTGAACTGCTTCATCCTCGAGCAAATACTTTGAAGAAGTCGACCCCTTGGGACCAAACTGAAAGTAATGCACCACTGCTTGACAGAGACTCTGGGCAACCAACTTTTTACGATCTACTTCAGATTATTTCTCGAACTGGTATTCTTTTACTCAACAGAGTCAATAGAAGATTTTCCCCGGATTAAGACGATTCTCACAAATGATTCACCTGTAAACGGTATCCTGAAGCAATTTGTCCCTGGAGATGATCAAATTTTCATCTGATGCTCATTATGCAAGCTTACTCGATGTTTAAGCACTTGTTTATATGCAAAGAATGTTTATTATAAGAATGATAATTGTAATGCAAAGCCCATATTTGTCTTGAAGTTTAAAAACCTTTATTGAAAAGATTAAACAAACCCAAAAAAATTGTATGGAAGAAATTAAAAAGATAGTGTGATATCAACTCAAAAGTTTTTTTTTGCAAGCCTCATAGGAGTCAGATTACTGTATTTCTGTTATAGTGTGCTTTCAAATTAACCCTTGCTTCAGTTAGGACTTTTAAGGGTTATAATGTGGTATGGTTCACATTTTTTTTAGAAAAAAGATTTAAGGCTCAAAATATTTGGTGCCCACCCATTCTCTGTGATGTTCTCCAGTCCTAAATTCAGTTAAACCAATATGAGCACTCGTTCCTCAGAAGGAGTTTACCATGGTAGAGGAGGATATGGCTGTCACTCACCTCTTTCATTCTTTGTGTTCGATCACACGACTTTATTCTTTGTCGAGGATTTTTATTTGGTGATCCCCTTTTTCTCTTTTTGCACTTTTCGCTTCCTTTTTGTATTTCCTAACTTTTTCCTGGACAAATTCCTTTTGAATTTGATTTTGAAGTCCAGCAGGATGTCCTGACTTTTGCCTAAGCGACTTGTCTTTTCAAGTTTTGGCTTAGCGGGGCTTTTTGTCTCTTTTTTTTCATCATTTCATTTTGTTTGAACCCATCATGTGACTTTGAATCGTTCTTTTGATTTGCTGAAAAAGGTGTAACTACCTTACTGCTTGGTCAATGAGGGATAATCATTATGGTATCGTCATCTTTTGATCTCTTGACGTGCGAGAGATATCTATTTGGATATCCTCCTCATTGATGCGCACTGATGATAAACGAAAGTTAGTCATTGTGATTTTGTTATTTCTCAACCTTCTGAAGGATAACCTTTGTTGTATCCTTTGATGTGCACTCCTAATGAGTTTTGAATGCTCAATCAGATTAACTGAAATCTACCCTGCCCCGGGTTAATTGTGAGGGTTTTTCTGAAAAGAAAAGAAACTCCTACTTCAAGGCTCAAAGTGGTTGACGAGGGTTTCACTCCCTTATATCTCCGGTGTTTGGGAATTTGAAACAAGGCCTGTACATCGTCAGCAGGGTCTTATTCAAAAAGACATTGTTTGAATTTTTGGCATATTACTCATCATCATCCCTCCAGAGGTACCTTGCTTTATTTAACAAGAGTTAAGTATCAAAAAGAAAATAAAAACATTCATGAGTGAATACGAATGGACTAATTCAAGACAAACATATTCAATGCATTAATATTCAAAAATAGGCAAGTTTTGCATGTAAGAAAGTACTGAACCAAAACAAGAAAGATTCCAAATGAGAATGCAAATGTAATTTGAAAATGACATGTTGAGGAGACTAGTCTCCGTATGGACTTGTTTCTTCGGACGATGATCTACCAATCTTGATATCTACTGAGTCAACGAAGAATTCAAATCTGACTGGCTAGCTTGAAATTAATAGCCTTTCCATCCAGCAGGTCTTGCATATTTTATTTGAAAGCCTAGCAATCTTCAATGGAGTGGCATAGTTCCCCAGTATGGTAATCACATCGAATTCCTTCACCAATTGTGATGAGGACTTTATCAAGCGAACTTGAATAAATTGCATCACGCAGTATCTTCTACCATATAGAAGAAATGCCAACCATCTTCTATCATACAGAAGAGAAATCCAGCCGCTGAATTCTGGAGCGTCTCCCACTACACAAAAGAAGCGACGTCTTCTATTACATAGAAGCGACATCCAGCAACCATACCAAAGAATCTTCTACTACACAGAAGAAAGTAAACTTCATCTCCTACTTCACAAGAGAGAAGTTTTAGCAACCGAATTACGGAGAATCTCCTACTTCACAAAAGAGTCTCCGCCTTCTTTGAGGTATTTTTCTTCTACACAATAGCAGATATCCAAGAGCTCGATATCTTATACTTCCTCATCACAGAAGCATCACCCCATCTCATATTTACACATAAGAAGCGCCCAACTGAGGAAAAGAGTCTGAAATGGTTTTCCGAACATGGATTGAACCTTGGAAAAGAATCCAAACAAGTACAGAACTTCATACTTCAACTCCTTGCAGTATTCAATATCCTAACTAAGTGCCCCAGAATGGGAGACACATCTAGCATTTGTATCGAAATCAGGAGAGAAATTTGTTGGAGGATGGCCCAAAGCACGAAGTTTAATCAACTGAGCTTCCAATACATGAGGAAGTAACTGGATACAGGGTATAAAGATTTTATCAACCTACTTCTCAAGCTTTTTCTGCCTCTGCTGGTAAGTTTTACCCCATGAGTTCACTTGGAGACCAGAAACTAGCTGCTAGCAAGAAAATTCGAGAACACGAAGCTCTGGGTGAGACCCACAAGGTATCTCATGATTTGAAAGATGTCCCATAGGCTGGGGATGAATGACAATTCATGTTGCAACAACATACACAATATCACTTTTCTTTGTCGACACTGTCTTCAAAACTTCCATATCCGACTTAACTAAGTCTTCAACTGGCTATTTTTTCCCCTTGAGGATTTCTGACTACAGGCCATTGCTTGCATATCCCCAATAAACATCCCCCATCTGATTCTTTTCATCGAATCCAATTCCCCACGAAGCGGCGAGAAGTTAATATTGGCAGTTCTGAAAAGAAAATATCGGGCCTGAATAAGGATTCCCCATTCTGAGTGCCTTTTGAGTACCTTCTATGGATGCATGAAGATGCATGAGGTGAGTGAGAAAATTCTCCCTCTGATATGATTTAGACACTACAGTCTCCGGATTGATCTCGTCTTAGGCCTTGTCTCTGGATGACGTACCATCTTCAATCGAATGATCAATTGCCCCAGAATAATATGTGTAGAGGATTCTTTCAGGAGAACAAATGAATGCTTTTCCAAGCGAATCGATATAAATTGCATCATCAGGCATACTACGCCACAAAAAACTAATACAGTATGTCTTCTTATCAAAACAAAAGAGACATCTACCTGGTGATAAAGAATTTGGTAGTTGGCCAAATAGGAATTGGACCTTTGGAAGAGATGCCAAATAGGTGTTGGGCTTTATATTTCAACCCCTTTGTAATCTTCAATATCAAAACTGGGTACCCCAGAATAGGGGATACATCTAGCATACATATTGTAATTAGAAGAGCCGTTTGTGGGAGGAAGACCCCAAAAATCAAAGCGGGAGATAACAGGATGTAATGCAATGGGCTTGTAACAGCATGCTCATTAGGATTTTTGTGTCTTGGATTAAAAGCTTTGCCCCATGAATTCACTTGGGGAATGAAGACTGGCTCTTGTTGAACAAATTAGGGAACACAAAGTTATGGAGGATGCCCCTGGTTAAAAGGTATGATGCCCCGGTGTGGCAACCATATCTGACGTTGGTCAATAAGAACGAAGCACTTTATATAAGATCCTATAGTAAATGAGAATCATCTGCTGATAAGATGTTCCAAGAATATGTAACACTCCATGGTTGGAAGCAAATCCCAAAAGATGAGGAGAAGAGAGAACCTGATGTGGCAGTAGGTGCAAGATTGTTGACATTGTCATCAGAGCCTCCATGACCTGGCTCATCTGAGTTTTCAATCAATTATCTTCCTGCTTGAAGAAATTTCCGACCAAGGGCCAAAGCTCGCATATATACCACCCAAAGTTGTTCCATAACTGCTCTGAACATGTGATAGTAAGAGTCAAGTTGAACCTCTAAATAAAACACATGGTCTGAGCAAGAATCCCCAATCTTCGAGTACCTGTTATAGATGCATGAATATACATGGGATGCATGAACGGATGCCATGTCATGTTCCGTTATTTCCAAGGAATTTGCGTGCTTTGATTTTGATTTTACGTAAGTAAGGATGGAAAAGTTTGGCACTAGGCTCACAAATACGATTCCTTGGAAATCACAGAACATGTATGTTAAGTATGTGGTTAACCATGTTATGTATGCAAAGGCGTGAGATCAAATGGGATCAAGGTTCCATCATTTCTGAATAATATTGTTGCGCTGCTTTTGAACCATATGAATATCATCAAGTCAAAGGTTTGTCATAGCTTCCGCACATATAAGAACCAAGTACCATGTATATCTCCCATTGTACGGGGTCAAGGCTTCTGGAACGTCAGATACTGTTGAGCATTTTCTGAATATGCTGGGAATGCCAAGATCGAAGGCCTGAATGAACCTCCAGGTAAACAAGTCATAAACTCAGAAAATAAATCTGAGAACCATACGGTCACTAACAGAATATAGCATCTGCATAAAGTCACTAACTGAAATCCAGAACATAACCGTTAGAACCAATAGTCATTGTCTGATCATAGCCATTATCTGAACATGAGTAACCATAGTCACCAACTGTACCTATAATGATAATTCCCTCCCCACTCACGTGTGAAGAGTAGGTCAGGGTGAGATAATGGTAACTCAAAAATCACGGGTTCGCCTGAAAGTAAAATCATCGCAACACAGACGTGCATGATGAAAGTACCTCCAATTGAACCTCATCCGAGCATGGTATGTGACATGACTGCACTAATCAGACCAAGTCCTATAGCCGTCATGCCCCCACTCTATTCCTAGGTGTCTTAGTGCACTCTGGCCTAGGTACTGGGCCTTTTACCTCAATAGTAACATTCCCACCCAAACAAGAAGAAGATCCAGTATAACAGCAGTATATGGAAGACAGTAAAGTGTAATACATGCATAAGCACAGGTATTTAAAATAAACGAATAAACTGAAAGCGTAAAAAATATAAACACCCAAAGAAAGAGAAAACAAGAGCTAGGAGCGACTCCGGGATGGACCAGCATTTGGTCAACCATTCCCCAGTGAAGTCGCCAGCTGAAACAACCGGCTGAAAATCATCAAACAATGAAGTCGCCATCGAAAGTCTTTTATCCCACATGAAGGGGAAGGTAAACATCGAGAAAACCTGAGAAGGGTGAAATCAAGGTCGAACAACCAAGAGATAAGGGTAAGGGAGTATGTTACGCGAAGGGAAGGTATTAGCACCCCACACGCCCGTAGTACTCTACGGTATCCACTCTTGTTATCTATCTTATGGGTGTGGTTAATCTATGCTTACTGTTTATTATACTGCTGGAGGGAGAATGCATGCAAAAGAAATGAGAAAAGAATGTAGGGAAAATAAAATTTGTGCTCGTTCGGGCCCTACCCCGATGCCTACGTATCCCTTTTAAGGAATCAGAGCAGTCGTAGTTCGACTTATATGTTTTTGTTTGTTTGTATTTTTTAATGAACAATATTAATTTCGACTTCTGCCGCAACTCGACCTTTGGAGATTTACGCGTCAGCACAGAAGTGAATTAACATGCTCTTGTGAAAAGTTTGGAGAAAATGTGCCTGGGCGCACAAAAAGGGTTTGAACTTGTTTGTTTTTGTAATGAACGATATTAATTTCGCCTTCTGCCGCAACTCGACCTTTGGAGACTTACGCGTCAGCACATAAGTGAATTAATATATTCTTTGAAAAGTTTTTGGAGAAAATGTGCCTGGGCGCACAAAAGGTTTGAATTTGTTTGGGTTTTTAATGAGCGATATTAATTTCGCCTTCTGCCGCAACTCGTCCTTTGGAGATTTACGCATCAGCACAGAAGTGAACTAACATGTTCTTTCTGAAAAAGAGTTTTGAAAGAAAGGCCCGAAGGCAAAAAGAATTTTGTGTTTGTTGATGTTTTTTTTTTGTTTGTAGATAACAACTAGTTAATCTCAAGAGAGAGATTTTAACCATTTCTCTACTTATTCGTGAAATGAGTCTTTGAGACTTGAACCGTGTCAAGGCTTAGAATAAACAATGATAAGATCGAGAAGATACCCGCTTATCATATCCCATGCTCATCAAAGGCACAATTCTCGTCAGTAAAATTTTTAAGTATTTTGAAGTTTGCAAGAAAAAGAAGTTTTTGTTTTTTAAATGCATATGCGAAAGGAGGAAAAAATCAAAGGGAGACTAGCCTATTTCTAAACCTAGTGTTATCATACTGCACATGATCTCTAGGAGGCAATAAAGTGCGAAAATGAGGAAGAAATGAGATTGCGATGATACCGAATAGAGAAGGTTTGTTGCCTCTTCGAAGCCATGCAAGTGATAAGAAAACTCTACAGAAGTTGCTCTGCATGAGTAATCAAAAATTAATCTCCAAATATTCCCAGTTGCGAAAAGATTACATCAACATTCTATCACAAAATCTTAACTACAAAATGACAACGAAAATGATTATCGAACACGAAAAGAAATATTAGAAAATTCTAATAAAATTCTAATAAAATTCTAAAGAGAAAACCTAGGAATTCTAGAATATTTCCTAAAACATTCTAACTATTTTTGGTTATTTTCATGCAATAAAAATTAACAAAAGCCAATAAAAGAAAATTCATGAAGAAAAATAAAAAAATATATAAATGTAAAGAGTTCAAGGGATGCTAAGCTAGTTCAGGGGTGTAAAATAGTAAGCTTACGCTAGGCCCAAATAGCCAGGGGTCCAGAATCTATTTGGTTTTTGTTCTTTGACATTGTTGTACGAGAAAAAAGATAATTTTTACAGGCCCAAGGGCTTCAATCTGGCTCGTGCAAATGGAGGTCCAAAGAAACGGCGTCGTCTTGAGTGAATTTTGCTAGGGTTCAAATTGAGGCGTTTCAGCTTTATCGTGCAAGGACCTCTCTTTCTCTTCTATCGGCGGCGCATATCATCTCTTCACTTTTTCTCTCTCGTTCAACATGACGGAACCTCCTCTTATTCAAACTCTATGGTTCCTCTTTCTCTCAATTCGTCTTCTCGTTTTGCTCCGGCGAACATAGCACCATCGAAACACCACCGCCTTCTTCCGCTACGACGCCAGCGGTTCTCAATCTTTCATCTCTCGGTTTGCAGCGCCTCACTCTCATTTCAAAATCGCGGAGCTAACGCAAAAGCTTCGCTACGTTCGATTCACAATGGTATCGGATCGGAACGAAAAGAGTAGGAAGAAGCCAAACGATTCGCCGCTTCGAGACTTAGGTACTTATCTTCATATCTGTTCTCGTCTTCTCTACGTGTCTGAGTTGTTGCATTTTTCTGTTGTTGCAGATAAGCTGCGTTGATGATGATGGACGATGAATCGATGCCGAGTTGATGAAGATTAAGAAGATGAGAGAAGAATGCAGATTTTCTGTAGTGATTCTTCAGAAAATGTGAAAAATAATGAAGGTGAAGATTTATGAAGACGATTGAATAGTGATGATGTTGTTTTCTTGAAGAGGGTTCAGAGAAAGATGAATTGAAGATGATTTTGCAGAGAGATTGAGGTGAGTTCTTTCTAATTCTTCTGACTGTAAATAGTGAATTTTTGTGATTCTTCCAAAATCATTGAAGAAGCTGCAGAGGAATTTTCTGTTGAAACCTTTTTTCTGTTTTTGTAAGAATTCTGAATCGTGAATAATGAGGGGGAGGTGTTGAAGATCGAAGTAGGTTGATAGAGACTGGTGCAGATGGAGAGTGAAGGTATTGGAAGATGAAGGTGAGAATTATTTTAGAGAATCCCAGAGATATTCAGATATGAGTATTTTGTGATATTTTCTATTCTTCTGTGTAATGAATCCTTATTGTCAATCAGAAACTGGATCCCCCCCTGTTATATAGCTCTCAAAATCTGTTAGAAATTGTGCATTCTTGGCCACTGGATTAAAATCAATTAGAGAAATAGATGGTTGGTATTGGATCTCTCATGAATTAGTTATAGTGAGTTGGCAAAAGTTGGTTAAGACAGTTGGAAGTTAGTTTAAGAGGAATTATGTTAGTAGGTTGTTAGTAAGTTGTTAGAAATTAGTTATGGGAATTAGTTGACAGTTAGAGGATTTGTTTTGCAGTGGCTGTCCATAGGTATTATCTTGGAAATATTAATCTGTTGGTGTTTTCCTATACAAGGTGAAGGTACTGTCCTAAAAATTTCATGAAGTTCAAATAGCCTTTCCCTTGAAGAATCTCTCACAGGGGAATGGAGCTTGCAACCAAGTACATGGAAAACAGAAAGGTTCCAAACGCTCTCATTTTCTCCATGAATCTTTCTAAAGTAGTCTGGATCAGAAAGCATTGATCTTCTCTCATGTTCTAAATTTATTCGTTTCTTTGACTGTTAATTTGGGATTTAGGTTATGACTGGTTTTTGTTTATGTTAATTATGTGCTAATTGTTCCGAAGCTGAATTTGATTTTCCTTTCAATTGCAGTTAGTTGAATGATGTGGGCTTATTCTCTGCCAAAGTTAAGGTATGCAGGATGTTCAGTGTATGTGTTTAGCATTTGGTTTGAGTTAGTTAATGGTTTTTCATGTATCGAGTAATTTGTATGAACATAGGATGCTTTGGCACGATTGCTTGTATTAACTTGGATTTTTTTGTATGAATGTGCAGGCCATGAACTTGGAATGAAGAGAATTGCAACGTGAAGAGCATTAAGTTGAAAGATTAGTCATGATGATGGAAGCTTGGAGATTATTATCAAGGCATGAAAGTTTTGGAGGCATGAAGTTTGAAGAATACCTGAAGATGGAGAACTTTGGCATGGCATGGAATTGGAAGTTTACTCATGGAATTTTAGCACCTTTAGGACTAAAGAATTTTGTTCAAGTGCATTTTGTAACAGTTTTCTTTGTGGAATATTGGTGTAATGGGATTGTAATGGTTTTATAATGAATGGTTAATTTGGATGAACTTTGAATACTATGATGTGAATTGTAAATGACTTTGAGCTTGTAATTCACTTCAAACCAAGGTAATGGAATATGTTCTTGGAATAACATGTAACTTTGGGAAATCTTGAATCACATGACAAATTATCAAGTATTCAAACTACTTTCTTTCCATTTGATTTTGAGTTTTGCTTTCATATTATTGTATTTCATTTGGATTCTTCAATATTTCTCGGATGAGTTTTGTGATACTTGGTATCTTGGAGATGAAATATGACTTGAATCTTTCTTTCCCTCCGAACGCTTCTTTTAACCTTTCAAATTTTGCTTCAAATTGCATCCTTTAATATAACACATCATGAGATCAGATACTCTTAGTCAATCAAAGGAACCCAAGTAAGACATTGTCAAAACCTTGGATGCAACTACGACCCAATACACCATGTTCAACTCAAAGCCTTGTGTGACAACCAAAGAGATAACTTGTATGGCCTAAGCAATGTGACATCTTGATCCTCAAGCATCATAGCTAATTGAAAGAATTTATTTGAATCAATGATAAACAAAGATCCAACGGTAAAGTGGGCACCAATATATCCATATTTGTCTTCTGTATGAAGTTTCCGATCACCTAGCTTGTGACTTAAGTTATAAGTTCCCCCTTTTAATTTACAAAGAAAGGTCGAAAGAAAACCCTAGCTAGTCATTGACGAAGAACCTTTGACTACTAGCCCTGCCAAATTCATCCTACAAACCCACGCATAGGGAAATAAACCCTAATCAAATGATGACTTTGAGCACAAGGAGATAATGAATGCTTGATTTAGTAGCCCTTAGATGACCTCGTAGAACAACTTGGAAATGAACATGAGGATACAGAAAGAAACATGACCAATATGGCCATGACTTTATTACGATGAAGAGAATTCCTTAAATGAAAACCAAATCAAATCTGAACACCAAGGATTAGAAACCCTAATTCACACTGGCATCGCCTACCCCCTAAAATCTTGCATCTTAAGTCAGAGTTGATATGAAAAACACCCTTGAATCCTGATATGTAGATCCCTAATTGGTGAAATAGGGAATAGATTATTCCACCATATCGACGCATAATCAACCTCTAGGAGCTTCAACAATGAATGTACCTTTGGATTCTGAAAGATAATCCTAATAAGATCCCAATTGCATCAATACTCTCGACGAAACTTTTATCCCATAAAGTAGGAGCAGATGATTCACACAAAGGTATAGAACCAAATACTCGTCACTTAAGAGAAAGCTTCAGATGAAAGTCCAGTCTTGGTAAGGAAACCCAAGAAGTGGTGACAGATGGAGGTTCTTAATTATGAAGGAAGGAGACTCCAGATAGCCATAAGTGGCAACCTTAAACCATAATCCTTGGTGAAGAACTTGATTAGAGCACTATTGTCAAAAACCTGGCTTCGGTCGCATACAGGAAAATAGACTCTGATAACTTTGTAGCTTGACGAAGACAGAAATTCTCAATGACACAGATTACAACCCTAATTCTACCACTTACTGCCTGAATAAGAAATCAGCCTTTTTGGATGCAAACTCCTTAACCGTTGTGAAACCCTAATATCGCACAGCCACTGAACTTTGAACCTCGAGCGCTTTATTAAATGCAGTGCATGCTAGATTAGTGACCTAATGGAATATATACAGATGAATGCAAGAGTCTAAGCCAACATAAGAAATTAGGAGGGTAAATTTTGGGGTGCAACACTAGGATTTATGTCTTTGTACAAAATCTCCTGTTTATAGGTAAACTATTAATACAAATACACCTTGAATTTCAAACTTTTTATTTTTCTGTCTTGTTTGCAAAAACATCCAATGACTTAAATTGAATGATCATATGCATATGGACACGATTAACAGTTAACAAATATATGCATAAAAACAGGAATAAGCATTTACTCAAGACTCTAGGAGTCGGGAGGACATTCAAGTTATCCACAAATCCCCACAGAGCCACTTCTATGAGATTATCCCCACAGGGAAATCTTCACTAATTCACCTTCGATGAAGATACATTCCCCGCAATTTCCCCAACAGATCGCTACAATGAATAAAAGAGTATGATCTTTTTTTGGTAATATCACCAACCTATAGAATTAAAACCAGTACAGTACATGGAAATTCTCTTCCCCAATTGAACTTAATCTTCCAAAACAGTAAAACCCCTTGTAGATTTCTTCTCTCCAGCAGAGCTTATATTCCTCGGCAGAGTATTTCTCTGTCAACAAGGTTTATTTCCCCAACATATTATAGTCTCCCAGCTTAAATCTATTCCTCGAATGGCTAAAAATCATCGACAAAATTACTCTTCCCAATGAAGCCACCACTATCCCCGGATAATCGCTACGAAACTTGGAATTGAACCAGATATCAATCAACTTTATCCTCCCCAGACGAGTCGGAAGGTTATCCATCTCTTTTATCCCCAGTCACGGTATATAAGAATTAAACTCCCCAGACGAGTCAGAAGGTTATCCATCTCTTCTATCCCCTGTTAGGGTATATAATAATTAAAATCTCCAGTAGAGCGATGAACGACTAATGTTCCTGAACTCTTCTCCTCAAACAAAAGTCAACATTCCCCAGCAGAGTTTCCTTAAACAGTAAGTAGGAATCCCCAGCGGAAGCATTCTAGACAAGGTTAAAGATTACACTATGTTCTTCATCCCCAGTATCATTCAGGGATTCATTTTCCCCAACAAGATATCATACGGAACTGTTGATACATTTCCAACAACATTTCACATTCACATATCATTCATCAATATCATAACATATGCATACGAAACGCATATAACACAGTCTCATTTATTTTGAGAACATCATTACACAATTCATTTCATACATCATGACATTGCATACAACTAACTCTTTACTTTTTCAAGAAAGATCAATCAACGGACGAATATCAGCAATAATTCTCAAATGAGCAAAGATTAACTCCTGAAACAAGACAGGGAAACTATCTTTCTTTCTTTATGGTCAGATGAAGATCAATTCTCGAAACAGGACGGAGCGACTATCTTTATCACCAAGTGGTATGAACTCCCGAAACAGGATGAGTTTACCAACAAAAATAGATTGTAGATTAATTCCTGAAATAGGACGGGGCGACTATCTACATGATGAACACTTCCTTCAAAGACTTTTTCTGGCTCTGATTAAATCAACCATGGATTTATTTTTATGCTTCTCCCAGTTAAAGACAAAGGGAAACATCTTCTGTCTCAGATTAAATCAAGCGTAGATTTATTCTGATACTTCTTCTAGTAGACTTTTTCTGGCTCAGATTAAATTGACCATACATTTATTATGATACTTCTTCCAGTTAAAGAAAAAGTCCTCTTCTAGCTCAATTTAAATCGAGCGTAGATTTATTCTAATACTTCTTCCAGTTGAAGTCGAGCATAAACTTAGTCTAAATTCTATCCACAGTTACTTTGGATGGCATCTATAAGCCCATCTCTAGCAACTCTCCATTACCTCTCCAAATTGAATCTTTAAGCCCATTCCCAGTATAATCAACCAACAGTGTTACTTCGTGCACAAGCGAGTGCAAATTTCTGGGCACTTATGTGTTCAATCATCTTCCACCTTCAAGTCACGAATTGCAGACATGCCAATCTAACTCTTCGGGTTTAAGAAGATTGAACAGGGACAGTTGTTGTACCCCAAAATTTTCCCTCCCATTTTCTTCAAGGCATTCTTCTAAGATTCTCAAGAGTTGATCAGATAATCTCACCTCCTAAGCATTGGGTCCACAACTAGGGTTTCATCTTGTACAAGGAAGATTGGTTTGAAAAGGTCTCAAATGACTTTCAAGGTTCATCATAGGTCCTCAACAATGCTCATGTCAAGTTTCAAGTCTTACATCACATATTTTCCCAGTCAATGGCTCAGATGACTGAAAATCAACTACATTGGGTAAAAAGTCAATTATGGTCAACATACAGTCAAACTTCAAGATTTTTTGTCAACATCAACATTTTGAAGTGATATTTATCATTTGACTAAAGATGAATGATCATTGAATTTTGGCCTAGTGCATGACCTAATGGTTTGAAGTATGATCTCAAGGACTCAAACGCAACATCTTGACCTAATTACATGGCTCAAAATATTTCCAAAGATTCAAGTGATTGATAGTTGAAGAATTGAATCAACTGATGATAAGTCAACAGTCACTCAATAGTCAAACTTTGACTTTTTGATCAACTATGGAATTCAAAAGTCAATAATCATCAAGATATTCAAAAATATCAAAATTTATCATCAAGAAATCAAAAAGTCAACAAAAGTCAAATTTGAAAAGTTTCTAACACTTAGAAAAATTCTAAGTGTTTTTGTTCTTAACAAAAGTCTTAACTTCATGGCCATTTTTCACTAAGATCCAAGTCGATTCAAAGAAAACTTTCAACATGAAAGTTGTAGGGATTGATGAATTCTACAAATTTGTCAATGTGGGATGAACCTCAAAAAGTGCTTGGATTAAGAGATATAGGCCCATGAAGCTCTGATTATTTTTGTCCAACACTTAGAAAATCTTTTACAAATTTTGATCAGTTTTTTATCCTAACTTCTTGGTCAATTTTCACCAAGTTCCCATTTGATTTAGCCAAACCTCACAACATGAAAGTTGTAGACAATGTTTAAAGCTTTCCAAAATGTCCAATAACACAATTTCATCGTGCTTGATCTAGGATATTCGAAGACATGAAGTTGGCATTCCATTATTGAATTATAGGTCATTTTATTACAAGTTCATAACCAAATCTTCAAGCTATGCTGCATAATCTCACTTTACAAGTCTATTAGCTTGAAAATATCTCCATAATTAAATTTTTACATAACTGATTGAACCATTATCCAAGTGTTTGAGCCATTATCCAAATGATTTTTCCATTTATGGCACAAAGGCACCATTGCCATTTACATAAAGCATGCTTTATGCATTTTGTCAACTCTCCTTGATCCTTTCACCTGTTCCTTCTGCACACACACAATTCAAAAGCAAGAAGCAACATGTCTACATCTCCTAACCACCCTATGAGACATTGTACCATTTCATTGGAACCATGCCTTTGCAAGTTACTTCAAAACCAAGCTCCAAAACCATAACATGCTATCTTGAGATTCTGGTTACTTCAAGCCATCAAACCTTTTCTCTATAAATAGAGAGGTTATTTGCAAGCTAACACATGAGTCTACAAGCCCTTTAACCCTTTCAAACTCTCCCAAGTCAGAATTGGCCAAAACCTCCATTTTTGAGCTTTTTGAAACCTTATCTTAGAATCAGTCAAACCTTACAAGTTTTATCCAAACCAATCATCTAAACACTTCATATACATCATATATAACTCATTCTTACCCCTGTTTCTTCATTGTAACATCAAGTTCATCATCCACCATTTTCAATTTCCAAAATTGCAACTTGAGTTGGTTGTAGTGATTCAGCCACTCTCAGCACCATGTGAGCATCCAAACAGCTTCCTTAGGGTCCAAGCAAGCTATCACCATTTCACCTCTGGAAGTCGTGTAGAGAGCATTCAGATTTCGTATCAAGAGGTAAGTTTTCCAAACTTTGAAATCTCTGTACAAGCATCATTTGCATTTATTTTCTAAAGATAAAATGTACATATCATGTCTATGAAGCTAACCATGTCCTTAGTTTTCATTTATATTGGTTGTGTGATGTGAATTTTGGAATTGAAGTTTCTGAAAAAATTTGGTTTCAATTTGGTACCAAAAAAAATTCATCCTAACCATTGATCTATAGCTTTTGAAAGTTATATGGTTGGATTCGTGGTTAAATTTCAAGTGACTTTGATGTTTACATTTTTTAATTTGGTGGAGAAATGAGCATTTTACAAAATCAACAATGGAGAAGTTATATTGTTATACAACGCAAGGAAGAAGAAGGCCATGACGCTAAAATTTGAATTTCTCAAACAAGTTTATAATATATTTATTGGTGGTTGTTTCATAATCGGATGAAACAGACAACCCAATGGCAAGCGTGTGTGTGTGTGTGAGGTGTTAGTATGCTAGGGTAGGGGTTTGATCTCTGCCTCTGGCATTTTATTTTTCAACATTTCTCTTGTAGATCAGGTACATGCATATCATACGCGCTCATCCTGCAGCCTCATATCAACACCATCAGATCATCATGCAATCAGATCCAATGCATCCAAATGCAAGCCTATGGTACATCCAAAGAACCATCCCCACTGGATCACAAACAGGCGATGGGCTCCTCTATTTTGACCTTTCATTTTTGCTTCTTTTCACACCCCCCCCCCCCCCCCCATTTGCTTCTACACTACTGACCCATTTCAATTTTTATATTTTATTTTTAACATTTCTTTTTTTTAATTAATTTTATTTTAATCAACAAAAATCACAAAAATGATGAAAAAATTAGATTTAGGTTTTTAATCAGGTAATTTAATTTTTGACAAATAAAAATTAATTTATTTTAATCAACTTGATTTTATTTAATTAGAATTAGGTTTTATATTTCAAATATCTTTTCTAAATAAAACCCCAAAAATATTTTCTAAAAAAACTTAGAACTCTTTAGATTTTAATTAATTTAATTTGATCACACCTTATTTTATGTTAAACAATTAAATTGTAAATTAATTATAATTAGGTCTAATTTTCATTTCAAATATTTTCTAAACAAAGAAACAAAATGTTTATTTTTCGCATTAATACAATCATGTAACTGTCAAAAGTTTGTAATAGATAACTTAGGTTTATTGCTTTCCTCCCCCCATTCATAAACTTGTACCCCCATCCCCGAAGCATTGTAATAGCGTAGGACATTTAATTTCCGTAATTTACTGCTTTCTTTATTACTTTTAGTAATTAGGGTTTGTATGGCAAGATAAAGAAAGAACATTAGATAACCTAATCTCAAAGACAAATACATGAAATTGAAACACTTCACACACAGGCACCTCTAGGGTAACCTCACTTGTTGTCTCGGATAAAAACAGTCATGTTCCTCGAACGTGGGATTCCTTAGCAAAGACCCTCGGTTAAAAGATCATTGTCCCTCGATGACCCTTCGATCTTGCCTTCAATAAATGATCTTAGTCCCATACGAAAATTGCTAAAACATCCTACAAGTTGCCTTCTATGACTGTACGATGACCCACGCCTGTCCCTCACATCCCATGATATGGCTTCCTACTAATTAATGGTAGGTTAACATTATTTAAAGGATGAGGAAAAGAACAAATAATTTTTTAGTAGGTAGATCGCTCGTAATTGCTTGCTGACAAACTAAAACAATTTCTACACTACACACTTTCAAAACAAACTAATTTCAAAAATACTTTATAAACACTCTTGAGGACTGATACAAGGGTTATTATAAGGTAAATTGCCTTATATTGGCATTTTCAAAACATCTTTCCACAAGATAACACTCTCTTACAATAAATACTTTCAAAACAAACATTTTGTATACATTCTCAATGATAGGATAATCATTACAAAATTGTCGCACTTAGGCGTTTTCAAAATATTTTCAAACATACACAAACAAAAATAATTTCAAAGTGAGCTAGCAATTAAGATCCCCTAGATAACTACAGATGAAAAGGGTGCTAACACCTTCCCTTTTCATAACCTACCCCCCGAACTCAAGAAAAAGTTCTCAAAGGTATTTCCTGTTCTTTTCGCCCTTTCCTTTATTGGATAAAAGAAAAGTAGGTGGCGACTCTTGCTATCCACAACATTTGCGATAAAATGTAAAACCCTAAAGTCAATTCTCCCACTATATTACAGAACTGGCAACTCTGTTGGGGACACTAAACTAAAATTGGGATTACCTTAAGAGCTACATCACCTTTATTGCTTTACTTGTTTGCCTTGTATTCTTTATATTTCAGGGTTATGGTTGGGTTTATTTCTTGTATAGATCATATACCCTAATCTGGGGGCATTTTAGGTAAGTAGCAATAGATCGTGAAAACTGTACGGAGTAAACCGATGTGGTTGAAATGATGGCTATGTTAGTGCGACACATTGGTTTGGTGTTGGTGTCTCGTGAGTAAGTCAAGGAGGATATTGGACTATCGCGTGGTGTCATAAAGCACTAACTGATGTAGAACCTTAGTGAATGCCAAGTCATAGATGTGAATGCCATCAAAATATTTCTTTCTCGTAACCTTGTGCCTACTTTTCTCGGAGACATTTTGTATTCTCTTCACACTCGTACCATGAGGAAGCGAGGGACTCTTATGTGTTTCATACCTCTTCTATCTAGGTGGTTTATTTCGCACATTCCCCAATCATAATTGAAGAACGAACAAGGTCTGAGGTGGTCGCAAAGAATGATGTCACTCTCTCATTCAAATATCTATTGGTGTTCCCGATCTCCGAAAGATGTTACTATCATTGACCGTTGTGGGGAATTCCCTAATGTTCCACTCCTGGGCATTATGAGAGGTATTACTTACAACCCTTCTCTGGCTCTATGACAATTTGGTTATACTCTAAGAGATGGTCCTCATGACGCACTTATCCAGGGTATTGAGTTTGACTACGAGAACGGTTTCCAAGGTTATTGTCAAAGGTTTATACGAGCTTGGGGAATGATAAACAATATCGATAGCAAGACTTTAGGGCATAATAATTCTATCCCTTTGGAGCCATATCTCAACTGGGTACGATCTCGTGCTCAAAATCTTATGATGCCATATCCCGCTGTCTTACCAATAATTATGGAGCCTATTGCTGAGGGTGATATTCCTTATACCATTCTTCATCCAGATATGCCTACTAACCTCAAAGAATTGCATATGTCCTGGATTCAACTCAAGGAATAACGAGACACCTTTGAAGCTCAATTCTACGCAAGCGAGAAGAAAGTGTTGGATCTCACAAAGTAACTTCACGAGGAGCAAAGCCTTAATGCATACTGTTGTACCCCAAAATTTGCCCTCTCTTTTTATCAACATTTTCCCATCCCAAGACCCTTGAACTCAAGAACAAGTTAGGGTTTCCTCTGCTCAAGACTTCTCCTTGCACTGTTGACTCAAAATTAGGGTTTGTGTTTGCACAAAGATGTTTTGACCCAAAGTGCCCAAGATGACTTTCATGCTTCATATTGAACTCACAAGTTTACCCATACCAAGTTTCAAGCCTTGATTCCAATCTTTGCCCAGTCAATTGGACAGTTGACCTAGAAATCAACTGAATTGGGAAAAAGTCAACTGTGGCCAATTGACAGTCAAACTTCATGATTTTTGACCCCTCTCAACATTTTGAACTCATTTAAAACCATTTGATCAAGTTTGGATCACAATTCCACAAGAAATTTGATCAGGTCACCAAAAGGGCAAAATGGTCATTTTTAGGGTTTTGACTGCACAAAGGTAATTTTTGACTGTTTGACCTAGCCAATGGCAAACCAAGCTCACATATGGACTCAAGGACCCCTTGGAATTATCTTGACATGTTCATCAAATTCAAAAGATCCCAAATGCACAAGATTGACAGTTGAATTTTCCAGTCAATTGATCAATTTTGACTGTATACTGAAAAGTCAAAACTTTGACTTTTTGGTCAAAATCAAATGTCAAGATTCATTTTTCATCAAAACATGCAAAATCATGAAACTTGTTCATCAAGAAATCAAAAATCACAAATTAGGGTTTTGAAATGAAGATTTTTCATAACTTAGAATTTTTCTAAGTTATGAAAAACCCTAATTTTTTCCTAACTTTGTCCCATTTTCTCATCAAGATGCATTTGATTCAGGGAAAAGTCAAAACATGAAAGTTGTAGTCTATTGCAAAATCTACAACTTTGATTCACAAAGTTTCCTCAAAAGAAGCTTGTAGCTCAAGTTACAATTTTTGGAATAAGGGTGCAAAACCATTCTTAACTTAGAGAAATTTTGACCTCTTTTAGGCAGGATTTTTTCCTAACTTCAAGACCACTTTTCACACACTTCGACTTGGAATTTAAATTTGCATTACAAAGATGGGTTGTAGTACACATTCCAAGCTTTCCAAAATGTCCAAGAACTCATCAAACAACCTCATGGTTAGGGAGAATCGAATTTGGCAAGTTGGGAAAAAGTCACTTTGTTTATGGTCAATTTACATGTTCATACACTTAGGCAATTTTGAAATCAGCTTGCATTCCTTGATTACAGGTCCTATATCTCATTTGCACTCATAAATTTAATGCTAACCCATTGTGCCAAGGCCTTATTTTGTGCGTTCAAACATTGTATGCAAAATTAAGCCATAAATAGATAAAGCATTTTTGCCATTTTGGAAAAGAAGAACTTTATGTCAATTTGCAAATCAAGAGGTACAAAGCAAATCTCTTTGGCACAAGTTTTTGAGCTGATCCCACTGATCAAGGGCAAGCTTAGCAGCACATTAGGGGGCCCTCCATCAGTCTAGAACAAAACTTGGCATTTTGTTGCTTAAAGGTGAAGAAACTTGACATAACAACTACCAACTCTCATTCCTGTCCAGAAGAGCTTAAGCAAAGTTATTGTACACATTCTAAACATCAAACCCAAGCTGAAACACGAGCCAACCAAGTTCCAAACATCATCAAACACAGAATCACCACAAAACTGCAAAAACAGGGCATAAGCTGCAGTGAGACTTCTACAAACCAATCCACTCGTGCATTTCCATCCAAACCAGTTCAAACACATTCCCTACCATCCATACAAATTGTCCCAAGCCTTGGAAGCAAATTGTAACACCTCTAACCAACTTCACCATTTTCATTTTTTCTGTTTTGCAGTTGGAGTGCCATAACACGATTCACTTGGTTTCAAAGCAAACTAAGCATTGGAACAACATCCCTGGACCTCAAGCAAGTTGTGCCAATCATCATCTTGCCTTGAAGAGACCTCCATTGTCATACACGAATCAAGTTGAACAGGTAAGTTTTTGAACTTCTATCTCCCTATCCAGGCATTGTTAGCTTTAAGTTTGTGAATGAAAAATGTTCTATTCATGGCCCTGAAACTGTACATATCTTTACTTTCCATTTATTTTACATGTGCTGTGAGAATTTAAGGTCTGAACATTGGACAAAATTTAGGTCAGAAATTGGGGGAGAAGAAATTCTCTCTCATTTCTAAGAGTTAGATCATGTTCTTTATATGTATGAACTCGTGACATGATGCTTTACATTTTTTGTGTTGTGAGTTTTCATTAAAAATCAAAGAATCAGGATCTTGTTGTTGAAGCAAAGAGGCGCGCGTTTTCAAACAAAACTGGTTGGAGGTTGAAGAAGATAGATTTGGGTTGGGCCTGAATTTTGCTTTTCTGTTTACAACCTCATTTTCCATGTGCACCCCCTTGGTCCATTGAGCTTATTTTTATGATTTTTTGACTTTTTCTTTTTTGTTCTGACTTATTTATTTTTTCTCATGATATTAAAAATATAAAAAATATTTTCAAACCATTTTTGTATTTATTAGGCATTTATTTGTTTAAATTGATATTTGTACATATAAATAATACATAAATACTCTTTTATTTAAAATACTAAAATAATACAAATACTTTTTATTTTCTGACTTTTGTTTTATTTTACCTTTAAAAAACTTTTATAAAAAATACATTTTTTTTGTAAATATTAAATATTATTATTTTATTATATATATATATATATATAATATATTTATATATATATATATAATATATATATATTATATATATATTTATATATATATATATATATATATTATATATATATATATATATATATATATATATATATATATATATATATATATATATATTTATATATA